>OY979462.1:4323664-4788530 GCA_963855545.1 Ethmia dodecea
AGTATTGACAATACTCACGGCTAAAGTTAAGGTTGATGGAGGCGGCCACCTCGCCCATCTTATTTTTAGCCTTAACTTTGTAGAGCCCCGCGTCCGCCTCGATTACGTCATCGAGCTCCAGCACCACCAGGAACTTGTTGTTGGCGATGCTTTGGATCCTGAGGAAAAAGAAACAATGTTTCATATCCAATTCACAGTCTCTTAATGTTCTACTATGCATTCGACGCACTATGCACACGACGAAAATTACTTACGAGTAGTTTTTATGATCAGTCAAAACGAAAATTTACCACAGAGAATGTCCGGAGCTGCGACGTCACCAATAGGGTAGTGTCCTACCCTACGAATAAGACTTATTCCTTATTCGTAGGTCCTACCTAGTCAAATCAGTTACTTTTTACGATCTGTCAAAACGAAATTTTACTATGGAAAATGTACTGAAATAGCAAACCGTGACGTCATAGTTTCTAGTACTCAATTGCAGCACTTTTTTTGATTGTTTTATTATTTTTAAATTTGCTATAATTGTAAAATGAAAATCGAAATACATATTTTGAGGTGTTTTGGGATAATCTTTTTAATGATTGACTACTCGCAATTTAATTTCGATGCTGTCAACTACCCAATTATAGTAGATACTTCCTTAAATGTTTGTGTAATTTGTTAAATGAAAATAGAAATATTTAGATAGAGGTGGTTGAATTTAATTTAATTGTTTTTACTCGCAATTTATTTTCATCACCAGAAATGGAATATCTCTGCCTCGGGGACCAAAAGCGTAAGTTTTATTTTTTTATTTTTTATAATTTCACTACCCAATTGGTCTCGTCTCGATGTGGTGGCTGCTAAAGTAACGGATAAAGTTTCGATGGGTTAACTCAACCGGTCAAAAGTTACAAAAAAGAAGAAACTTATAAAAATGTAATCAGTGTCTTGACTTGAATTTTTTTTTATTTTTTTTTATTTTTTTTTATCAAGAAATTGATTTTTGATCAACTAGCCAATCCTACATTATATACTAGCGGTTCTGCGCGGTTTCACCCGCGTAGTTCCCGTAAGATGAAATAATTTCTCCCGTTTTTTACACATTTACCACTATATCTTTGCTCCTATTGGTCGTAGCGTGATGTTATATAGCCTATAGCCTTCCTCGATAACTGGACTATCCAACACAAAAAGAATTATTCAATTCGAACCAGTAGTTTCGGAGATTAGCGCGTTCAAACAAACAAACAAACAAACAAACAAACTTTTCAGCTTTATAATATTAGTATAGATATAACCATTCAATGCTAGTCAAGGCTATATTTAAGGGTCAATGGTGACCCATAACATGCTATAATATTGAACCCTTCGTTTAACATATAGGTTGTAGATTATAAGAGCCATTAGCAGTCTATGAGCGGTCGTTGACATTTTATAGAGGTTATTACGAAAGAAAAGAAATTAAAATTAAATAAAATAGTAAGTTGATGTTTGAGATATTGTTTACAATAGCGCATGATTTATATCGATCCACTACGAGATAAATCTTCTCTTCCTATAATGATTAACCAAGTCATGTTCAAGGTCATCTCGACGGAAATAGTTTTACCTTGATACAACTGTGTTAGTGGAGTTCTTTAAAAAAAGTTGAATTATTTTATATTTAAATATTACATATTCAAAGATAGCCTTAGACAAGATGATCAGGAAAAATAAAAACAGTTTGTGTAGCTTTTTAGGTCAGGCACATATAATTTTTATGCTGGGCTGATGACATAATTCATTGAAGAAGTCTTATGATAATAAATAATAAAAACTAAATTAAGTCTATTTTATATTATTTAATAAATATATCAAGATTTAAGAAATATTTTATAGCCAATATCACATGAAAGGGAAAAGATGATATAAAAACTATGAAAAGATGTCTCAGAGATTTATAGCATCCTAAAATATTCAAATACGATAATACCGAGCAAGTAACAAAAGATAAAAGACACAATGAATGGCCCGAAATATCATAAACAATTTTGTTCTAAATCTCATAATTAGAAATAAATAAATATATTTATAGAAGAATGAAAGATTTTACGAGAAATACCTACATTTTAGTAGCGAGGAAGTAAAAATGTTAATAAATACTGAAAAAGGTTTTTTGGAAAACTAAAGCCATGTTTAGGTTTAGAAGGATTCTGAAGAAAAAAGAAAGAAGAAAAGGATCGTTTTAATAGTAATCAGAGATGTTAGTTTTGATACGAAATCTTGAAAGAAACGCAGATTTGATATACTAGCGCCTACATCGAAGAGCATTGGAACAGGGTGCCAAGTGTGTCAGTTACGAGTTTGGCTCCTATTATATACATCAAAGGAATTAGAGGAAACAAATCGTAAAGCAGCCCCAAGGTGATCAGGGAACGTTGACCCAAAACCATCACGACCAGATGTAGTCACTTATCATTCTCTTGTCAAAGTACAAAGCGTAGATTTGTTAGGAATTCCTGATGCTGATTCATAACTCAAACACAAGTCTGATCGTCTAAGACTATAAAAATTAACTAGAATAAAAATATAATGCAGTATTAATGTATATTTTTACAAAGATTTGTATTCATAAATCGTAAAATTAAATAATCTTCAATTCAGTCAGCAGTCCATGAACAATAGTCAGATTTTTGAGAGTGATGTTCGTAGGCACTTAGGTGAGAAAAACTTAAAACGATATTGATAAAGAAAACAAAAGGAGGGCTAAAACTGGATATGTAAGTTGTTGCTGTTAAAGAGATTACTTGATGCAACGACGAGATGGTGAAAGTAAGGTACCAAATGAAATAGGACAGATAATTCTATTGTAAGACGACTATAAAAAGAACAAAAAAGTCCTTGTAAATGATTTTCGACTATACAATGATCAATTAAACATATTTGAAGTACAAGTGATAGGCAGAAGAGGCCGTCCTCTGACACATACCAAGAAATCAAAAGTCAGCAATAGATGGATACAGTCCAAACGATGCATACTAATGGTATACGGACCATTTGAATGAACTAATTACAATGACAACAGTTGTTAGAGAAGCTACAATATATTACTTTCTTGTGCAAGTCTCTTGAATAACATTATAAATGAATATCAAACCAACCAATAGAATGACGAAAATGAAATGTATTATTGAAAATCGATAAGTACACTCTATTGTAGACTTGAAGAGGAAAAAAATACATACAGATGCATGACATGCAGCTCAACGAAAAATAAAACTTAGCAAAAAAAAAATTGATATGGGTGATATATTAATCCAGCTATTGTACACCAGTCAACCATCAGATATAAAACATGGTAGACAAGGACAATAGATAATCTTACTGTGCCTGCACATTGTTTCTTGATGGCTAGATTTCAAACCGAGAATAATTGTTTGCTCTCGAAGTTTTTAGAAATAAGCGGAAATAAGGTTTATTTTCCTTACAGGATTAATTATTATAAACAAAATTTAACAGATGAACTAATTGAATTATGCGCAATTAGTACAATGTTTTGGTTTGTACTAATACTCAGTTTGTTATAATTTTGATGACAAGAAGTGGCAATTTCTACAATCAATCATTATTGTCAAAGATTACCGGTAGTTATTACAATTTCTTGGTTTACACAAATGATCAATTTGTTCTAATTTCGAGATCAGGTTTAGCCATGTCTACAATATGTAAAACCTACCATTTATAAAATGCTGACTGACTGACTATTGAAAGTAGTTTTTTTAATAATAAAGTTTAATTTATTACGTTACCTAATAAGTTTTAGAAGGAGTCGAACGGTGACTCAAGTAACAAAAACAACTTCTCGAAGTATGAAAATTATATAATAAAGAAAATGGACTTAAGACTCATTAGCCACGTCATGAATACTAACATTCGTAATTAGACGGAGGAATTATTAGACTATGACGTGCTTTGTGCTAACATCAGTTTAGCCACTGACGAACTCACTACGTTTATTTTTGTACTAATCGATACAGTCGCCTTGCGCCCTATATTACTGAAATAGATTTATGAGAGATTTAAGACTATAGTTAAATTTTCGTTTTTACGGAATTACATCCATAAGCGAATATTTTTTCAAGCAAAGAAACAGCTACTATTCCTATATGAGTACATCCTCTATCATTGGGAAATTAACGTTAGTTTTTGAATAAGATCACATGGACAAAGTAAGCAATCCATAGCTATACTCTTCCATAGGTAAATCACATACTATAATGCAATTCGGATCGTTATGAGTTACAACGATGTTGTTTTGAAAGAACACACACAGATACTCAGAGTAGTGCGTCTTCTGACAACGCCTTGACTGTCAAAACTCCCTCCGACTTGCATTATAAAGCACATGAACAAAAGGACATACTTAAACTTAGTCCTATTATCTTCTTTGAGCAGTTCATCGCTGCGGTACCAGCAGATCTCCGGCTTGGGAGAGGCAATGAGTTGGCACTCGAACACGAGTTTGTTGCCGTCATCTTCTTGCCGCAACTGGGGCTTCTGAGTGAAGCTCGGGGCTAAATCTTCTGACACCCCCATCGTGTTAACTGGTCATCACGGCATTGGACACGCTGTCGTCTGAATTGGAAGAGACGTGCTCTTCGACCTGGGGAGAGAACAGGACGATTAAGTGCCTGATGGGCAAAGGCTATTACATTATGAGGTAAAAAAATGTGGGCTTCTAGTTGCACTTTTAAATTCAAAGGAATGGCTGTTGGCAAAATCTAATTCATTTGCAAAGCATTAACAAAAGTTTAAAGCATGTTAGAAGTTATAACAATGTTAATAAATACTTGGTGTCGGCGAGATGTTAGAAAAAAGGGAACCGTTATTATTTTATTTGCACCAAATCCTGAATTTAGTTCAGGCAGTATTTTGCACAGTGTACAAAATACGAAGATCTTATGAGCAATTAATATTTATATGTATAGGTATAGGACAGAACAGCTACTACGAATACAAAAAAGTTTTTACGGGAACTTTATTCTTAGACGACACAAGAATAGTCAACTCATTAAAAATAATAAAAATATTGGTAAATACTTTTACTTTTATATGTTACGAAACTTATTAAGTTTTGAATAACAAAATTTTATAACACGTATATGATATTGATAACTAAAAAACAAACAAGTGTCTCCGAGGTGTATTTATTAAGTTGCACCAATTCAATTCGTTGAGGGAGTTAACGCGACGGCAATATAACCATTTGGCAAGATTATTAAAGTAAAACCAGAAATAGATGAAATAATCGTAAATAAAGATCACAAATATTCGAGGTACCTATTCGTTTTAGTTTGGCATATCGTCGTTGCGGTATTCGCATAATGTTACTTTGAAACTAACATCAATGAAACAATTGTTTTATTGGTGATAAATATTAAAGAGAATGGGGGCAAACGTGTTAAGAGAAAATAGATTCTTACAATTTGGAGTCATATCGGTTTTGAAAACAAAAGTGATGCTTGGAGATGGTGTGAAACAGTCGGATGAAAATGTAACATGTAAAATCTTATGGAGTTCGACGCCCCATAGGGCTCCATTATATAAAGATAAAAACTATACGATTTATGATCTTCCTAAATTATTTGTTGATGTATCAACAAAAATGTTTCATAGGCAGTAATACAATTTTATTGTACAGGTACTCTACGTCTGTTATTGTAATGATTTGAAGCTTTTAGACCTTTGCACAAAGATAACATCTTCTTCAGTGATTGCTCGCCTGACTCTTTCTGAGGAATATAATTTATATTATTGAAATATCATCCATATCATCCATAACTACTATAATACATCAGTTGATCCATTGAAACCGCAAGTTGGCGCAAGAGCTCTCCAAATCCCGCAATGACTCACGCGACGGTCAGCGCCATCTACATCGGCAAGGTGAAGTGTACCGTGTGGGTGTCTAGTGTTAAAATCTTCAGTGTAAACGAAAAGTCTCGGTCTATTTCTGTATTGGTGAAGGCGTCACAAAACTTGCCGTTTCGCAGAGAACGCAGAACTTTTATAACTTGCCTTCTTATACCTTCTTATTTCCAACGATTACCTAACATTCGAGGGTTTTATTGGTTTTAATATCCATACATTGGAGTTCAATTTACACTTAATTAACTGTAAGTAGTTTGTTCAAGAAATATGCGTGATATGAATTGTTAATAAAACTTTGTCGCTCTACGATTTTCAACCTATTCGTTCTTCTACTTGGTTATTACATTCTGCTTGCAGATTTTACATTGATAATTTACAAGAAAACTTCAATGCTTCAACAGAAACTAATAAAAGATTAAACATACCAAAAGATTGCAATTAATCCAATGAGCTCACAACACTGTTGTCAATCAAAACACAAACACTGCAAATTAAGTTGAGACGTTCGAGAACTTGACGAAGGTTATCCGAAACGGGATTCGTTAGAGAAATCGGGCGGGTTGTCGCCGGCGGCGGGACGCGTCGGGTCGTTTTCGAAATCGTAACTAAACTATGAAAATGTTGGCGATGGGCCGAGGCGGGCGGGCGGAATGCGCGTGGGCAGATGCATGGTTGGATAACGGACTCGTCACGCGGTGACGCGGCAGATGCAGAGGTGTTTTCCGCTGAAGATAGAAGCTGATCCTCATGGGGTTGCTGACGTCGGGATTGGATTAATAATAATAATAAATAATATAATCTCACGCCTTTCATCCCCGAGGGGGTAGGCAGAGGTATTCCATTACTGGATATACCCACATTTCACGAGACACATTGGACCCCTAAACGTGATAGGTGGTGAGCCCATCGCCGGACCGGGTCTATTTACACATGTCTCAGAATTAATTCTGAGACCTGCGGGTTTCCTCACGATGTTTTCCTTCACCGTCGAGCTAGTGATAAATATGTACGTAAGTTTTAAAAAACTCATTGGTACATGCCAGGATTCGAACCCGAGCCT
The DNA here is from genome assembly GCA_963855545.1 of Ethmia dodecea. NCBI lineage: Eukaryota > Metazoa > Arthropoda > Insecta > Lepidoptera > Depressariidae > Ethmia > Ethmia dodecea. Next base: position 4,330,620 of record OY979462.1, read on the forward strand.
CACTGATTTTCGGCCGGCTCTTTAACCGTCAGGGCTATCACTGCTCGATTGCGGGATTGGATTTTGCTATCGATTTCTTTTTGGCTTCCAATTTGATTTCGAGAATCACTTGTTAGTAATCGACTTAATAAAGATAGATATAAATTTCTCTTAGCTCGAGCTTCATACTTCTTCATCAACATATTCTTCTTCAACCCCTAACAATTTACTGTTGTCTATCTCGACATTAGGAATAAGCGTGTCTTATAGTTAATCGGTTTACTTAAACTCAAAGTCAGGATCAGCTGTATCTACAACAACCTTAACTTCGTAGTACGTTAGCAACCACAGGATTAAAGATAAAGATTGACTAAAAACTTAATGAGAAGAACCACATGGTTTACAAGTTGATTACATAGTATGATACATGTATATTGAATACGTGACTCTAAATATGTATGGAATAAATGTTAAAGCAAGCAAGAGAAATGAGATTTTCGCAACAGATAACATCAAACGTATGTGGATGATTTCATTGAGAGCGAAAACTGCGACATCGTTAACATTGAGGTTGTACCTACATTATAATTAATAAACAGATTCAAAATCTATGGCTTTAAAAATAAGAGGCAAAACTATAGAAACAATCTGAAATAGCTACTTTTATTTTGCGAATATCGTTTAAAGAATTAAGTAGTTTTAATATTTTTTGTTCTATTTTAAATTAGTTTTATAGGTTTCTTCAAAGTGAAAGATGAAGATTTGTAGGCGATTTCTCGGTTCATAATCTGATATTTCGAGTACTGAATATATTTAAAAATTACCATTGGCTGTCATTTTTTAATGTTCCGAACCTGACTATGAGTAATGAGACATAGATCATCAAGCTTAAAAAATAAGACAAAAATGTGAACAAAGATACAGAGGATATGGTTGTTAATAAACCGCTTCTTGACTAACATAACCTTTTTTTAACGTCCCAGTAATCACTGGCAAGAGTATTGAAACAAAAGACAGCAGTAAAATTTTACAGTGCTATTTAAGATTCACACTGTAGCAATTGGACAAACAACTCTAGTTTTATGGATTCTCATAAATTAGGACATAAAATCATGCTGTCAGTTTGTTTTGACCTTCGCAACTGGGAGAAGTCAGGTGATCCATATGTCTTCAGGTGGGTGAATTTCACGTTTAATTCAATTTGATGATTAATTATGCGTGGTTGTTTTAATGACAATGATGAAGTATGATTTAATGATGACTATTATAGCTGTACTGGAGCCAAACTGTTGAGGTATATATCAAAACTTGCCTCTATGAATGCAAGCTAAATTATAATGTTGTGATTTATTTGAAAACTGTCGGGCAAGGCTTTAGTAGACCTAACCTAGCTATTAGTGTCAGAACTGCTGCCGGACTATTTGACTCCTTGTTTTGCTCCTGTAACAGAATTTAGGTAAATTTCTGTCTTAGTTCCAAGGGTCTATCATTCACTTGCTCTTTTCCCATTATAGTCAGTGAGGTATATTTTTTCCACATTACTTTTTCTAGACATTCAATGATTGTTACACAATATCAGAATTTATTTGCGATCTATCCATGTTATACCTACTGCGATTTCCTGACTGTAATGCTTCACCTCAGGGTACCGGAATTAAGACAAATTTCGTCTAATGTTAGTTTACCTGACTCCACACGGTATCAATGGCTCCCGTATTTATGCAGTACCCAAAATATTATTTCACAATCTACAGATCAGAGGAAACCAAACTCAAACAGCGAGTCGTTGAAAACTAACAAACATCGCCCACTCTTTGGATATTTTCGAGTTCTGGACATAACATCCGTCTAGCAATTGGTCAACTAACATTACATTTAGATTTTAACGAAATTCGGTAGTGCATTAGTTTTCCGAGAACACAGATAACCTATCATTACCAATATATGAGTATGGATTTGGTAAAAGTTTGGATCGAGCAAGTTATTCAGGTTAAAACGGCTTCATTTTGGTTCCTATTTGTGATCTTTACGAGGATGACGTTCTATGTGACTTTTATGATCAGTGGACCTACCACCATCACTTGAAACTTGTAAAGTTTGCATTTTTAATAAAAGATGGTGGTAAGGTTATTGGTATATTACAATTGCTTACCCTAAATTCAGAATCAAGTTCCATGTGACCTAAAATTTTTTGGATCGATCAAAAAAAGAATAAGGAAAAATTAAGGAAGCTCAAAATACAGAGAGATACAGAAAAATAATGAAAAATTGAGCCCAAATTGCAATGAATGAGGAAACTCAACTTCGACCTCACCAGGAAATAAGTCAAGAGTCAAATAAGAGCGAGAGCTTTAAGCATAGAAAAATCGTTTCAATGACAGATATAAATTGGAAGATTCAGATCTGTGGTTTCAATTTACGATGAGTAGATAGAACTAAATAAAAGAATAAAAGACAAGAATAGTTTAGTGAAGTGCGCCATGAATCACTCGAGGAAAAGTAACCTATCGCCAACAAAAAAAAACTTTTTTTATTTTATATCTAGAGAAGGTGATAAATTATGTCACACTAAAGTTAGAAAAACGATAGTCAACATAGATGAAAACAATTTAAATAATTATATTTTAAATTAAACTTATGTTATTAAAATTAAATCGTCAGTTCTATTTTCTTATTTATTTTTTTTAATTAACACATTGAATGGTATCAATGTACCCTTATCAAACGCCACATTGACATTCACTGCCTTCTTAGACCTATCATCCTTCACACAATCCATCAATATTTTCTTTGGTCTTTATCTCTTTATATAACTTTTTACATGCTTTCTATATTACCTACATCCCACCTGATTACATGTCCCTACAAACCTGTAAATTTCTTCCACACTGGTGCTCCTTTTACACTTATTTATTGATCCCTAATCTTTAATTATCCAGTATGATCATACCACGCATCCAATTCAACATCATCATCAGCTGTATGCAGTTTCCTTTCATCAATCTAATCCATAGACAAATTATTGTTATTGAATGCTGTTAATATTTATCTGGCTCTCACACTATCAAAATCTCATAATATTAATACTCTAACACGCCGACACCCAAACCGGATGAATTACACCCCTCATGATTTCGCTAGGAGAGGCGCGCGGCATATTTTCAACCTATATGACTGTGAAGTTTTTAATATACGTTACTGTACTGTAGGTACTCTGTGATATAGATACAGTAGGTGTACTCTGTGATATACGTATAACACATTTATTCATCTTGTCAGTGTGGATAGATGGATTTAATAGGAAGACGTTTTACATTGATAACTTATGTCATGTCATTCTGTATTTTCTATAAATAAAAAAATATTTGGCCTTGTCTAAAAATACTGTATAATATGATTTTTTATTCCGCTCCATATAGAATATGTAACAGAATAAGCGCCTGAAGTTAGTTTGTTCAGTATCGACTACTTAATCGATTTCAGCTATTTTTAATATGTGTTAATGTTTTGCGAAAAATGAATTAGCATAACCGAAATTAGGGCTATCTATGGAAACCGTACTGTTGAAATTTGGTTTGACAAAACTAAAGTACGAAAAAATTATATATTTTTTATATTAATATAGTAATTGGGGTGTATGAGGAATTGCGCTTATTCTGTTACGCGTTGTATATTGTACTTTTGTAAAGAAAATGCTAATACGCTTATGATAATGCCCCCCTTCAAAATATTCCATGTCTAAATTTCATTAAAAAAATCAAATAATTTTAAATTAATAAGTAAATAAACTTTGAAACGGTAAACTATTCCTACAATATATTTGTATAGTATTTTTTAAACACCATTAAATGCTAATAATTGTTTGGTTGCATATTTTCCTCTTCTAATGGAAATACATAGGAAAGGGAGTGCAGTTTTATGTAGTGCATTTTTTTTATGCATTAATTGTCAACCCGTTATTGGTTCATAAAGAATGATCCGTCTACTAAGCTACGGTGTTAAGGTAGTGGTCACCTAATTGTCAGAATTTTTCAATTCACCCAAAACTTATATCGCCAAAAGACTTCAGATATTACTAAGTACATATTTTGAAATCTTTAAAAGTTTAAAACAATTGAACAAATTTATTTATTTATTGTTCATTAGGGAAACAAACAGTCATAATAACACAAATTAATCTAACATAAATAATAATGAATAGAACCAGTAAAGTTTCCACTAAACAATACAAAGAGTGAACAGAAATATTTATATATAAAATGGACTAACTGACGGGCTATAAATAATGTTATAATAATCTATATTGTTCATAAAATACTTATTGATACAAATAGAGTGAGACCCTAGGTAACCAGAATACAGGTACGCTAAGTACTTAGTTCTTAGCGTACCTGTATTCTAGTGCCCAGTTTCCTCCCAAAAGGACTCAAGAACAAAGTTAGAACTCTTAGAAAAGATAGTTAAAATTAAAAGTTGTACAATATCAAACACATTACAAAAACAAATATTCATAAACATATCAACTTCTATTTAATTTTAACTTTGGCAATGGTTTTAACCGCCCTTGGTACGGTTATCATTGGTTTACTTTATGATGTGACATTATTGGGTCGTATTCATAACATGTTAGTATTGCTCTGATTTTAATGCGGTTCTTTTCTTGGCACGATCAGCATCGTAAGTTTTCTACCATTGTAAACAGTTGTTTGCCTACGAATCATAAATTATTTATGCTAAGTTTGTCTAGAGAACAAAGGGTGGCTTTCAAGAGTCATACAATGTTGCTATCTAAATTCCTTTCCAATAAAAAAGCAAGTCTTTTTTTGTGGGAAAACTTGGTATCACTGGACAAGTTATTTGCGGCTTGTCCGCAAGTCGTCATCATTATCTTGTCATATCTGAATTTACTTCCTTCTTGACATATCATCCTTCACAGAATCTATTAATTTTTTCTTTGTTTTTTTTTTCACCTCCGAAAATATTATACAGTACATGTCTACCTATACCACTTTATCAGCGCATGTACCTCATGTTCTGTGTAACAGACATATCAATACACTCCCTTCCACGTCTTTAAAATTAAAAGTAGTGATTCTATATTTTATATAATATTATGTTACTAGCGACCCGCCCCGGCTTTGCACGGGTACAATGCTAACACTAAAACCTTCCTCTTGAATCACTCTATCTATTAAAAAAAAACTGCATCAAAATCCGTTGCGTAGTTTTAAAGATTTAAGCATACAAAGGGACATAGGGACATATGGATATAGGGACAGAGAAAGCGACTTTGGTTTATACTACGTAGTGATGTAGTGATACACAACCGCCGACAAAACAAAAGAATCAAGTCAGATCCAAGCAAGAAATAGACAGTGGTTCAACACGCCCACTCAAGCGTCATTCCGCGGACAGTAAATAATGCAAGGCAGCAATGATTTTACAGCTACACTCAAATATTTAGGCCGCACGTCTCAGAAAGTAGTAAAAGCAAGTAGACGTAGGCCATGACATGTTTTTAAACAGTCCAACACCTGTTTTATTGTTCACTGAGTGACAAGAAGAAGACAGACCGAGGTTACGTTTAATGTTACACCTCTACACTTTTAATGGTGGTTCAAAGGGTTAACGAAACGGAGCTTATGGTAGAAATCGATTGAAAATCATTAATTAATGTAATTAATGTAATATACATAAAACGGAAAAAAACAACAAAGTAAACAAAACAGACGACACAGAATTCGGCCTAAGTTGTTCAAACGAACTTGTAATCCACTGAATGACTAAATCGAAGAGAAGGTACTGAACGTGGAATTTAGTGATGAAAGATTATTGGAATGATACTCTTGTGTATAGGAGTGATATCAATTAGTATCTAGCAACAATAAAACCCTTACCTCAGCAGTGGGCTGGTATGGGTTGATGATGATGATGATGAACTATAAAGCCCCACTTCAAAATCCTTAGCCAACAGAGAGCCGATCGGGCAAGTCTACTCTACTCTATGCTTCACATTTGGTTAAAACGGTGAACCATTCGATAAGTTGTGATAAAAATAAAGAAATACGTATAAAAACTTACGTACATATTTATCACTAGCTCGACGGTGAAGGAAAACATCGTGAGGAAACCCGCAGGTCTCAGAATTAATTCTGAGACATGTGTAAATAGACCCGGTCCGGCGATGGGCTCACCACCTATCACGTTTAGGGGTCCAATGTATCTCGTGAAATGTGGGTATTTTTTTTTTTTTTTATTATTTACTTTTAGGAAGACTTACAGCATTTTACATCAATAAAATATATCCAGTAATGGAATACCTCTGCCTACCCCCTCGGGGATGAAAGGCGTGAGATTATTTTTTATTTTAAATACGCATAAATCTTCTTAACTTAAATATTTGTATAATTTTTCTATAGCTGGCAAACTATGTGACTGAAGTGACTTAATAAGCCTTCAATCACGACCAAAGGAGAAATGTAGAGTATTTAAAAACATCTGCAAAATATCTTAATCATATGGAAATTAAAAAAAAACTGAAAGGGAAAAAAGGTTTAGCGGCAGAAAATGACGGAATTTCAACAGGATTTCCTAACTTATCACACTAATGCCGCCATATTGGCTAAAATTCCTTAGATATGTTCTTTAAAAGAATGAAAAATAATGTATAGGTATCTAATGATATAGTGCAGTAAAATATAAGATTATACATCAAAATCAAAATAGATAAAAGAAGTGCAATGGGCGGTCACATCGCTTTTAGCAATCTCTTCCAGACAATCATTTGATGTACGAAACTAGGATGGACGGTGTACTACTCGTAGTATAAATAGTATGCTTTACAAACACCTAGCCCAAGATTCTTACCATTTTAAAATGTCCCTTTATTTAAGATACCAAAATCATTCGGACCGTTTCACGGTGTGAAGTAGGCGTCCGGTGCATATTTGACACCTGTCCAGCTATTCCTGTATGCACGCCATTTCCTCCCTATAAATACCTAATCGATGAAGCCATTGGAGTTTAAGATATTGTTGTATTACTCAACAGTTGGCACCGAGATTTGGTAAATCTTTCGTAGAAAGTACGATGCTCGTAATTTCTTGTGATTATAGGCATCATGATTGGGCCCTACGGAGAAGCGGAGGCGGAATGCTTCTCCATTGTGAAAAGGGAAGATCTTCCGCCAGGAAAGATTGTGCCTGGGGACCGCGGTCCAACGGGTGATGTTGGACAGTTGTATTTCTATGTAGTGTTCAATTGGTGGTGACCTGGTGTTCTGAGTTGAAGGTCATGTATTTGTGGCCAGTAGTTTTGCCCATGTACGCAAATGTTGGCCTTTGTAGGGATCGACCCACGATCTCATAAGGCAGGGTCACTACCAATTGCGCCAACAGTCCAGTCACTTCTAATACTTGTACCGGTCAAGTAACGCTTTGCAGATATAAAATGATTATCTATTATACTCGTTTGCCCGTGGGTGCTTTTGTTCGACTTGTTAAAATTATTAATGTAGAATTACATGAAAATATCCGCGTGCAAGGTTGCTATGAGAAGAAACAGGCAGTCGGCATTGGACATTAAAATTTCCGTAAAGCAGTAAATTCTATTTGCTCCTCTATTTATTACCGAAACTCGTGTAATTACTACCGGTAGTATTTAACGACATGTGAAAATGTTTAAATCTTTAAGACAATACTCACAATGTGTTTCACAACATTATTGTACAGTTGTATACCTGTCTTATAAAGGAGAAAACAGAGGCCAGTAAATTAAATTTACTAGTCAAATATACCAAAGTGTTGTGGTCGATAGAGGACAACCATGAGCCAGAAAAACCAGATAAATAGTACAGTCAACAAAGTTGTTAGGGTTACATGGCCAGTAACTAAGAATTCATTCATTTTCTGGGGAAGTCATAAATAAATCTTATTGCTTAATGTTTATTTGGAAAGGTATCTTTGATCCCTATAATTTACCAAAAAAATACTATAAATACATGTAAGGAGAATTTATTACTTTGTTTTTTGTAAAGAGATTCTATTACCTTATTATTTTTAATTTGACATCTGACATTCGGTAAGAGTGCAGATGAATCAGTTTTTTAGAATATTGAAAAAACCGTGTAAATAGCGGGAGTTAGATAAAATATCGAAGATTGTAATAATACAATTAGTTCAGGAATTGGCATTTAAAAAATAAACATTAAATGTCGTTTCTTTATTCACAGGTATGGTTTTAAGATACGTATCATTATAGTATATTGTAGTTTAGCAATAGAACTCTGATCTGATGAAATAAATCTTTATTCACAGAGCAACACATTGGTTTATTTCTGCCAATCCCTATAATATAGAGAAATGATCTTATAAAACGACATTTTTGTTTAAAAAAATATTTGAAAAATGGAGAAACTTCGATTTGAATTTACTTTATTACCTGGGAGTGATGGAAAATCAAGCGTTTATTGTATAACCACAATAGCCACGAGTGATGATAAAGTGTATGCGATACCGGCTGAATTACAATATATCAGTCATCATAAGGAGATAATAAAAACAACTGCTTTTAATAAAGTAAAAAAAAGTCTTAGTAAAAGGTACCAAATAAGGAGAGTTTGGATTACAATGACTGAAGATCTTAAGAAAATTTACATAGATGAGGATGGTAATTTACAATTCGGGGATCAATTTCTAGAAGAATTAAATCAAGAACAACTTGCTACTGCACAACAAAAGCAAACAGGTACACTCGAAAAAATTGTTGAAAAATTAGTAGAAAATACACAAGAAATTAGACAGCAGAATATAAAACAGATTGTAGAAAAGTTTGTGATTGAAAAATTTACAAGCAAAAATTCCAATGCAAATCAATGGATTGATATTTTTGAAAAAGAATGTATAAGGTTTGACGTGACAACAGATGAAAAGAAAATTGAAATACTGAGATTATTTATGGATAAGAGTTGTGTAGATTGGTATAGTTCCATGATTATGAAATTGACAATAAACTTACAATGGTCGAAATGGAAAAACAATTTTTGTGAATCGTTTGCAAATAAAGGATGGGACACGGTCACTTACGCACTTTTATTTAAATATAAAGATGGTTCTTTGGTGGATTATGCCATAAAGAAAGAAAAACTTTTACTTGATATGAGAAGATCTATTGATACAGGTACTTTGGTGGATCTTGTCGCAGCGGGTTTACCAGAATTCGTACTTAACAGGATTGATAGAGAAGTATTAAAAGATACAATAGATCTGTTTAATGAAGTGAGAAAATATGAACATATGGTAAATAAAAAAAGTTTTTTTGCTAGGAGAAAATTTAATAATGTAAGCTTTGAAGCTAAGAATGAAGATCACAAGCCATGTAGAAATTGTGAAAAATTAAATAAAGGGATCCGTTATCACCCTGAAGCTACATGCTGGTTTAGAACAAAGGATGATAAGATGAAAAAGAATTATATTAAACATGTAAACAATTCGGTTATAGAAGCTGAGTTAAATGAAACTGATCAAAAAAACGAATAGTGACACCATTAATAAATGTCAAACTACAATTGAATGGTAAATTAGATATATATGGAGTTTATGATTCAGGTTCAAATGTTTCTCTAATTAATTCTAAGTTATTGAAACTAAAAGGAAAAGGTAACTGTTTGAACGAAGCAAATTTAGTAACAATTAATGGTGTCAAAAAGACAAGGGGTTTGACGAATTTGAATATAAAAATATTTGAGATTGAAGAAAATGTTGATGTGTATATTATTGATGAACAAAATTTCAAATATGATTTTTTGATTGGATTAGATTTGATAAAGACGTTTAAGCTGAGACAAAATGAAGACTTAAAAATAACGCAGAAACAGTATCTGACTAATGAAAATAAAAATAAGATGGAAGAAATTTCTACAGATATAGAAACAAACACTGAATTAAAAAGTATAGAAGATAACAATAATTCTACAAAAGAATGCAAAATAAACTTTAATGAACATGTAAAAGAAGGAGATTTTGAAATGCAAGTCAATAATTTAAATGAGCATCAAAAATCTGAAATAAATACACTGATTAGCAAATATAATTCTGTTTTTGCAAAACATAGATTCGATATCGGTACTGTCAATGGATATGAAGCGAGGATAGACTTAATAATAGATAAATACTGTAGTAAGAGGCCTTACAGATGTACTGTAGAAGATAAGAAAGAGATAGAAGAACAAATAGCAAAATTACTGGACAATAAGCTAATAGAAGAATCTTACAGTCCATTTGCTGCACCTGTCACATTAGCTTTTAAAAAAGAAGATAACAAAAAATCTAGACTGTGTATAGACTTCAGAGACTTGAACAAAATAATAGTACCTCAAGCTCAGCCATTTCCATTGATTGAAGACCTAATGATAAAAACAAGGAATTGCAATTTTTGTTCAACCCTAGACATAAACTCTGCATTTTGGTCCATTCCTTTACGAATAGAAGACAGGAATAAGACGGGATTCGTAACACAGGAAGGGCATTTTCAATGGACTTGCCTACCTTTTGGACTAAAAACTTCACCAGCAATTTTTCAGAGGATATTAAGTAATATATTGAGAAAGTATAAACTTTCCGGATTTGCCGTTAATTATATAGATGATATTCTAATTTTTTCCAAATCTTTTTCTGAGCACATTGTCCATCTAACGCAGTTGCTGGAAGCAATCAAAACAGAGGGTTTCAGATTGAAATTTACAAAATGCACATTTGCATCAGACTCAGTAAAATACTTGGGTCATGTAATTCAAAACAATTCGGTTAAACCACTAAAAGATAACTTGATTTCTATAAAGAATTTCCCTGTTCCAAAAACGCAGAAGAATATAAGACAATTTCTAGGGAAAATCAATTTTTACCACGAGTACATACCAAGGAGTGCAATAATACTGGATCCATTGCATAATTTACTTAGGAAAAACCAGAAGTTTCTTTGGTCTGATGAATGTCAAAGGGCATTTGATATGATAAAAAGCCTCCTATGCTCTCAACCAGTTCTGGAAATTTTTGACCAAGATTTACCAATCAATATTTATACAGACGCTTCTTTAGAAGGTGTTGGAGCTATTTTAAAACAGATACAGCCTAATGGAAGAGAAAAACCAGTGGCTTACTTTTCGAAAAAACTAAATGGAGCCCAGAAGAAAAAAAAAGCTATATATTTGGAATGTTTGGCTATCAAAGAAGCGGTAAGATACTGGCAGTATTGGCTGATAGGTAAATCATTTACAGTTTACTCGGACCACAAACCACTAGAAAATATGAATCTAAAATCAAGAACCGATGAAGAACTAGGTGATTTGACTTATTATCTATCGCAATATGATTTTAAAATAAAATACGCTCCAGGAAAACAAAGTTTGGAAGCAGACTGCCTTAGTAGAAATCCGGTATTGGAATCGAGTGAAAATACAGATGAACAATTAAAGGTTGTAAACGTGATAAAATTAGAAGATATTTTAACAGATCAAAATAAGAATGAAGAAATACAAAAACAAAAAAGCAAGTTGATTGAAAAACACAGTTTATACCTTAAGAAGGTCGGAAAGAAAGAAAAAATTATTCTATCGGAAGAATTTAGTATAAGACTTTTGAAAAACATACATGTAAACCTGTGCCATATTGGAATTGGTCAAATGCGGAAGACGATTAGTCCATTCTACACAGCCAAGAATTTGTCCAATAATATCAAAAGAGTTTGTAGAAGCTGTGATATATGTATTAAAAATAAAACAAGAGGACCTTGCAAATTTGGACTTATGTCTCATCTAGGCCCTGCCACAAAGCCATTTGAGATAGTCTCTATCGACACGATTGGGGGTTATGGAGGTTCAAGGTCCACAAAAAAATATCTACATCTATTAGTAGATCATTTTACTAGATTCGCGTTTATTTTAACATCAAAAACTCAAAGTGCAAATGATTTTGTAAAACTTATCATGAACATAACAGAAACAGAGGACATTGGTGTGCTTCTCACCGACCAATATCCAGGAATTAATTCAAAAGAATTCAAGGAATTCTTAAAAAGCAGGGCGATTCCTATGGTTTTTACGGCAGTAAATGCACCATTTTCAAATGGTCTAAACGAGAGATTGAACCAAACATTAGTAAACAAAATCAGATGCAAAATAAGAGAAGAAGGAGAAAAGAGAGCCTGGACAACAATAGCTCAAGTATGTGTAAAGAAATATAATGAAACTAATCACACAGTCACTGGCTTTTCACCAAGTTATCTTTTATACGGTACAGATGTAACATTTTTACCTAATGAATTAAAGCGAGAAAAGACACATGGTGACTGGATAGGAGATAGAAAAATGGCACTTGGGAATACAATTAAGTCCCATAACTATAATAAGAAGATATTCGATAAAAATCGTAAATATGGTGAGTTTAATGTAGGAGACATGGTTTACGTGGAAAATGGAAACAAGCTAAACAGGAAAAAATTAGATGAACTGAGAATTGGACCGTATGAGATAATTGAAAAAATTTCTAACTCTATATACAGAATAGACACGGGACACAGAAAAACTGAATCAAACCTTTTCCATATCACCAAACTTATTCCAGTCCCTACATTTGAAGAAGAAGAAACAGAAGATGAATAGATTAAGAGAAAATTTTAATGTAAAAAATTTTCTTCCCTGAGGGGGGGAGATGTAAGGAGAATTTATTACTTTGTTTTTTGTAAAGAGATTCTATTACCTTATTATTTTTAATTTGACATCTGACATTCGGTAAGAGTGCAGATGAATCAGTTTTTTAGAATATTGAAAAAACCGTGTAAATAGCGGGAGTTAGATAAAATATCGAAGATTGTAATAATACAATTAGTTCAGGAATTGGCATTTAAAAAATAAACATTAAATGTCGTTTCTTTATTCACAGGTATGGTTTTAAGATACGTATCATTATAGTATATTGTAGTTTAGCAATAGAACTCTGATCTGATGAAATAAATCTTTATTCACAGAGCAACACATTGGTTTATTTCTGCCAATCCCTATAATATAGAGAAATGATCTTATATACATTTAAGGCTTTAAGAGAAAAGTGAATCTTAATTTTTGGAAATGTAACACTAACAACTTTGTTGACTGTACTCAAAATAGTAGTTTTTTAGCCGGGTTCGCAACTTCAGCTTTCTCTGATACCCCTGAAGAGGCGTGAGATTATGAATACCGTATGGATTGTATGGATGTTCCCGAAAAAATATTCATGACAATACAGTAGAGTTGTGCTCAACCAAAACAATCTGTCAAACTAATATAATATGTGAAATGAACCCTAGACAGGTCACATAAAGTTCAACATTAAATGAGAAAATTTGGCAGTTGGTACAGTTATACAATCTGGCTTTATAGTTTCCTAGGAAGTATGTATTTTCCGAGATGAAAAGTAGCTTATGTCTTACCTCAATATAATTATAAACTATTATAGTCCTGCCAAATGTACAAACAGACAGAGTTACTTTCGCATTTATAATATTACTAATTAGGGATAGTAGAGAGTTATGCATACTAACTCTTCGAGTTCCGTGTATCTACATAATTTATATAAAATGATAAACTGACTAACTGATTGGTAGTAGAAGAGAGCTAGCTTGTTATAAAATCGTAGTAAATCTTCCAATAATTCAGGTGACATTCATTCGATTCCAATAAAATGCAGACTATAAACATAATGGATTCGCAAAGTCTACGATCGTAGAGGTGCTACGCCTCTACGAGAGCCGTAGCCATACTGGCTGAGACCTTACGTTCATAGTAGAGACGCAATAAAATGAATTAAACATATTATTATAGTTTAGGGGTCCAATGTATCTCGTGAAATGTGGGTATATCCAGTAATGGAATACCTCTGCCTACCTCTTCGGGGATGAAAGGCATGAGATTATTTATTTTTATTTTTTTAAACATATAATTATATACATAATAAACACTTGCGAAACCACCAAAATGTTTTTGTATACAAAATTTAATGTTGGCGTCGGGAGAGAATCGATTTCCCGATCTTTTGGCATAGTAGGTAAGGTCACTACGAACTGAGCCAAAGGGCCAGTCAGGCCAGTAGTTGTTGTTTGTCGGAATACTAATCTACTAATTGCTTAAAACCGATGAAGGCCGATATCTGCACATAGGAGATATTAAAAAAACTTAATATGAGGGTTCTTTATAACATAAATAGAAGCCAAAACTACTATTCTTAGAATTTTGAGTGTGTACACACATCCAAAAACAACTCCACCAGATGCAGTCGCAATTGTATATTTTCCGGTTTAACTTAAATTAATATGTTTCATATGCCATCTACAAGATAAGAATATATATATATGACTATATATATAAATATATATATATATATATACCTATACCTATATATATATATATATATATATATATATATATATATAGATATATATATATCTATATATATATATATGGTATATATATATATATGACGGATCACTGATAAGGATTTTTTTAGAAATTCTTACGACAAAGCTAGAAAACGGATTTAACGTAAAATGGGCTATTTGAGAAGTAGACCTCTAGCGCCTGAGCGCAACGCCGCTGGTCACACATCACATCGATATAGTGTTATTAGTAAGTGTTTTGGATCCCATTGGATCTCCTGCCAAACTTTCTGCTTTCAAACAATTACCTATGTCATTCCCTAATTGAACTACTACTAGTTCAACAACATTTAGAACAACAGATGTCACGAGTGCTAGCCAACAATTACTCTATTTGACGGACCTGTTGGCTCAGTTGGTAGTGACCCTGCCTTTTGAGTCGGAGGTCCCGGGTTCGATCCCCGCTCGGGGCCAACATTTGCGTGCATGAAATTGTTTGTTGGCTTCGTGTCTGGGTGTTTAATATTTATTTAAGTATGTTTATCAGTTCTTTAGTACCCATAGTGCAGGCTATGCCTAGTTTGGTAAATAGTGTCCCACAATTTATTCATTATTTATTTGCATGATGATTTCAATATTTTCTCATGAAAACGATTTCTGTTTTTCTCAAATAAATACGATCACGTCTTCCGTGGTGATATGTGTATTCCATTCCTGGAAACCCACTAATCACCAGTTTATTTTTTGGGTCCCTAAACGTGACAGGTCCGTGACACATGCCTCAAAACACTTCTGTGACTTGCGTGTTTCTTGAATGAATGAATATTTTTATTGCATGTCTTTACGATGTTTTCCTTAGGTCCTAGCCAAGAGACATTGTACTAACAAATCAAATGATCTTATAGATTGACAATATGTATATGGGATTGATAGAACCAACCATTCGCCAACGAGCGCTAACGTTAATGAGTGCTTAAGTCAAACCCATACATTGTCAATCGATTAAATCATTCAATTCGTTCAACACCAGGCATGTACTAATGAGTTTTTCAAAACTTACGTACATATTCATCACTAGCTTGACGGTGAAGGAAAATATCGTGAGGCAACCCGCAGGTTCCAGAATTAAGTCTGAGGCATGTGTAAAGCTGTGTTAAGAAACATGTGTTATTCGTTAGTATAATGCCACTTCGGGGGCTTCACTGTTGACCTAGTGATAAACATGTTTGTTTTTGTAAACCTAATTGGTAGGTACCTACATGACCTCGCAATGACACGACCTCAAACCTCACTTATGCGAAGCGGGCTCTTTAAACACAAGCCTATTACTGCTCATTTTATTTGTTTGGGTTACCTACATGATTTCGAAAAACTTTTCGTCGAGTGTTGTTTCGTCGATGACGGTTAGTCGAACGTTTAATTGCGCGAAGCTTCACCTCAGCTAGTTTTTTTTCAACGATGGTTTGTTTCATCGAAAATCTTATACTGTACCATTCCGACTAATCTTTCCTTCTGTCATGCAACAATGAAGCAACAGATCTGGTGTTATTTGTATAGAGATTGTTGAAGGACTCGTGCAGAGGCCAAAGTTTACGAGTATCTCTAGCTCGACGATGAGATACCATCGTGAGGAAACCCGTAGGCTTCGAAATGGTTCTGAGGCATGAGTAACTGTACCCGACCCGGTTTAGGTACTTAATAAGCTCAAAAACACACTGTTGAAAAGTTGGTACATCCAGAAACGAAATACCTCTGCAATAAGGCAAGCTTTGAGTTACCAAAGTTTTAAAGAACTTCTTTTGTGTTAAGTACTAAGTAACAGTTGCAAAAATTAATAACACCACTCATAATTATACTTCATATTTCGTAACAAGTGACGACGGGTTGGCGTGTGGCCACCGTGAGGGAGACAGTGATACCGCCACGCGTGAGTGCAAGGGAGACAGGTGATAATCTGTGTGAAAAATATTTATGCTAAGGCCTCCGGTTGCTATGAATCGTCTATGAATAGAGCAGATGCGGGACTATTTTCGCAGCAGAGTTTGAAGGTTATACGTAGAATTTTCTGGTTAACTGTAATGTTAACCTCTTTATGTTTATGGATGGACTAGCTGTTTGGTTTTGAATTAAATTACGCCTGTAATTATTAGGGATTTGTAACAGTTGTAAAGCTCGTAGACAGACTGGGTTGTCCAATTAGCAACATTCTGAACTAAATATCATGAACTAGAGTTTGACTGCGACTTTATCTTTGTTCCGAAAGAAAAAGTCACGTGCTACCGCTTCGGAATGAGTTCCGCGCCGGCAACTTAGAACTTTGTAATGTTTGTTAAATATAGATCTCTACATAACAGCTATTATCTATTGTTTCCTGTTCCAATGGGAGCTTTATAACGAAATAGACTTTATTACCCAGGGATAAAGTATTCCTACTTATTAGGGCAAGTTTTGTTTAAATCGGTTTTTTAGTTACTCCCAACATACAACAACAATTTTATTTCTTTACTATAGCGGCGCTAGGCGGTGTTGTCCGAGAGGATCCTGTTTATTCTCGTTCCCGTAGGAATTTCCAAAAATCTCTTCTTTGTGCCCACTTAAGTCATATAAGGAACCTTTGTGGAAGAACCAAAATTTCATGCTTCTAGAACAATCGGTTTGTGCTGATCGATAAGTCAGCTAGTTTCTTCTTTATTTACAACGCGACACAGAATAAGTGCAATTAGTATATTAATATAGAAAAAAATATGATGCATTCGTACTTTAGTTGTTTCTAACCAATTTTCTTAAATAAAGAGCAATAATAGTACGGTTTCCATAGGTAGCCGTAAATTCAGTTATGCTAATTCATTTTTCAATATAATTAAAAATAGCTGAAATCGATTAAGTTGTCGATACTGAACAAATTAGGTTTAGGAATTGAACTTATTCTGTTAGGTACAAATAATATTATATATTTATATTAATATAGATTAAGTTGGTGTGTTTGTAGTACATTTATTATCCGCCTACATAGTTACTCGCATTTTTAATGTAGATAACTACAGTTTGACTGCCTTTTCTATAAACTAGCCACAAATATTTTATTGAAATCCAACATCCTGAACAGAACCACAAACTAAATCGTTAACCCAAAAACTTGTTTACGTGATTTTTTATCCAATTTCTATGAATACATTATTTGAAGACAATTTTAAAAGTCTCTTTAGTCATCCGCTAAAAATAACAGAAGGCATATAGTAATTTGTCTAATTAGTTGTTTGAAAGTGACATTGTAATGTCTTGGCGGTGTTGTCATATTAAACAGACATATTTGTAAGTACCTAATTGCTCAGTATTATAATAGCCAGCCGTTATCAGATCTGGCAAACATTCGGAGTTGTGGTGCAATATATGAGGTTGTCATACACTTTTGTTAGTCATACAAATTGTACTGTCAACATTAAATTTTAAGTGTGTAGGTACGACACAAAACAAACTTTAATGTTTTTGCTTTTTAGGGTTCTGCACTCAAAGTATGCCAAACCCTGTTAAGTACTCCGCTATGTGTCCGTTCGTCTGTCACAGAGTTGTATCTTTTGAACAGTAATAGGTAGAGACTTTTACTTAATTTTTCACCGAGTGCGTATTACTATGACCCCTATAATACATACATACATTGTGGGACAACATTCACACACGGCTATTTAGTTTCAAACTAGGAAGGGCCTATGGATACTAAACATACTTAAATAAATATTAAACGACCAGACACGCAGCCAACACACATGTTCATGCACACAAACGTTGGCCCCGATCCCCGGGGATCGAACCCGCGACCTCCGACTTAGAAGGCAGGGTCGCTACCAACTGAGTTAACAGGCCCGTCAATACAAAATCTATAATAACATATAATAAAACTAGGGGTGCATGGTAGTTGCCTCCTCGGCACCCCTTGGCAACAGGGCTGGCAAATGGATACAAGCCTTATATGTCCATATTCCAGTCACGGCTGCTACCACACGTCGTCTTTCCACTTGTCCCTCTGATTAGCAAAGGGCACAGTGGAGAGACACCTACTTGACTTGCTCATTTTTACTGCAAATTTTCTCCCTTACTTGGACATTAGCGGAAATCACCAAACCCACGGCGAAAAACCTTATCTATTAAAAAAAAAGAATAATAAAACTAAAAAAGAGATAAACGTTAGAGGGGGTCTCACACCTAAACGTGTTTATGTTATTGTACTTACGGTCTACGTTAGTACTGAACCATTTTGTTTTTATGGTAACACTAGCGACCCGCCCCGGCTTCGCACGGGTGCAATGCTTATAAGATTTTCCCGCTTTTCTGTTGAAATTTTTCCTAAATTTTCTTTGCTATAAACCTCACGGAGCCCAAGACCTTTCCAACGAATGCAAAACCGTGGAAATCGGTTCGTGCGTTCTGGAGTTATAGCGTCAGGAATGAATACCCCACTTATTTTTATATAGTAGAAGATCACTACATAGTATAAAACAAAGTCGCTTTCTCTGTCCCTGTATCCCTATGGATGCTTAAATCTTTAAAACTACGCAACGGATTTTGATGCGGTTTTTTTTAATAGATAGAGTGATTCAAGAGGAAGGTTTTAGTATTAGCATTGCACCCGTGCGAAGCTGGGGCGGGTCGCTAGTCGGCTATAAAAAGGTTTTACTTTTAATGCTATTTTAAGAAATATACGTATACCTCTTGATTCTAAATTCATTAACTAAATTCGAACGAAATAGAAAATACCGGTTTTTGTTATCATCTCTATTACAGCAAACAAAAAGGTTTTGACAGTAATTTAGAATTACTCACGCCTTGAAAGTTAATTAAGATCCGGAAATGGACTAAACATGAATGAAATGTTTTAATTTAAGAAATTTTTATACTTGTCACTGCTAAGTGGTATCCCAGAGCTTGTATTAAAATAAAAAGTATAATAAAATTTTCTAGGAAGTAATAATATTTAATGTTACCACATGTTTAGAGTTAAATGTCACCATTAACTTGCCAAAACACTCTATCCACACGAACCTTGTAATATGTTCACATTAACTATAATCCTACTAATATTTTAAATGCAAAATTGTTTGCTAGTTTTCCTCCTTTCATACAGCAACGGAGCACCAGATTAACTCATTTTATTAAATGTTTTTTCATAGAGATGTATATCTCTTACGAGTATTCGTAGGAACGACTTAATTTTGTAACCTAGAACGCGGACGAGGTGGTTGTTTATGTTAGACTAGTTTTTGCCCTCGACTTCACTACCAATAAGTTTAAAAAAAACTAACGTACATATTTATCACTAGGAGGAAACCATCGCGAGGAAACCTACAGGACCCAGAATTAATTCTGTGGCATGTAACGTGTTAGACCCGGTTCGGCGATGGGCTCACCACCTATCACGTTTAGGGGTCCATAGAACATCGTGAAAAGTGGGTATATCCAGAAATGGAATACCTCTGCCTACCCCCTATGGGATAAAGGCGTAAGATTATTTATTTATTTTAGTTTCTATAGGTACAAAAATTACACTTAGAGTCAGACAACCCTACACAACAGTAACACCGTCGAGTATACAGTCACACACCGGATATCCACATTTGGCTTGTTTCTAGACTAGCAACTCGGGTCGATGGCCATCCTCCATCACCACATCTAGCCAAAGCTAGGTGTGGACGTTCGATTACGCTGCTCTAGTTACTGAATGTTATTGCTAATATTGGCTGGCATATGTTCTGTCCTTAGGCGCTTTTGCCTGTGTTGTGACGACAGATATCGTGGCTTTGTATATCAGATCTTAACATAAGACCTTATATACAATGCCTAGTAGCAGTGCTCTCCGATTATTATAAACCTTAAAAAATAATTTTCAAGCTTCCAGCTTTAAAAATGACGTAATTTCGATACAAACTTTCATTCCCTATTTTCAGCCCTTTATAGCCCTTTTTTCGCAGTATAAAGTATCCTATGTCGTTTCTCAGGCTTTAGACTTTCTCTATATCAAATTTAATTTAAATATAGATTTCTGTCTTACGCGTTTTATCGTTAACAACTTTTTTATACTGATAGACAAATTTATAAATCACCACAGTAGTAAAATATGTAATGCATAGATAATTCATGTGAGTCGGTAGAGGAGGAACTAGGCGTACTAACATCGACCATTCGGCGATGTCTTGTAACCAGATAAAGATGAATTCAACTTTATGGGATTCAAAATTCTGGGAAATTAACTTTTACGGAATGCAACTTTTCGCGAAATCAACTCGATGGTCCGAAAGGAGACTCTACGCGAAATAGATTAAACCGATTAACAACAATCACGTGAATAATATCGACTGTTGCTAAGAAACCACTAAAGTGTAACCGATCAAAATTGACGCAACACTTCAAAGAAGTAGAGAATGTTATGTTTAGTAGTCCTACTATCCTACTAATATGATAAATGCGAAAGTTTGTTTGGATGGATGTCTGGATGTATGTTTGTTCCTCTTTCACGCAAAAACTACGGAACGGATTTTGATGAAACTTTACAGTTATATAGCTTATACATCAGAATAACACATATGCTATATTTTATCCCAGTATTCCTACGGGATATACCCACATTTCACGAGATATATTGGACCCCTAAACGTGATAGGTGGGTATATCCAGTAATGGAAGTAATGGATAATACATAGTTAGTTTTACACGTAAGCTTATGTAGAAATCTAAAAGGAAAGTTACGTTTGTGATATAACTTCGTTTGTGACTTTTCCAGTGAATCGGAACAATTAATACGTCGGTAACTATGCTTGCAATCTAAACTTCTATAATATTAATATTATAAAGAGGAAAGATTTGTATGTTTGTATCTTTGTTACAAATAAATTCAAAAACTACTTAACGGATTTTAAAAATTCTTTCACCAATGGAAAGCTAAAATATCCCTGAATCACATAGGTTTTTTTTTCCCGTATTCC
Source organism: Ethmia dodecea (assembly GCA_963855545.1). NCBI lineage: Eukaryota > Metazoa > Arthropoda > Insecta > Lepidoptera > Depressariidae > Ethmia > Ethmia dodecea. The sequence goes on from OY979462.1 coordinate 4,351,976, forward strand.
CACGGGAAAGGGAACTTTGCGGGTAAACCGTGCAGAACCGCTAGTATATCATTATAATTATATACGTTTCGATTCTATACGATTAAAATCCTATTAGACTCAGCTTCTCACTGAGTAATTTGTAATAGAGACACATGGCTAAACCAAAAATTATTTTCAAGTAGTCTGGGTTTCATTCCTATCAAGAATTAAAGGTGTTGAACTGAGTCTTGTTCTACACTACAGTAAACGAACCGTTTGCAATATAGGTGACCTACTTTACACTTCAGCTATCTGGGGTAATCGAAACCACGTGATTTGGTACAGTTGTGTAGTTCTGTATTGGTCATGCTGAAATACACTCAAGATGCACTCAAACCTGCTTATAGTGAAAATTTATACATTCGAGATTACTTTATACGTTTTAGTAAGATCTGACAGTGGTCATGGACAGTATGGATGAAAGAGGTCCATCATGATCGTCTGATCAGGGTGGGCAAAATTCACATTGCCTGTAGTTTAAGGTCTCATTGTACAAACGATATAGAAAAGAAAAGTGACAGGTGATTCAGATAAATTTCAACTGACCATTGAAAAATCCAGCCCTAGGTAGAGTGTAGAGGAAGAGTGTGAACTTCGCTGTTTGAATTTCAATAAAGTTTGATGCGATTTTTAACAAATATTTTTTTTTTAAAATGCAGGCTATCCTAGAGGGAGTAGATAGAGGTATTCCTACTTTTTTTAACTACAAAACGCGAGAAGTAGGAGCCCTTCACCGGGCTGGAGTGCTGTTACACATGTCTTCGAACCAATTCTGGGGCAGGTTTCCTCACGTTGTTTTGCTGCACCCCCGATTTTTTTCGATTTAGTCATGAAAGTTAGTTTCCTGAGTATAGGCACCTTTTAAAATAAATCACAACTTATCAGAAATTCAATCAGCTTTCCAGTACTGTTCCATTTATTTATTTTTATTTGTAGATAAATATATGTAATGGAAATTTTTATTTATAAATGTAAATATGAAAATTACATCACTATTCTGTGTTTATAATTGTGTTTTGTTTATGTAATACTAGTAGTTCGGTAATTTGCGTGCGGCAGATCCAATGTTGATAGAATTTCTGACGCATACAACATAATTAGTTTCAGGAGATTTTTTCAGCAAAGTTTACGAAGTCGATGAAGTTTGTGGTAGGTACATTAGTGATTATATACGTGTATGTGCACACAGTTTAGTTCGAAGCTTTGGTTTTAACGCTTACATCGATGTTTTACAGTCTATATACAATAGTAACTCAATTTACGAAGTACCGAGAAAAGTACATACATGACATCCTATTGTCTAAACTGACTACCAATATATTCGTAACATCAACTAAAACATTGTGCAAGATCTCTTAAAATATTCTCAGAAAAAAATGGCAACCGTGCCATCACCGGTCCTGCATAATTCCTGGAATAAACCATATAACATGAGCTGCGCACGCGCTGTCACGAATTTCACAATCCAGATTAATGGAAGGCGGCCGCCGGCGGCGAAGGCGCTCGCAAAATAGCCGCCTGCGCCGCCGCGTCGCTGGTCTAAAATAGCCGCGCCTCCCCGCGCTGCATACAAAAGTGGCTAGTCGGCCCACAGCTCGCCTTATCAAATTTCCCTACCCACTCCCGGCCCACGCGCCACTCACAATGCTCACTCCTCACCCCACCCTGCTCATGCATTAGTGTGTTAGCACAGCGTTGTGTTAGCTCGGTTAAAACTTCACTTAGTCCGCCGCGACACTGAAGCACTGAGCCACTCGAAGCGATAAGCACTCCCTAACTTACACTTAGCGGTCACTGCACGAGACACTGCTCACTAGGATTCGCGGAGGAGACCGGCGTGCGTCGGCGCCGCGTTTGCCGCTACACTGGTGCGCCAGACCCTGCGCGCCGGCCGACGCGCCAAAAATACCCCTCATTGTGTACACTACACTTATACCCGAAGCTTGAATACCTCGTATAAATCTTGCGATCGTATAAATAGGTACTGATATAAAACTAAACCAGGATTAGTGCAGTGCAGCTATTAACCCAAATGACCACGGCCTGGTTCCAGGGATATGGTGATTTGCTATGCACTCTGAAATGCAGTCGGTCAAGTTATCTTTTCAGCTGTAACTGCATCGATCATCCAGAATCTACTGATAATTGGTTGTGATAATGCAGCATTCGGTTACTATCTACACTAAATCTCACTTATCTACATCAAAACTCTTTATCTTACATTAAAACGATCAAGACCAATTTGACCTAATACCTTAGATTTAGAAGTGTCGACTGGACTTCTAAATCTGAGGTAGATCAAATTGGTCTTGATCGCTTTAATAAGCGACAAGCTCATTTTCTTGGATTACAGCAGTCACTGGTGACAGGAACAATTGATTTATTGTTATTGAACCTTTAATATACGTTAACTAAATAAATTGGCTAAAAACTTAGGAAAGCAGAAATCGTTATTATTCTCGTTGTTTAAATTCTTAGTGACGTTTACGGATAGAAGAAAAAATAACATAAAATAAATACAGGACCCGACCACGTGTAGATTTTTTGCCAACAAATCCAACACAATTGACTGAAATTGATCAACAAAAAATCCCACATTAGTGTGGGATTAATCTTGATTTATATTAACCAAAAGATGTGAAAAATAAGGATGATTATAGCGACTAGGATTGAAAATGCAATGCTGAGGTGATTTAATCGTAACGAGCGGATGAGAATGGAGCTTAACTCGACATCTAGACAAATAGGGTATTGTGGATGGGAGAGTCAGTAGAGGACGACCTACCGTACTTACACGGACTAGACCGGCCGGCGATGTATTGGAAAAAAAAGACAGATAAAGAGTACCCCAAACCGACGAGCTTGCATTCGAAAACAATCATCAAACGAGTGAAAATTAAATGTAAGACAATATGCCTTTATATGTCACATTGTCAAAATTACCATAAAAAATCTCATATATTTATGTATGTAATGGTTAGATTAAATATAAGTAGGTAAATAAATTTATGTACAAAACACAAGTCAGAGATCCTTGTCATCCCAACCTTAAATCCAACAGTTTATGGTTTTCTTTACAAGTTTACAGCTAATCAATTAGGTGATTTAGGTACTTAAACACCACTGACTATGACAAGTAGGTATCTCTTATATATTACCGACTGATTTATTAATACTAATTTATACATGTAATGATTTATTTATGATTGAGAACTACTAAAAATAGGAATTAAGTAAATGACTATCTTTGAAATGTATTTTCAAAGATTTGGCTTTAATAAAGTAGTGGCTGTTGCCCCCGACTCCGTCCGCGTGAAGATAAAGTTGGTGCGTCCCCTAACGATTACAGAAACACACATACATATCATGTATGTGTGTTTCTGTAATGAAAAGTAATCCTAGCAATGTTCAATCGTTATCGATACGAACATTGGTTCAGTGGTTTAGGAGTTAGGGAACGTAACAAACAATCCTACTCTCACACAAACAAACCCAGTTTCATGAAAATCCGTACAGTAATATTTACAGGAAAGAGTACACACAAGATAAACAAAAGAGAAAACACAAATTATTGAATACACTGAATTGTCGGTCGGTATTACTATCGCTCTATTACTAAGAATAATACTCTTCACATCGTACATCGTCTTGAGAACAAATTGATTGGGCAAATAGCGATCAGCTGCGATCATCATTTCACTTATGAAGCTCATAAAATTCTCGTGAACAGAAATCTTTACTTGTTTTTCTTAGAAAACTAAGGCATTTAACACTACTTTTTGTTTTCTTGCAAAGAGAACATTAGGGCTTTTTAATGTCATGAAAATATTATGTATTAATATGCTTCCAACTTAGTTATAATAAAAGTATGTAGTACAGTCAAGAGCACGTAGAGCTTGACACATTGGACTTTGTAACGTTCTTATTACAACGCTTTAGAGGTCAGACTCGCACTACAAGTGTAAAGCTTCATGTGCTCTTGACTGAACATCTTGAAAAGATCTATGTAAGCAAAGAGAAATAGTGTACCTAACTGATTGATTTGTCAACTCACAGCGTCAGACATCTGACCTAAAAAGCCGAAGTTTGGAAGGTAAGTAAGGTTTTTAGAAATTACAGCGGTAATGGGAATAGTTGGGCAACGCTACGCCGCGCTTCGTGGGCGCCTATAACTCTTATAACTAAATGAATCGATGACTGGGTACTCTATAAAATGACACATGACGGACGGGCAACAAAACTATTCTTAGAACCTCGAAATGAGATCTTCCGTCTTCTTTCTACGACAGAAAAGAGCAAATCAAACGTGACATGTTTGATTTTTATGTCATCTTTATAAATGTCTTAAAAAAATTGTTAAACAATCGAAAAAAATACAAAAAAAGAGAAACTAAAAATGTGAGGGCCAAATAAATTGTATATTATGTTAATTGCCCGAGGACTACTCCTGGTGATGTTGAGTAGTTCGTTCATTGTTGCTTTCCTCAACATCCCGAGCCCGGTCGTTGCTCTCACGGGATTAAAACACTGGTCCAGGAAGGCGCTGTACACGAAAATCGACCTCTGCACCCAAGCCTGCTACAGTGAGATCATCCCAGGCCTCTACCTCAGCAATGCCCGGGCCGCTGCAGACAAAAATGTGCTCAGACACCTTAACATCACCCATGTCCTCACAATTGAGGCGCATCGGCTGCCGAAGTCAATTTTCGAAAATACCAACATTAGCACCCTCTTCATTAGGGCCTACGACACTCCTCAAACCAATCTCCTGCCCTACTTCCCAATGGCCAACGCATTCATTGGAGAAGGACTACAGAAAGGAAACGTCCTCGTCCACTGCCATTTCGGTGTCTCCAGGTCTGCTACCCTTGTTATCGCGTATATTATGGAGAAATATGACCTGACGTTCGAGGAGGCTTTCAACTTCGTAAGGCAGAGGAGGAGGTTCATCAACCCCAACCCTGGGTTTGTTGCGCAGCTGAGAGAGTACGAGAGGCTGAACTACGACGTGAAGGGCTTCCACAGATTCGAGGCTTACATGAACGTCAACGCAAGGAAGCACAAATACAAGATAGCATCCCTGGCTGCCGTGATGGTCGGCATCCTTGTACCGATCGCTGTTTTGGTGGGTTGAACAGTTTTAAGTCAAGACTTAACTTAATCAAGTGCATCATGGTGTAGAAATAAAATATTTATGAATCAAAAGTGAGTTTACGTTAGCGTTTCTCTTTTCAGATTGCTTTCCAAGTGCCCACGTAAGGATATAGATGGAGAAAACATTGGTTTAATTGCAGTGTTCATATTCAAATAATTAGATTAAACAACAATATAAACATTAATTACGGTCTTTGTTTCAAATCCTTACTGAATGTTGCTGCTATTTGGGTTTTCGCTCAGTTGGTAGGCCTGTCACTAAGATTTGTCAAATGTTTTTCTTGGCAGAATCGCCAGGTTAAACTGGGTTTATCAGCGCTAATATTTTTGGTTACTTCAGATGCGCAGATGTGTTTTTCCCGCGATTCAAGTTTTCCGGTTACGATGTGGTATTTAATAACAAAACCGGGCAAGTGCCAGTCTCCCGAACCGATATGGTTCTGTGCCACAAGTGTGTGTGTTAAGGTACACCCGCCATTCTGACTCTCATGTAAATTTTCTTGTATTAGGGTTTTACCAAAAACAAAGTAAACAAGCTTAGTAGTAGGATATCCTATGGATATAGAAGCAGAGATAGCCCTAGATTCGTTTCCCGATTTTATGATGCATTATTAGGTATGGGTCAAAAAAATAATATCAAATAAATAATCTCACGCCTTTTATCCCCGAGGGGGTAGGCAGAGGTATTCCATTACTGGATATACCCACTTTTCACGAGATATATTAAGTACGGGTCAAGGCAATTAAAATGTTTTTTTTAAACTTCAGTCAGGTCAGAAAGCATCGTGCGGAAACCCGCAAACCCCAGAATAAGTTTTGAAGCATGTCTAAGATCACCTTACCATAAAATTTTCTTTCGTCCTTTGATTTGTCCCTTTGTCGGGTTCACTTTATAATATAGCATGTAAACTGTTTGGAATCTGCCCCAAAAACCAATTTTACTTGATATTTTCGTCACGTACATACATAAATCTCACGGCATTGTCCCACAGGGGTAGGCAGAGACGATGGATCGCCACTTTTTTGATCTCTGCATACTTATTTCGCTTCCTTCATATCCATAAGCCTTTTCATGCATTCTTCGCACTCCGGCCCCAGCTTTTTAGGGCGTCACTTACGTACTTTTACTTTTGTCACGCGTAAGTTAAAAATGAAGTCACCCGAAACGTAATGTATCAACAGCTACCGTAAAATAAATCACAAAACGAATAAATGCTCGGATTGGCAAGTTGGCACCGACGATCGCAGAGCGAGGCAGGAAGTGCATAATTAATTGACTGCAGAGAAATTCAATCGAATTGACCGCCAAATCATAATACCACCTATTTATAGGTGCATCAATCTAAAATTAACTTGTGTGCCACATAAGTATAATAATATTACTACAACTATATTTATCCATACATATAATAAAACTCTAACAAGGCCGTGTCTGTACATGAAATATTTTTGAAAATTTTAACGGTAGTGTAGACCAATTTTACCGATTTTATGAAACCGCTATGAAGGGATTTTTGGAAATTCCTACGGGACCCGGCTAAGCCGCTGGGCACCCGCTATTTGTAATAAAATTCCATTTGGGAAAAATCTTAGAGGTCTTAAAAATAATTTCACCAATGGAAAGCTTTCTCGGAGTTACTAGGCTATATACCTAAATACCTTCTCATAACTTGAACGGAGCTATTCGGCCGATAAGTCCTATGCCGAGTACCGAGTAGTAACTGGATATACTCGGCGCATCTCTAATATGTATACACCGGTATATTGTTTTCATGTCAACTGCATAATCAAGAATATAAGTGTATACGTATTTTATTTCTGTGCCTCCTGTGAAGAAGGGTCTAACTCAAATTCACACTTTTACAGGGCAGCCAAAAAACCGTTTTTTGAACCATTTTTTACCGATACTAACATCTTAATATAAGAAAGTTACACAAACTTTGCTGTGACTAGGCATAACTTTTTTTGCTTTTTTTACTATAATTTTCTATTTTTGTATATCTTGTTTGGTTTAAGAAATAAGCTACTTAGATTTACCTGTTTTAGCCGTACTTGTTCGGTGAAAAACGGGCTAATTTTACACGAACCGCTCGTAAAAGTACAAATTTTTTTAAAAATCGGTTTAAATCTATTTAAATTTATTTTTTATATCGAAAATATTGTGTGCAAATATCCAATCTAACTTATTTCACAAGGTAAGTATATCTTTCAGTATCATTTTCTGAGAACTTTTTGTAGTTTTTAAATAAATAATAAGTAGAAAGCGATGTCCGTTTACAAAATATTTATTAGGAATTAAATTAAAAACCTTTTCTTCAAAATAAGACAAAAAAGGATAAAAAAGATTCTAGGGAATAACAAAAAAAAATATGTCGGTGCCCAAAAACTTACCACAATCATAGGCATACAAGTGACATAAAAAATATCAATTTACAAAAACGTAAATTTCTTTCAAACACGCTTTGGAATTCAATGTTTTCTAGATATTGATCAACTAGCGTCACCTGTGTCGATCTTGTGGAAGCCAAGCAAATAAAACACAATTGATTTTTAATTGTTACGGTGCGCATTGGAACCGAGCGGTTCTCGACGAATTAAATTTGGTTGAAATTCTTCGGCTTGTCGCAGTTCTTCTAGTGACAAATTTTACTTAAATGACTAGTAATGGCCGAACATTCTCGTCACTGGTTGTGCTTTCGTTTTTCAGTTGTTTCAAACGTTGAATATAAATTCACCTCTTCGCATATTCCAAGGCTCTATTCTTCTTTAGACGTACTTCCGAATTACCTAGTGAGATTCAGGACTCGTACCTTAATAACTTTCTCCTTAATCATCACTAGAGTTCTTGCAGTGATCTAATTTTGATGATTGCCGTTGTCTTCCACTATAACACAAAGCCTACGCTTAATTGTTTTCGGGAACTTCACTTCCATTAGATTCTCTGATCTTAGCGCTCGTATTGTGTCTTTCAAATAGTAAAGTGTTCCCGAATGTGAACCCTGTAGCAATACCTCTTGTTCAGGAAATCTCAATGTCCCTGTTGCAACATCGACGACACAGCTGTGTTTCTTCATCAAGTCAACTCCTAGAATACAGTCATCGGTGATATCGTTAATCAACACTCAATGGTGGGATCCTTGGTCGCCAATTCCGAACTCGAATTCTGTGTTGCTGTGGACGGTAACTGACTGGCCAGTTGCTGTACGTAGATGACATGCTGGTGGTCTTCTTCTCCACGATATGGTTCGCCTTAAAAGTTCAGGTCTCACAATCATGCGTTATGCTCCGGTGTCCACTGTGAAGCTACAAGGTTTACCATTCAAGGTGCCACAGACAATCAAGGTATTTCCGTTGTTGACTTGAGTTATGTTGATAGTAGGGGGCTGGCTAATGGCAGCTCTTCATCAACCTAGGACACAGTACTCGAGACCATCTTCTTACGTTTAGGGCAATCCAGTCTTCTGTGCCCTTTTTCGCCTCAGCTGTAGCAGGTAAGGCCACTTCTAAAATTCGTCTTGTTTTCATCGCTGCTCTCAATTTGTAGGACCTCGTATCCCGCCTCACGGCTTCTACTTCAAGAGCATGTACTGTTTTTAATGTTTAGTGGTATCCCAAACGTACAGCTGCTCTAATTTTCGCGTCCCGTATTATGTCAATGAATGCTTGCAGAAGATTCATTTCAATTGTGGCCGGCGATGAAACGTAGGTACGTCACACCAATCCTTCTATTTCACGAAGATTGAAGAGTCTCACCGGGTTTCTGAGCAGCGTCCTTTAATAACGCTCGGTCGGTTCTTCACCGTATCTTGTTTCCAATGCTTCCATAAGTGCTTCCAGGTTTCTGCATTCAGTGGGTAAGTTCTCCAAACAAGTAGCGCGACATCGACGATCGACTACGGACTGGAGAAAGCAGCGTGGTCACGGGTGCATTCAGTTACAACCTCCCGCACCTCGCCCCCACTATTTCTTGCTTTGTTCACTCTCTTCTACTCTAACACGTTGAATTATCTAGAATTTCAAATGGTTCTATTACCGAAAAAAAATGTGTTTAATGTCTCAATTTCAATTAGATTCAGCGCATTTATATTTATAAGTCGTGGAAAAGGGTTTATTTTTTACTTAAATAGCATCATTTTATTTTGGGAGGTTTAAATTGATTTAAACCATTTTTGACGGAACATTTAAAAAACAACAAAAAGGCTCAACTTTATTTAGATCCCGTTCAAAATGGTCCAAATTAAATTAGATCGTTTTTTTTTTATAAGCCATGCATCATTTCAAATCTGTGAAAAATGGTTTAAATAAATTTAAACCTCCTAATAATAAATTGATGCAAGTTAAGTAAAAATAAACCCTTTTCCACGACTTATGAATATCACTTCGCTGAATCTAATTGAAATTAAGACATTAAACATATTTTTTTCCCTCAATAAAACCATTTGACACATTTCGTATCTCCTTCCATTTTGTACATAGAGATACGTGAGTAAGACCGTTCGAAAGGTTTTTTTTTACATATTATAAATATGAAAAAAACGGCAAACGGTTCAATTTGACTTAGACCCTTTTTCACAAGAGGCACAGATTTATTTATTTACTTTTAGGAAAACTTACAGCTACACAGACAATATACCTAGGCAACAAAAGATTTAATAACTAAAACACCAGTTATTTAAAGTGACCTGTGCTAAAAGCAAACAATAAACTACAACTTAAAGTGAGATAAAAGTGAATAATTATAATAAATTATATAAATGCTACATAATAGTGTAGTGTTATACCCGTATGTTTTCGTATCAGTCATATAAATTTTATTAAATTCGCCACTTCCATTGTTAATTGACCATGACCGTTATTTCTGATTTATTTAGCGTTGAAAATAAAGATGTTGGAACTTGTTGGAAGCTTCTTTTTGAACGAAATGGGGTAGTTGACAGCATCGAAATTAAATTGCGAGTGGTCATCCCAAAACACATTAAACATGTATTTCACTTTACAATTATAGCAAAGTAAAAAATAATAAAGCAATCATAAAAAGTATTGCAATTGAGTACAGAAACTATGTCATCATACCTTGCTATTTCAGTACATTTTCTATACATATAATAAAACTCTAACGGGGCCGTGTCTGTACATGAAATATTTTTTGAAAATGTTAACGGTAGTGTATATAGTTATCGATATAGATACCGAAACACCAATTTTTGGAATTTTTGTCTGTCTGTCTGTCTGTCTGGTTGTGCACGCATCACTCAAAAACCACTGAACGGATTTTGATGAAATTTGGTATGGAGATAACTGATTACCCGGGTCAACATCTAGGGTACTTTTTATTCCAGGAAAATATCTTATTCCCACGGGAAAATATAAAAACTGGTTAAAAAGAGAAATACGTACTACTCCGAAACGATAACACTTACAAACTTGAAATATGGTAAGTAGGTGTCTTATAGACGTATACAGGCAACTACTATAAAATGATTTTTGGAAATTCCCCCGGGAACGGGAATAACGGGATCATTGGGAACCTAATAAATTGGGTCTGCTAATTGTTATATCCATACTCTTTTCTGCTTTACTGCTATTTTATTTTTCTTTGACACTGTCTTAGTGACGTTTTTGATATTTGTTCAATGCAAATGTGAATTGAGTTTTGTATTTATTTGTTACAAAATGAAGAAGCTGAGAAAAAATATTACCAGAAGATCATGTTGAAACTGAAATTACAAAGAAAACCTAATAAATACCAATACAGAACAATACAAATGTCATGCAAACAGAAGGAATGCACGTACCAAGGTCAGTCATCCTTTACACATTCTGTTACTCCAATTAAAAACTGGTTAAAAAGAGAAATACCTACTAGGTACTCCGAAACGAACACATCAACTTGAAAAATGGTATGTAGGTGTCATATGTCGTAGGCAATCGCTATGAAGAGGTTTTTGAAATTCCCACGGGAACGGGAATACACTAGATCCACGTCTGCGACGCCGCTGGGCACTCGCTATCTTAAATAAAGAGCAATAATACTACGGTTTCCATAGGTATCCCTAAATTCAGTTACGCTAATTCATTTTTCGGAAAAAAATCACACATATTAAAAACTAGCGGTTCTGCGCGGCTTCAGTCGCGTAGTTCCCTTCTCGACGGAATACATGGACTATATACCCTATGTTACTCAGGGATATTGCAGCTTTCCATTGGTGAAATAATGTTTTAAATCGGTCCAGTAGCCTTTGAGTTTATTCGTTACAAACATACAAAAATACAAGAATAAACCTTTCCTCTTTTTAATATTGAAAGATTTAGTTTAGTGTAGATGTAGATAGCTAAAACCGATTAAGTAGTCGAAACTGAACAAACTAATTTCCGGAATTGCACTTATCCTATCCTATCCTAATATCCTAATAATATTATAAACGCGAAAGTTTGTATAGATGTGGATGTTTGTTCCTCTTTCACGCAAAAACTACTGAACGGATTTTGATGAAACTTTACATTTATATAGCTTATACATCAGAATAACACAAAGGCTATATTTTATCACCGTATTCCTACGGGAATGGGAAGTATTTTATCCCTGTATTGCTACGGGGACGGGAACAACGCGGGTGAAACCGCGGGGCGCTGCTAGTCCATAATAAAATCTCGTTTTGGCAGTTCATAAAAAGTAACCGATTTAACTAGGTAGGAGCCCTCTGAGGCCTGAGTCTCTATAAGAGCAGAAGAGAAATTCTAGTCAAGTGTGCTGTACTAGTAATAAAATTAAACTACCTTAACATTTTGTACTCATTTTGATGTGTGTAGGTATGATTGCTTGTACAATACTGTCATTACTTATACTGTATTGTATTGACATCCATTCACTATAAATCCTGGACTGTAATATTAAATATTTTGTATTTTTTTGTATTTTCTATTAGGTTTGTGTCTGAGATCTAAAACGCTAAACATACCGTCAACTAACCGTTAATTCTTATGGTTGTGCTGTGGTAATTTGATTCTTTATTGTTTTAAGTGCCGTTTAGTTGGTGAACTTGGACCTAAGGCGGCCCGGGCACGTTCAATCAAAGATATTAAAATATAATAGGACATAGAGGGCACAAATTCGTCGATGACGGTTAGTCGATCGTTCAATTGGGCGAAGCTTCTGTGATTTGACCGGGATTCGACGGAATAACAGCTCGCGTTCATACTAACTGACATGACGCTAGAGCTTTAAAGTTTTTGTATGAGAATACTCCCAATGCCCCCTCTATGCCCTATTATATTTTAATCTCTTTGGTTATGTCATAACATGTACGCCTCATTACATTTTACATAGTTTTTTCAACTCATTTCACAGATCATAAAAAGTGACTCAATATAATAAATAAATAATCTCACACCTTATCTCCCCGAGAGGGTAGGCAAAAGTATTCCATTTCTGGAAATAGCCACTTTTCACAAAGTATATTCGACCCCTAAACGTGATAGGTGGTGAGCCCATCGCCGGACGGGGGGGGGGGGGGAAGCGTATTTACGGAGATTCGATATTCGACTTGGAATCAGAAAATCTGTCGAAAGGTTTCGAGATGGGCTATTTACAGATGTCACATTTGACATAAGGATTCGAAAGATTTTCCGATTCCGATTCGAATATCGAATCTCCGTGAATACGCCTCAGAATCAATTCTGGGACCTGCAGGTTTCCTCAACGTGTTTCCCTTCACCGACGACCTAGTGATTTTTTTTAAAAACTCATTGGTACATGCCAGGATTCGAATCCGAGCCTCACTGATTATGATCATGAATCTAATATTTAACATCAAAATGATACACATCTGCTTCAGTCCATTTTGCATCTCCCAAATTTAAATTTAGCCGTAACGGAAACCGATCTCGCTCCCTTCCGCCTTCGCGTCAACGCCCTACTTCCAGACCCGATTTATAAATTAGCAAACTGAAATCGTATCAAGTTTTTAGACGCGAAAACTGCGAATTCTGTTGCCGGCCGTGCGTGCCAAGCACGATCTTTTCGTTGTTGTTCACAGCTATTAATTGGCCCTGATATTTCTGTCCGGCTAAATATACACTGAGGTTAATACGACTACCCACAGGTGCTCGGCCACTCTTAATGATGAAATATTGAAGTATGAATTTTGAAACCGACGGCGATGACTGATAGATTATAGCCGAGATATGTTCATAACTTCATATGCTATTAACGTACCGTACGTCTTTAGTAAAGGTATAAATAATTATATTTTACTAGCGGCCCGGTACGTGCTTCGCAACGTATAAAGTGAAATAATAAAAAAATGTGATAAATGAAGAACCACTCGACAGATTAAGTTATAAACCATCTGCTAAATAGTCCGAACAAAGCCTAAAAATTTGGTTTGGATAGGTGAGCCCGTTCTTGAGTTATAAAATAACAACGAAAAGTGGCATTGATTTTTATATATACTCGTATAAGATTAATTTGTTTAGATGATCTACAAGACATACCTATTATACTAATACAGACGTATTAGTTAATTCTAACACAATGTCGATAAGTAAGTAATTAACCCAATTAGTGTATTAATATAAAACAAATATGATGCCATCGAAATTTAGTTGTGTCTAACCAATTTTCTTAAATATCGATTAATAATAGAACAATTTCCATAGAAAGCACTGAATTCAGCTACGCTTATTAATTTTTGGGAAAAATTTAACACATATTAAAAAAAATAGCTGAAATCGAATAAGTTGTTGATACTGAACAAACTAATTTCAGGAATTGCGCTTATTCTGTTAGGTACATGTTGTATATATATATTTATATAAAAAATTGTCATTTGGCCTTCATAACCGGGTCCGCATGAAAACCAGCGGCACAGTATTAATTTCTTAAAGTAATTTTATGCCTGATGAAAGATTATTTTTTTCCTTGCGTTTTCGCTTCCTTCGAGATGAGATCAACCAAAAAGTATTTTCAGTGTTTCCTTCAACGTAGAGATAGCTTTAACATGGCTATAACCGTGTCTTTGCTTCCATACTAATTATTACAAAGATAACCACATACAACTACGATTATATGAGCTGGGGCTAAAGTGTTTACTGCTTCTTCATTCACACAGCTGGCTTATTATTATAATAAAAAATATATACCTACTTAGCTTCTGTTTCGTAGCATTTTTTCTCTTTTTGTCTGATTTAGCCTGTTGCACATATGTTTGTTTATAATAATGTTTATAATAATATCCTTTTGTAAATTAAGCAATACTACTCTACTTAGAAAGACAATTGCTTTATCATCAAACCTTTATTTTAGTTTTAGTATTCGCACTGATCTTAAATTCAAACGGCGAGCCCGATGTCCGCTTGACCATTTTTATAGCAACATATTTTATTGATGCCGTCTGGCAACATCCGAAATAATCCGTCTATTTCGATATTCGTGACGTAACAACGAGAATGTTAACTAATGTGAACGACAACGCGCTATTCCTGACTCGATGCGTTAAGAATGGATCTTTTATTTTTCATGTTGTGTTTTTACATACAATAATTTGTAAATTAATACACTGGTAGAAAGTGAGTAGTTACAGGGGACTGTAATTAATTGTGTATTATTTCACTTAATGTACCTAATAGTAATAGTAACACATAATATTCCTCCATACAAATAAAGTATAACTATGCCACATCTCATACCATCATGCGCGAAATATGCTAAGAAAGGGTACCTACAAAGTTTTTTCTTCACGTAGATAGTAAAAATAATATTATCAGTTAAAAAATATGCTACTAACAGGAGCTCCATTAGAAACGGCTCTCTGATTGCTGCTAAGTTGGCAAAGATAACTATCAGCTCTTTGTTGTGTCAAGTTTGCGAAGTGTGTGAAGTTTTTTAAAACTTATTGGATCCAAAATCGACCTAGCCTCATGTATGACGTGTGCTCACTACCAGCAAGACTAGCACTGGTCATATTATGCGTCTACTTTTTGTCCGACAACGGCGAAGCACAAGGAAGGTATGACCTATTAGCTTTGGCCCGCGACTTTGTCCGCGTTCACGGATAAAGAGTACCCTATGTGTTATTCTGATATATACTCGATGACTTTTTTACCGTCTGGAAAAAAAATATTGACGTACACTTAAGGTATCTATAGCCAAAGTTATACACGAAATTAATTGTTAAATTAAGTCATGTTAAATGCAATTTACGAAGTCGAAGCACACTGCTATGTAGGATCTGACGTAAGTAGATTGCACTTGAATGAAAGCTACGAGCACGTTACTTTTTAAAATACTATTTCAAATATTTCAGTGTGTAAAAATTATTACCATTGAGTAATGTATAAAGTTATTAGTGTTATTACACGAGATTTGTAAAAGAAATGTTTGACTTAAACTTACCTCATCGTCAGCCCGTAACAGCCCACTGCTGAGCTAAGGGTCTTTCCTCACACATGAAGAAGTATGGGCTTTAATCTCCTACGCGAACCGCGGATTGGGAGATGGTGTTAAGCTAGTGGCCACTTAACAATCAGAATTTTTCATGTCACCCAGGGCCGCAGGGGTATCTGACATGGCTTAACGACTTCCACTGTGCGTAAAGACAACGAAAACCGAAAACACTTACCTATCACACCATAATTTATCCAGACGGTAAAAAAAATCAGGCGGCATAAGCTACTGTAAAGTTTCATTAATATCTGTTCAGTAGTTAGATATTGCGTGAAATATCAACAAACATCCATCCGTCTTCTCAAACTTTCGCGTTTCTAGGTAGGAATTAGGATACGAGAATAGAGTAACACACTGTCGTGATAAGATATTTTATTTAATTGTTTCATTAATATATTGTTCACAGATGTTCACATGTTGTTCAAACAGTAAAAACAATAATTTATTACAAATTACAGAATTTTTATTCTATTACAATTATTTTGTGCGTCGATCATTACTTGCATTTAAATAAACAAATTAACAAATACTTAAAACTAGTAATCTCATAATAAACTTTTAAACTAGGAGATTCGATGTTCAACCAACATTAAGAAATAGTTATATTGCTTTAATTAAGTATAGTACAAACTAAGTTTTAATATAAAAATATTTCTAAAGCTATTTATTCCTAAGTCTAAAATTTTCAACAACACTGTAAAAATTCTAGAAAAGTCTATTTTGTACAACTAATAATCTCAAAGTCACAAAGATATTCTAAATTGTTTTTTAGATTTAGCCTAAAATACCTAATGAATGAATCGCGTTTTGACAAAACAATTCTTGATATCATAAAATTTAAGGCACTATAAATTCCCTTGTTTATCTATCTCAGACGTTATGTACAAAGACTTTAGTTTATGTACAAATCGGCACCAGCATCCTTTACATCATGTAAATGCATTTATATAAAATATTGTACTTAATTTTAAAAGTGGAAGACGTAAAACAAATTTCCTTATGTACATTTCCGTTGTCTTTTATCGAACAATTGTAGAACTAGTGTACTTTTAAATTGTAAAATGACCTAAATGAATAAGTTTACAATTAATCAGTCTCCATAGAGATGAGTTTTACAACCATCGTACCACCAAAAGTTACTAAAAATTACGTTGCGCGGTATACCTAGAAAATTACAACATTAAAATTACAGATGCAGCTTGTACAATAAAACACAAATTGAACACAACTATTGAATCATTTGGAGGTACTGATTCTCTTCATAAAATGAAGACAAAGATGTTTGAAGATCGTTCACCACCATATTGTCACCGCCCCGCAAAGGATGTGTGCTGCTCGACACCGTCTCTGAACTCTTCCAATTCTCACAATTTTCAACATATTCCAAAGTCCTCTGATAAGTCTCTTGACGCATAGTATTGTTCGTGTTCTGATTTTTCTTCCTCCCATTCGTTGCTTCTATCTGCGACTGCGATATATCCCAGACTTGGACATCACTGGCTTGGTTGTTGCTCCTCAAACTGTTCATACTGCAATCGGTCTGTTGATCGGTTTTAACCATCTGATTTATCGACACCCTACTTCCGTTTGGCTTCTGACTCCCTGTCGACATGTTCACTGAATTCTGGTCAGATTTTTGCATGTTGTGCTTGTTGAACTGGTTTCCAGGATAGTCCCACTGATTATAAGGTCTCTGGTGGTTGTAATATTGATTGTTATTCATCATTGCTTGGTTGTACTGGTGATTGTTTTTTGGAGGTGGAGGACCCATCACATTAGCAGCGTTGACTACAGAGTTGTATGGTGGCGGTTGTGGATATTGCATATTTTGGTTGTACTGCATGTTTTGAATCGGTGGGTTGCCTTGGTTTTCACAGTAACTATTTATAGCACCTCTGCTCATGTTTCCACTATTATCTACACTCATTAATGATGACCGAGACATTTGAAGCGGATGTATTTGGTTCGGGTTTGGATAGGTTACTTGTTGTGGATAATTTATTTGGTTGTAGGTCATGTTCTGGTTTTGCATCGGCATCGGCATTTGATTCTGGTTAAATTGCTGCATCATTTGGTATTGTTGCATATTTTGCTGTTGGTTCCTCATGTTCATATTCGGTGGATTTGGGACGGGATATGAGGAAGGCTGATTGAAATTCTGGTTTGGATACTGATTGGGGAGGTTATTAAAGTTTTTGTTAGGCATTTTTGGATTGCAATTCTGGCGGTTGTTCATGTAGTTTGGTGGCATTTGCTGCTGGTTCATGTTCACTGCCATTTGAGGTTGGTGGTTCATGTTCATCATCATGTTTTGATTTTGATTTGATACAGGTGCGTTCATTGCCATGTTGGGCATATTTTGAACCATGGGACTTGTCATACCTTGCGCCATAGGGCTCTGTAGCCCTGGATGCATTGGACTAGGTATACCATGACTCATTGGACTAGCAATGTTTTGCGTCATAGGACTAGCCATGTTAACCATTGGACTCGCCATATTTTGTGACATGGGACTGCCGATGTTCGTGTGTCGTGGGCTCATCATTATCTGATTCGGCATTTGAGGACTCATCAAACTTTGCATGCTTTGTGGACTCATCGCGTTGTGCTGTGGCGACATGACGCTCATGACACTTTGTGGACTCATCACATTGTAAACGCTTGGGGGACTCATGACACTATGAGGCATATTATGGGGACTCATGACACTTTGAGGACTCATAGCACTATGAGGAAGACTCTGAGGACTTAGCATACTATGAGCCAAGCTTTGTGGACTCATCACCATCGTTTTCGGACTCATAGCCGAATTTTGTTTTTGAGGTAGTGGATTGTTGACTCTCATTCTATTTGATTGTTCTGTTTGATTTGCTGCCATTGTTTGTAAGGACTGCAAAGGATTATTAGATGGGACATTGTTGGAAGCAGGTTTAGAAAAGTCTTTCTCACAGGCTTCAGCAGTAACTTCGGGAATGACTTGCTCTTGTAAAGGAGTGTTTTTGTCATCCGGAGATTTAGAAGTCAAGAGAGATCCACTATTTCCTGACATACTAACGTCTAATGACCTTAAATCGACTGGAATTTCACTTATATTGAGATCACTTCCTATGGCACCTAGGTTTTTGAGTAGAGAATCGTCACTCGTCGCTACGTCACTGATTTTATCACTGGAATTGTTAGTGTTCTGGTTTTCACTGGTGTCTTTGGTTACACTGTCTGTGTCTTTAGAGGCTTCTGGTTCAGGATTGGTGGAGTCCGTTTTGGCTGGTGCTACCGATTCGGTTCCCAATATTGATTGGTTAAGATATTGCATCATTTCGTCTGGTATTACCAGTTTGTTCTCCACCATTTCTCCTTCTGCGACCTATGGAATAATAAAAAAATCTAAATAAAAAAAAAATCTCATTAACGTATTGGTATTAAAAATGTTTCACATCGGGATCGTCCATTTTAATGGTCTAACCTCATAATCAATTTGAAAATCTATAGCTAGACAGGGGGCTAGACTTAAGTTAACACAATTTCTGCAAAATAATAAAGTCTGTAACAAACAGTGTCCTAACCTGTTCCAGATTGACCTCTTGGTTGGGGTGGTGGACCTGAGCCGTGGTAACCACCACGGTGTTGGTGGAGTTGGATCGAGACTCCTTGTACGTGACAGCGTCGTGTTCTTCTTCGGTTTTGAATGGGAATGGCGCGTCACCCTGGATAAAAGAAAAATAATAGTTCCTTAATAAATCTTCTTCCACGATATATAAAAACAAATCAGATGAAACTTTGGTAAGTTAATGAGAGCATGTCCGGGTAGAAAAGCTGGATCAGCAGCGCTGCTAACGGGATAGATAGTATAGTTACCACAGACCATTAATCTAGCTAGATGACGGGAGTATACGTACTTCGCGTGTCCAACTGGAGTCAAATTGACTTCAGTCTACGCCGCGTCATTTATTCCGCGTTCGAACGTCGTTGCCTCCGAACATCAACCGCCATCTCAAAAAATGACTGTTTGTTCAGTATTATGTTGTGCAAACTATACAGGAAAAGCTGACCCAGATAATGGACATGTTTCCTACTACAGGTAAGTAAATTTCTTCAATAATTATCTTTAATCTATTTAAAAATCATTTATTTCGGGTTCGTAGTGGTTTTACTATGAAAAATAAGACTGTGTGTGTTTACTTCTTGTTCATGATACATTGCCTGCTTTAGTAGCAAAGTTGTAGGGCCTGCTTATATTAAACACGCAATGGAAATGTAACAATCGATCTTTAGCTTTGTTTGTTCGGCTTCTTGGTAGGGTTACTATTCTCATTTTGCTGTCAAATGAAGCAAATAGTGATGGACACCTTTCGATTCTTCACGATTCTTATAGATTTTTCGAATCGAAACAGAGGAATAATAATGTTCGTAAGTGTACATTATTTTTGTTGCAATAACATTTATCTCTGAATAACATTCATTATAAATTACAGGTTTCCAAGTAATCCACACTTGAAACATAAATGGATGGAAGCGACCGGCCGAATAAATTGGTTTCCAACAAAAAATAGCCGAATTTGTTCTAGACATTTCCACAATAGCTGCTTCAAGGAAGGGAAAAAAGTTCGACTACTGCTTCCAGAAGTAATACCAACCATTGATATAGTGAAAACATCAACATGTGAAGCAGTTAGTAGATTGATATTCGGATCGATATTCTAGATTCACTAGCATTGTTTTCTAAACCTAAAATTATATTATCTGATACATATAAGTGTTAGTTAAAATATTTAGAACCGAAGATTCAACAATTTTAAAGAAAATAATTTTGGAGAATTTATTGAAGAAATTTACTTACCTGTAGTAGGAAACATGTCCATTATCTGGGTCAGCTTTTCCTGTATAGTTTGCACAACATAATACTGAACAAACAGTCATTTTTTGAGATGGCGGTTGATGTTCGGAGGCAACGACGTTCGAACGCGGAATAAATGACGCGGCGTAGACTGAAGTCAATTTGACTCCAGTTGGACACGCGAAGTACGTATACTCCCGTCATCTAGCTAGATTAATGGTCTGTGTCTCATATCATACTACAATTCTGCATAGTTTCATCGACTGAGGAATTAATGTTGGGTTCTTCATACAAAAATCCGCTTCATTGCCTGGACTACAAAAGGCTAGTTGATTGTATCCAAATAAAATTTTCATAATATTATAAATTACCTGAAAACACCTCTACAAATGTATTTCAATTTTACAATTACATATATCGCGACTACATTTTAAAATAATAAAACGATCAACAAAGTGAGGCAACTGAATACTAAAAGTGATGACGTAATATTATATTCAGGTCATTTTTATTTTAATGCTATTGCGTTCTCAGTAAATTAAAATCACAGTACTTAGCTCTATATTTTTTAAACCTTTCTCCTGGTTAGATTTTTTAAGCTATTGCATAGCTTCTATCGCGGGCCTTGAGCGCGGGGACCGAATCCAGAAATTCCGTAACGAAAAAAACCTCACGCTCCCCACTCCGACGGGCACGGAGGTGTGGCTTGAAGGCCGTGCATTGTCAAACAAAAACTTAAATAATTATGAAGAACTTCTTAATCATATTTTGATTTAAGGTACATATCTATTTAATGTCTTAATTGCGTTTCCCTATATTAAATTATCATGAAAGCAACACACTTTTTTTTTTCATTTAGTAACTAAAAAATGTGGTGTTTGGAAGTTCAGGTGGCAAGACTTTCTGGGACGGTAGAGGACATTTTCTATCTAACAACTATTCTCATATTTTTTTACGAATCTATGAAGATAAATCGATTTGACATTTTGAATGAAAATTGCCTTTGAATCGATTTCGCGCGGACAACGGGGAATTCACATCACTAAATCGCTCTTGTGACGTCACAGTAGGTAGAAAAAAAGTGACACGGTTGGTTTTCATACAGATTGAAGTACTTAAGTTATCTAGCTAGATTAATGGTCTGTGATAGTTACAAAGTATTGAATAATTAGCTTGTTACGTTAAAGTGGTTTACTTTAATCACCAATATTTAGATTAATAAGGTTTTCAAGATCCAAAGGTTGAGAAAAACTCACCACATCATCAGTACCACAAGGGTAAGGCTGGTAGCTCTGATTCTGATCACTCAGGTTCGACTGCTCCGAGAGTCTCCTCGCCTCTTCCTTCACTTGGATGTTAGGGTCCAGCTCAAGAGTCAGCTCTTCAGCCCTGACTTCTGAACAGGTCACTCCTCGGAGAAGTACAGCCTGTCGAGGAAACAACATGTTTGGTGATGTTATTGATATAAAATAAACATTTCATTAAACTACTACATGTATGAGTAATTGCCTGACTGTACCAAAAGAAAGATAATGTGTTTCGGGTGTATGTGAGCATATTTCACTGACGCAGCGAATAGCCCGGTTTCGCGTTGTTAGATTCATCTTCATTCTTCATATCCAGAGGGTCATAGCTTATATTTTACCTAATTGCACCACGTTCTTTATGTCATATTTTTAGTGTCTTACATGCAATAGGGTATTTTGTGGTTTAATTGTTATTGTACTTATTTACGTGATGTTTATATGACTAATTGCCTACCTGATTGCCTTGCGATGTTCTTACAGCTTGCACAGCAGCCAATGCAGACGACGGAGCTGGTGCATATCCCACACATGAAACTTGACTAGATCTGAAACAGATTTTTAAATGAGTTCCTCTATTTAGAAGGACAATTTACATTTAAACACCTAATAAATGGGAAGGAAAGTATCTCAGTCTTTTTGTCTGTTACATTTTCGGGGACGAACCATTCAACTTATATACTAGTAGATGAACATAGGCTACTTTTCATACCGGAACGCTAACGAAATCGCGAGAAATAGCTGGTCTTAATATTGATATTTTAAGCTAACGTGTATGAGTAAACTCGTCAATAGATATCAAGGCTATTGGAGAGTAAAGCATATTTGCTAAGAGCCTCAAAAAAGGCGTAGGTAATGGATTATTTCTGTAGATTTACCTTCGACTGCTGTCAGGAGATAGCTGGTCGTAAACGGTGGTGTGCTGTGAGACTAGTCTCTGCGACCCGGCGATGCCTGTCGTGGTAGCCACCGCTCCACTCACCACTGACGCTTGGCTGCTTTTTCGAGATATGTCTGAGGACCTGGTGAATGTTCAACAATTAGTCAAGAAGACCAATACAAGTCGGCTTCGCGCAACGCGGTTTTGTACCATTTCTATGTAGCCCTTTCTTTTTAACAAACTTTTGCAATTATTATTCTAGAAGAGCTACGAGTATTTCAAGTCGATATCATTAGTATTTGCTAAGAGATGCATTCTCTGTGACATCCCAACAACGACCTAAGATCTTGCCTCTCTCACTTCTTCAGAGAATCCACATACCTGGCACTATAGAGACTGCTCCCGGAAGATATTCCTGAATCCCGCCTCGTGTTTGGGAGACCAGTCTTCAGTTCCACTGCCACGCTGGTGCTGCCTAGTTCTGTTCTCCCAGGAACACCACCTAGAAGAACACCGCCTATTAGAATATTGTTTAAATTTTTCCTGGTGAGGGTTGAAGGTTTGTGATTTGTTGGAGGAGACTCTTTATTTGGCATACATTTACGTCTTTTCAATTCACGGAGAAAATTGGGCCTCTAGGCAAATTCTTACGCCTTTATCGCCTTTTGACGGGCCTGTTGGCTCAGTTGGTAGGGACCCTACCTTCTGAGTTGGAGGTCGTGGGTTCGATCCCCGCTCGGGGCCAACATTTGTGTGCATGAACATGTCTGTTGGCTTTGTGTCTGGTCGTTTAATATTTATTTAAGTAAGTTTATCAGTTGTTTAGTACTCATTGTACAGGCCCTGCCTAGTTTGGGACTAAATAGCCGTGTGTAAATTGTGTCCCACAATTTATTTATTATTTATTTATTTATCCACGAAGGTGTAGGTGAAAGGTGGTGGTTTTACCAATTATTTTACTTATATTATAGGAAGCTACATTATCTCTAAATAACAGGCTATATCTAAAGTTGATAAAAAAAGAGGACATGAAAAAAAAAATTCCATTTGCAGTACGCCACTGACGGGCCAGATAGTCAACGAAAAATGTATAAAGCAGTATTTAAAAAATCCCCTACCTCCACCGATGTCAGCAACATGTGACGGTGGCATCAGCCGTCCCACCCCCATCTTGTTGCCAAACCGAGGCATATGGTGGTGAGCGCGAGGTTCTCCAATGGCGACCATGGCTCGCAGCATCAGAGGCAGCTGGCCAACTTCCCCTACCACTTCTTGTTCCACCTGCAAGACCAAGTCTTTTAGAAACCATACGCTTCCATCTGTAGGATTAGTTCCAAAGCGAAAATTTTCGACCCAGTGTGCAGCGTTCAGACTGGTAATATACTTACTTCTCCATCTAGCCTGAAGTAAGGAGCGCCGTTTTCGTCACTGAATCCGCCAAGACCTGAGCCGCCGAAGTCCAATTCTCCACCACATTGAGCCAACTGTAAAATCGTCATAAACGCCTTTGTCAATTCTAAGCCATCCTTTAGTACAGAAGATTCAAGGCGTTGGATTCATGAGGCAGTCACGTTTATGGGTCCAAAGAATCCACTGGTGAAGTGTATATTTCCAGGAGAGGAATACCATTGCCTGCCGCCTCGGAGATAAGGAATAGCCATATTTATTTATTTTATTTTTCAATTTATATGATCAAAGGTTACATAACTGAACATATTTTGTTTACAGAGATGATCTCATCGAAGTCCTTGATAAAAGTCAAAGTACTTACCTGATGCGCATTAGTATGCAAGCCATGCGGGACGGGTGACGCAGGACTCTCGCTCTTGACGGAGGCGGAAGACGTATGTCCTCGGACACCCATGGGGACTCCGCCCTCCTCCGAGCGCGGCGAGGAGCCTGCCCCGCCACCCCCGGATTCTGCAGAGTCGTCTCCACGACTGCAGCCTAGAAGAGGACCACATGATTGTTGAAAATTCATATATTCTGAATAATTATTCTGAGTAGCACTCCTTCCGCTTCATGCTTCAATTATTGATAAAAAACAATACACGTTAGCTTGTGGGATATTTCCAATGACATGTTATATTGAGTTTAACGAGAAATATAATGAAATACGAATTTATTTTTCCGATCACTAAATATTATGCTTGCGTAAATATTTTATTATCCTTTACTATGAGAGGTCTAAAACCACAAGTACGCACTTTGTCGGTTTTGATTAATTTGAATAATTATTTTGATTGATGGCATCGCGTTGGACTTAACATATCTCATTGTGAAGAAATATTTCTCTGATTATGACACTATCATGATCGATAGATCTTAATTCGAAACGAAATGGATCCGAAGATTTTTATTGTTGAAGCCCTTACCCTTGTGCTTTTTACTGGCGTAGAACTCTGCGCCATGGACAGTTTTGACGTGCTTTCGAAGAGACGATGGATCTGTATACCTTTTCGTGCAGCCAGGCGCTTTGCATACGTATGGTTTCTGAAACAAATGTAGTTTATAGTATTTTGGGCTTGAATCTGCAGATCATTATGTTGAAACTAGATTTTAACCTAAACTACTTTTGTTTTGAAATAATTTCACTATTTTTTTAATGAATTTAATCAGTCGCCTTTGCTTTTCTATATGAGGAAATATAGATTCTATAAGCGGAAACCCTACATACCTCATTGCTGTGCGTCCTGTTTTGATGCTTCGCACGATCACTGGCATTGGAAAAGGCTTTAGCGCAGCCAGGGTACTCGCAGGTGTAGGGTTTTTCACCGGTATGGCTCCGCAGATGGGTCTTGAGGTTCTCCAACCGGGAGTACGCTTTGCAACAGCCTTCGAACTGGAAGAAAATTACGAATACTTTAGATGATTATACATTATTAGGTATTGACGTCTAGCAGCGACAGGCTGCAGTCTTCTCTAGTCAAGAGTATTTGGAGCATTAGACTTTCATGTTGTTAGTAGACATCGTAAAATATACTTTAGAATCGATAATGAGGGGCCGTCAAGATGTTTCCCTTGCCTTCAGACTCAATCAACTTACTTATCTGGAAAACTAATCACGGAAACAGGTAGAGGCGGAAAAAGACTTTGTTTTTTAGAGATAGAGATAGTTTTTTTTTTTATAAATATACTTACAGTACACTTATGAGGCTTCTCCCCAGTATGCCTCCTCATATGGACCACCAGCATATACTGCGCCTTGAAAGGTTTCTCGTCCCGGGAGCAGCCCACCCAGCGGCAAACAAACGCCTTCTTGCTGGCGTGGATGTGGTCTGTGTTGATGTGCTTCACCAAGTCGTCTTGCGTTGGGAACTCTAGTTTGCAATCCACCTGGAATGAGGATTGAGAGTTCATTTGGGTCTACAATTTGATGGCGTTGTGGATCTATGACAACTCTAATTCCAACGTAGATTAAAGGTTCTCACTACAGGCTAAAGGCCTCTCTTATTCAAAATCACCAGGAGATTCCATGGTTTAAATTAAATTATCGGCGGAGCATTGGGCTACTAGTCTTCCCATCGACCGTCTGCCAGTTTTTGGCCTCCACTCCATGACTGCTTTGGTCTATCAAAATTCATTATATTAATTTATGTATCATCATTTGCTAAAGGAAGATTCGTTGTAGTTTCTCTAGAATAGTGATTTGTAACTTACCCAATGACAGTTGGTCTCTATAAAGTCTCCCGGTTCGTCCTTTGAGTCCAGACCGTCGTGGACGGTGCTCTCTGCTGCTGCTGATAGAGGCTTGTTGCTGTGAGGCATGTGTATTTGCGGAGACTTCCTCTGGGTCATGGCTGATGCACTGTAGACGAAGATGGAAGGTGAGGATCTTAAGTACTCTTCGAATCGGAACAATCCTTTTAAAGTCTTAATATAATTATTTCAATTTCAAGATAATGAAAAAAATAATGTGACGTGAGTCTCGTACGCAGTGAAATTACCATAAGGTAAAGGTCATGAATTAATGTTAACAACAACGGCCATCAGAGTCAGTATCATCATCAATTCTTATGGCAACAGGTCACTATGTACGTAGTACCTACTATTTTAAGAGAGTATGATTTCAGAATAGTAAGTGGCTACCTACCTACATACCTTCAAAAAATTTAAGCTTTGCAAGCTTGCTCAACACACAGAATGCTTGAGTGAATTTATATGCAAGAAATATAGAACCAGTTTCGGTACTGTACCTGTCAGCCTCCATAACGCTGGTGACTTCAGGTTGCTGCTGCAGATGCGAAGGTGGGGTCCCATCCAGGCCGAGCCCAGGGCGCACGTCCACAGGCGCCCCCATCAGCAGTTGCGTCGGGGACGATATGTGGGATCTGGAGAACAGAAGGTTGCTAACATTCACTATTAGTCCTATAGATGCTTTAAGTAAAACAAGTGGGAAAATAATCTAGTTTTTTATGGGCCTGGGAAAATGGATTTCTACTATCGTGAAAGCTTCAGAATAGATCGATAAATATAGTGAGTTTTTCTGGAATGAAATGCCTCAAGATCAAAGATATCTCCTTGAAAAAATTTGATAAGGTCGGTTCATTGGTTTAGGTGAAAAGGTAACAGACAAACAGAGTAACATTCGCATTATAATAGTAGGGATTGACATGAACTAAAAATTCAAGTGATGTTTATTGACTGTATGGATAAAATGAAGCTGTGACCACGCAAAGATGCAACCTCCCAGAGAGGTATGTTTTGTGAAATATTGTTTTTGATAGTTAGCCTTAGTTAGTTATTTTAAATTAAGTCTATGCACATTTAAAAAAAAAACTTATTGCATGCTGATTTAAATTGTCTGGGTAGAGGAGACTTACTAAAATTATAACACCTAGATTGAATACCCTATTCGTTGCAAATAAAGATTTAATTTCATAAAAAGATCTCATAGGAGCTACGTAACAGGGGTCGATTCATACAATCGCAATGGTTGGTACACAACGTTACACATATCAAAAACAGTTCTGTGGCCAGCGTATTTCCTCACCCATGTTTTCCTTCACCGTTGTCCTAGGGATAACTCATAAATCCGTACCTAGGTAGCCTTCGAAAGTCTCATCGGTGATGGTTAGAAGAAACATTATCAAATAGGTGCTATACAAAGTCAAAAACGAATATCATGGACGATTTACACGAGGCCAATGACCAAGACAATCCACTGAGCCAATCCAAACTGGCTTCGTTAAAGGCTTGAGGACAATGCTATGTAGTGGCCTGTCTCTATTTACACGAGGCCATTATTGGATTGGCTCTGTGGAATGGCCTCATGTAAATGGTCCATCGTGTTCGAGAAACAACAAAGGACAGTCATCTTACCTATGAATGCCAGCAACGAGGTGTGCGTGCGCCGCGTGATGCGCAGCCGCCGCAGCGGCTTGCTGGTGCGCAGGATCGAGCAGTACTCCCCCCGCCAGAACCCCGCTGCCCCCCACCACGCCTCCTCGTGCAAGTAACTGCTGCGCCAGCGACGCGTGTGAGAGTGACAGCGCTGGGGATATTGCTCCTGAAAATAATATAATATTTTGTGAATATATTAGACTGTTCAATTTCTCAAGTACGGTAATGACTAAGTATAAAATCCTTTTCGAATGAAATCTTATGAAATACGTCGTCAAAAAGATTGTAAGGAACTAAAACTATAGATTATCTACCAAGTGCCCAAGCGACGTTGCCCGCGCGAAACCCGTTTGATTCCCGGTCCCGTAGGAATTCGTCTTAAAAGCTACCAAATTTCAACTTCTTAGATCCGAAGTTTACAGATGTTGAGGTCAGAACTACTTAATACTTATTCATCAATGAAAGCAAAATACCACTCACTGATTAATCACGAATACTCAGTAAGTAATAATATAAATGCTATAAACTTCTAATTTGGTAGTTAGGTTCCTTACATGACGTAGGCTTCCTCTAAGAAAGGATTTTTGAAAATTCCAAGGGGAACAGGAAAAAAAAATATCCCCGACGACAATACCGCCGGGCATTACCATGGATTCCTCACTGAGGATTGTATTTAACTGGTATTAGGTAGAAGCAACACGAATAACTCACCAGCACTAAGATGGCCATAGCTGCCAGTTGATGCAGCCGACGGAGCTCTGACAGCCAGGCTGGCAGGAGAGGCTCTGATGACAGCAGCTAGGTCCAAGGATTCTGCAGAGTACGGGCTCCAAGACACCGCTCGTTTGCGATTCACAGACGCTCCTATTGCCCCACCTGATAACCTCAGTCTTGTTGGAGAAGCGATTCTTGAACCTGGAAGTGGAGAAGATAGCGTTAGAGGTTTCTTTGAAGACATTGGTGTAAGTTCTGAACAATATGTTAATCATCTTCAATTCGTAACAGGGCTGGGCTACTACTGGGCTTTGGATCTTTTAATACCAAGAAGTATGGGTCATAATATTTTACGCAAGCCCACGGTGGATAGAGGTAAATACAAGCTGGTGGAGAATGGTGTCATTTTTTGCCAAGTTGAGTAGTTTTAAAAGCAATAAATAAGGTTAACTGCACTTCCTGTTAACTTTAAACATTTTAATCAAGTTTATATTATGTAGAAACCATTTTTGTAATTACTTAAAAACTTTTTTTCAAAATCTGAATAGAAAATATCTCTTATTATCAGCAAAGAGACATTAATACATAATTAATCATTTTTTCAATAAATTAAAATTATGCTATGATTTTTGATCTGCATAATTCTTTCGTACTATCAGTCAATGGACTTACTTTCTAAACTAAGCTGGAAGTCCTGGCTGGCGAGAGTGCTGCCAGCATGAAGCTCTGGATGTAGACTCCTGGCAGCGCTTAAGTATTCTAAACCTGGAACAAAGAAAATAGCAAATTGTATATTTTTATCCAAAGATATTAAAGTATGGATGAGTTATACTCATACTGCGCGCGTTTAAAAATTCATCCGCTACGAGTAGCTGCAACATTCACATACTTACTTATTAGCGTATTTATAGCATACAACAATGACGGGGAAAGATGATACGGAACGAATAATAAAGAAAGAGACAGCTATCTATTAACAGTTGCGCTTGAAATACGAATTGAAATACAATGCGACTAAATAAAATGTGGTTAATTATCTACATTTGTCGGCCTCATTTTCCGCGCTCTAGTGACATATCTACGTCTTTCTATATACACTCCCGGACACATCTATCGGGCCACCTAGGGTTTTAAGTTTTGACGGTCCTAGCTAAAAACGTTGTCACACGAGATCGCGGTCTTCCTTGATAACGAACGAAGCCGCCAGTCTCTAAGTACCTTTAATAAACTCTTCGGACAGTAGTACGGCTTAAATTCAGTTGTGCACTCACATTTCTTTGGCTATGCCCGGCCTGCAGAAGTGCTACAGCTTTGGCGGCAATTTCAGGCCGATTATCAATATTTTTTGGTCAAAACTGGCTCAAAGTTTGCACTTAGCCATATTATTGAACCAATACTCAGAAACATAAATAAAAAATCCAACTTTCGCAAATTAAAAAAGTTTTCTCCTCCCTTGCATCGTTGAAAACAATGAACAGACTCAAATTTTCTTATTTTTTTTCACAATTCTGAATTCGAAATAAAAAAAAAACATACCAAAAGGTTGACCAATAAATCAGCTTCAAAACTGCATACCAACTTATTGCTCCACCTAACATTTATTTTTAGCTAGGGACCGTCAAAACTTAAAACACTAGGTGGACCGATAGATGTGTCCGGGAGTGTATAATATCTTTGTTTTTATCTATGACTTTCCTTTGCTACTTTATGAAAATTTGAAAACGCTTACGAGTATCTAGTTTTTATGATTAGTAGCAGTAACTTTATATTAGCAGATCATCTGATCTGCAATTACTAATCGGTCTGCCAGTAGTGATTATTCTAACGCATCACGTTTCCGATCATATGATCAGCTGGTGATTAAAACATTACCTTAGGAAATACCATGACTACAAACTATTCAAGAATATTTGATATTTAAAAAGCATCTAGTCGAGGAGCTCTTAATGCTATTCTTCATTTCACTCACACACGAGCATGAGTAAGCGTATAATCATACTACATAATGATTTATAGATCTAAAGAGGCACCTGGAGGTAAGAATTTAAAAAGTAATGAAAATAATGACCTAATCGATCCAATATCGATCAATGATCGATCCAATCAGGGTATTCCCGTCACGATCGGCGATCTAATGATCGAGCACTTAGCTCCACTATGATCAGCATAGCAAACAACTTCTTGTGGGAACCAGATCTGAACTGATATAGGGTTTTGTTAAGGACACATTCCCTATACATTTTTAATCGCATGCATAAAGGGATGAAGTTTTTTGTAGGAGGAAATATCTATAGCTCAGATTATGAAAATTCCTTTACCGTCAGAAAACTACGCTACAAGTTTTTTTAAGTATCATAGGGTATGTTTTACTATACTTGTGGTAAACCGTAAGCTTACCAGTGATGACTGGTAAGCTTTACAGAAGGAATCTACCATGTTTGAAATGGTTTGCCTGTACGTTTGGTTGAATACACCTCACGCAAAAGCTAAGAAGCTTAGAGGTCTTCTTTTAATCAGTTAAGAACCGCCGGTTCCAATTTGAACCGAGACAGAATCAAAAATCTATTGTGTCTGTGATTCATGGTTTGAGAGGTTAAGAGTTTCAATTTAAACTTTCAATAAGCTTTTGCTTGCTCATAAAAAATGCCTATTTCACTATTCGGTTATCTGTTTGCAAAAAAATACCTCGATCTGTTGTCCTGTTAGTGTGAAAGTCAAATGATCTTACATGCTTTTGTCATCACGCAATATCAATAGAAAATGAGCAAAAATACTAAGTAACAATACTGCTCCCAGACAAAGTCACAAACAGTAAAGATTTCATGACTTAAACCTCATTAATCCAAAACGATTTGAATCCACTCTCATAATTTATTATCTCTATCAAAATAACATTGCCAAAAACACTTCGAACTTCATTATAGAAATCCCAAAATAACGCCATAAACTAAATTACTTGGAACCATAAATGTTGTAGACGACATAAAAGCCACTAAATTATCCTAACTTAGTCACCCTAGGCGCTATGCCTCGGATTGAGATGTCAGCGCGTCTAGCCATACTGAATATAAACTGGTCACTTACCGCTGCTATATTATTAATTATAGCTTATGCATGGAGCTGAAAATGTCAAGTGTAGGAGGGACCATAAGAATATTTACATATCACTACATAGTATAAAACAGTCACTTCCCGTCTGTCTGTCCTTATGTATGCTTAGGTAGATCTTTAAAATTACGCAACGGATTTTGATGCGTTTTTTTAAATAGATAGAGTGATTCAAGAGGAAGGTTTATTTATATATAATACATGCATAATATTTGTTTATTTATTAAATATAGTAGAGAAACTTGATAATATCATATAAACCGAAGCGAAGCGAGGGCGTCGCTAGTGTAGAATATACGAAACGAACAGTGTCAGAAAGTGACACGCACCATAGTAAAAGTGTCACCTTGTTTTGTTGTCAGTTACGCAAATAGGAACCGCGGTAGAGGTATAATAGAGCGTATTGTGTTGTCTTACGATCCTGACACGTTCATAGCACGGTCATAGTATGATACGGTTTAGTGTGTAAACACCTTAATTTGTATTTTCTTCAGTACATCGCCGATCTGATTGATTGTACGCCTAGGTCGACCGATTACCGACTCGGTGACTCTCAAGCTCCTTGTATATTTTACTATTGTATTTATTCAAATTCAATCACGTCTTGCCGTTTCCTAGTTATTTGGTGTCGACTTAAAAAAATATGAATCCATTTCAACATTGATTTTTGTATACACAAATATAAAGTCTACTAAGTTTACTAGAAGAGCCTAGTATCACAAAGTAAAAGTAATAACATAAACGCTATTGCACCGTTTATAGATAAATTTATTTCAAATACAGTTTACAGATATAAACCTCGACGGGGAATCGACCATAGATGTTCTTAATAACAACATAAAAATAATTTTAAGAAACATTTGTACCCACATCTCTATCATTTGATGTATTTTTTTTTTATCTCAATTGATCAAATATCTTTACTGTTTTATTTAAGAGGCTATAAGAAGTATTCATAATGCTAAATTTAGACATTTCCCAAATCTGTGTTTTATCCGGTAACAGTATGAATATGTATTATAATTTTATTATACACCCTTAAGGATGTATTTACGGTGTGTTTCACAAGAAATATAACAAAGTCTAAATTTACATGCTCAAATATGTCGTCAGCCAATTAGGAGGCTAAAATCTGCAACATTTCCCATTTTCGACGAAAGTTACGACCTTATTTTGCCGCGGCGATACGAAGGCGACAGATTTTATATCTAATTTTATTACGTGGCTATATAAATTATGCTGTCAACGAATTTATTATGCAGCTGGTTGTTAAAAAAATAAGTCGCGGTGTTCGGAATTAAATTACACAAAACGAAAATAACAACGGATGCTCGTGATTTATATGAGAAGGAAGTTTTAAGGTTCATTAGAATTGAATACATACCACGTTACTCCTAAATAGTAGACGCAACTCTATGTTTTTTAAGCGATTCGAATAAGCAAAAAATATATATATTTATCGGTAGATAACACCAAAAATCCACAAGGTGAAATTTCTGAATATTAATCAAAACTCCGAGAACATAACGATGTTAATCAACCTTCGATTTCCATAATAATCACATATCTGTTACGTTCGAAAACAAACACGCTCCGGGTTAAACAAAAAAGGCGTCGTTTTTTAAAAGGCTTTGATTTGTCGATCACGCTCCTTTGCCGGTGTTCCGAGGCGGTCGAGCCAAAAATAATAGGTTAGCGCAAGGCGTGAGCGACCACCAATTTGGCGGATACCCCACTAAAAAAACACAATTCTGTGAAAACCTCACCAAATTGTATGTGGTCTCTTTTGACGCACCGACTAACAAACATTTCTATGTCTTCATCCTGTGAGAACGGGAAATCTCGATATTCGAATTCAAATAAAGAACCTAAGCTTATCATTGATTGGATAACTCGAGCCCCGAATGCCATTAACATACGTTGGTCACCCGAACGACATTGGTGTACCGCGCAAAAACCTCGGGTCAGTTCTCTGCGTTCTTTTTTCAAATAGTTGAATTTCGTTCGGTCCAGTGGCTCGATTGAGTCGTTTTTTCCTCCAATCAGCCGATTCTGACGAATTAATTTTTATAGGTCTCGATTGGGCGTAAAATTAGTATCGGTCGGACATCTAGTGGTTTCGCGGTCACGTTGAGCGTTAAATATGAATGTCAATGGTTAGTGTGTCGGTCTCTTTGGTGACTTTGTAGCAGTGTATACTAATGAGATGATTTAAGTTACGAGTTTGGTTGTTATTCGAGCGGTAAGATGAAGGAGAGGAGATATGCCGTGAATCCGTAATGAATTTATGGCTCGGGACATACTCGACGGATAGAAATATGACGTTTCTGTCCATTAATTATGGGGTGGATTATGTTTTACAAATTACGCTTTGTGTCCGAAGCTGTATGCTAATTTCGTTTCTCACATTCAATTAATGGCTGTTTTATGTAAACGTATCTATTGGCACCTGATGTTAACATTTAAATTTTGAATTACTGGCTTTGTTAGGCAATTTCCAATATAAAACTTCTTGGGTCGATTTGATTTGATTCCCGATAACGACAACTAGTTTAAAAAAATATGTACATAGGTAAGTATTTATCACTAGATTGAAGGTGAAAGATTTTTCTTCACCTTCGATCTAGTGAGGAAACGGCAGGCCATATAAATGGTTCATTCTGAGGCATGTATGTATAGGCACCCGGATCGGGCACACACAAAACATGACATGCATGTATAAAAATGCAATAAGCACAAATTAAATTTCAAACATAACACGCCATTTGTTTTACATTATTTGAAAAAAGCAACATTGTAAATTCTTAACGTGGCCCTTAAAAATGAAATCGGGCAGAAGCCGAAATCACCGAAAGGTGAAGGTGCCTTTCGATCTCCATTCGCTCATTAAACCATCAAATGTCATAAACCGATTAGTAGGAACATCGTTTGGGCAAAAAAGGGCATGTTGCTAACGAGGTTTTTATGCCACAATTATTAGAGGAAGAGGTGCCAGAGGTGTGAGGCAGGTAAGCTATGATAATGTTATAGGCAGCTGCTTTTTGGTAATTTGACAAAAAAGTTAATAGGAACAGGACAAGAAAGTAAAAAAGTAGGTGATTATTAAAATCGATCCTATTAAAAGTATCCTAGTAACATTGCATCAATCAAAGAAGGAGAATTCTCACACAAATTTTAATTAATAAATGGTAGAGGAATATACTACGGACCCTTTAATGTGACAAGTGATGGGCCGGGACCGAGTTGCTGTTACACATGCGTCAGAATCGATTCTGAGGCCTACGGGTTTCCTCGCGATGGTTTCACCGTCGACGTAAATTTTTAAAAAACTCATTAGTAAATGCCTTCACCAGGAGTCGAACCCAAACACCAAGCATGAGAGGCGGGCGCACTAACCACAGAGCTGTCACTGCTCTATCATACGAGCAGCGCCCGGTTTCAGGATGAGTTATTCGGTCTAGTTTCGGAATAAGATATTTATATATAGATAGATTTATGTCCCTATAGATTTTTTCATCAATAAACGCAAAGCATACTGTGCAAAACTTGAAGTTAAACCTAGTATTTTCCCGCCTATTGACAACTCAAAGAAAATCATAGATCTGACTTTAAACTCATAAGAAAACATACCTCAACGTCCAATTTATAAACACATCAAAACTATCAAAATGTGTTAATCAACGTATAAGTATAGAAAAAAACTATAATGTGACGCATCCATCGCCTTAACAACCTGGAATTATGCTCTTAACAGCATAATTACACCTTGGAGATCCTATTTACGGCGGTCTCTTTCACTCGCACAAAATATACGTATGTTTTATCTCCCTCGGAGGGTTCGTTTTGGTTTTATTTCGCGGTTCTCCGATGATTTATTCATAAATGTTCTCGTTTCATTTTTTATGGGCAAGTTAAGCTAAGTTGGATTCTGGGAAGCGGTTTTGGGTTGGGATTGGTACTACTGGTTAAATGGGCCGCTTAATTTGAAGGTAGGCGCATGCGCATCTTAATTAGATGCGTTGTAAAGAGCTTATTGAGAAAGCAATTAATGGTGTAAGCTATTTTTGAATGGTATTTTACACTTGTGACACAAAACACCACCGGGGTACAAGACAACCATGTTAAAAAAATGTCTTCGAGTAAGCGTCTTTGTTGGGCAAACACGACTGAAGCTGGAACTACACTAAACCAGCGTAGTGTGTCGTAAACAAAGTGTGTCCTTCTCTTTCTAACCTTAAATGTATAAATCAAATTGCATTACAACACACTAAGTTTGCTGAATGTTATAGTTCTAGCTTGCGTTACATAAGAGACTTAATATTTTTAAAGAACTGACATGACCTAGTTCGACTAAAATTTACAGAAATGATCTAATTCGACTAAAATTTACTTGACGGACCCCTACAAATGACTAATCTGTTTAACAGGTCACCTAAAATGAGTAACGTAATTTACATCCAATTGAAAAACAGATCCTAGCAGCACCCAAACAATATTGTTATTTCACCACAAAGTGTTTTAATCAAAATACCTTAAAAAAATGGATAGGATAGACACATTAAATTATTTCTATAATCCCATCCTGATTTATTAGATAGAATACTACGAAGTTTCTGAAAATAATTACATAGTATCATCTCCATAATTTTACAAAACTAAAAACATAAATTCTGAGTAATTAATCGATTAAAGAATTTACTAATCGATCCTCCACGCCCACTAGACTGACCGACCAATAGCAAGCAATTTTCCGGATTGCACACTTAATTTGAATGTGTACGACGAGCTGATAGAAAAAGACATTAACTACTCGAAAAACTCAGAGAACTCATAGTTTATAAACGTAAATAAATGTTTTTAGAAACATATAAAATATGGATCAAGCCCGGGTTCAAATCCAGGTGATGGTGGGCATGTACCAATGAGTTTTTGAAAAACCTACGTACGGTAC
The DNA here is from genome assembly GCA_963855545.1 of Ethmia dodecea. NCBI lineage: Eukaryota > Metazoa > Arthropoda > Insecta > Lepidoptera > Depressariidae > Ethmia > Ethmia dodecea. The sequence goes on from OY979462.1 coordinate 4,388,729, forward strand.
TAAACTTACGTATTTCTTACTAGCTTGGCGGTAAAGAAAAACAGAATGAGGAAAATTGGTTATGAGGCTTCAGTAAAATGTTACAGATGTCACGTTTAGGGCTCCAAAATTACACTAGGTTAAAATGGGTACATTAAGGAATAGAATATATCTGCGAACTCCCTTGGGGATAAGGCTTGAACGTATATTTATAGATAATTTTATTTTTATAGAATAGCTTAATTGGTAGTGGTAAAAGAGTGAACCTAACGTAGCTCCCTGGGGAACACCTAGAAAATTACTCATAGAAAATCTTAATTGGTCTAGCTGGGTATATTTTGATACATCGATGTTACGATATTACCTTCATAGGGAATCGAATGACTTCTGAAATAGGGCTTTAATTACGAACATTGAACACAGAGGATAAGTTAAGTACCATTTTGATGGCTGTAACCTCTCACTACATGAGACTTTTACGAGTTAATTAGACAGGGGCCTACAAAAATCTGTGTAAAGGGAAACATAAATCAAAATGCCCCACCCGGCGTCGAATCCCGTTCCGTTCACTTCCGAGAAAGCTAATTAACAACTTAACACGAAGTTTTTGCGGGTCGCATACAAACTGCTCGGGTCACATGTGTTGACAAAATGTTGGGGAGTGTTGGTGAAATATTGTGGTAAATAAATATAATTGTAAAATTTCGTTTTTATTGTCAACTTACGTGTCTAGAAACATCACTTAAATTGATTACTTCTCAAGATTATATTCAAACTGCCTCAAGATTTTCTTTCTTAGCCAAATAATAATTAGATAAAAAAAGGAGTTCTTGCTTGCCGAATGCACTGCAAAGATTGTAAACGAACAGAAACCCTTTTCCCTGAGCAAAAACTGTTGCTAATGATATTCCGAATGAAGACGAATCAAGCGAGATACTTTTTTTGTAACGTCTGCAAGCGATACCTGACACTAGAATTAATACACTTAGCAATCTGAAAACATAAACTTATTCTTAAGCTGTCTGGTAAAAACAAGCATTATTTTATGTTAGGGGGATTTTAACCTAACGTAAGTTAGGAACAAAACATTTTCGTTAAATAAAAAGTTGTATATTTTTGCTAATGCTGTATTTACGTGGATTTATCAAAAGAGTTAACAAACATTAGCCCTTTGATGTTTTAGAAATTGATTAGTTTTTTACTAAAACCCATTATTTATTTTATGATCTCAAAGCAATCCCAGGAATTACGAATCTTTGCGAAGTAGGTACTAAAATTTTCTTCTCTCATTAAGCGGTCACAAATAAATCGTCAGGGGACGTCGGCATGTTCTCGCCACGATTTATGGGACATGAGCTGTGCTTAAAGAAATTTATTTAAGGAGGTGCGACAATGCAAGGATTTTCGTTTGGAATAAGATTATTATAGTTTGAAACTAGAAAATGTCCGTTTTAGTTTGTAGATACCGTTTTTGGGCGTTCGTTAAGACGACGATTTGAATTCTTATACAAATAATATTTTTCTTCAGCAATGACAAGTACTGATATTTGTGTACTTCATTTATAATGTCTTTGATGTAATTAGAAGATACACTTTTGAATACAGACATTTGCATTCTATAGAGAAAGGAGACCGATTTAAGGGCAAAAATGTTCTATTTGTTTTAAGACACATTTCAATATTATTGGTATTTATCAAATTAAGGATAGTCTTTATTTTAAACGGCAAATACTGTATTACTTAACTTACTATAGTTCGCTTGCGAACTATAGTAAGTTAAGTAATACAGTATGCATTTTTGTATGCATACAGTTCTATCGCACTCAAATAATAACGAGAGGTAGACGTACTCGTAAGCAACGTTCTAATAGCTTCGTATAGGCATCCCACAAATCCAAACTTACTTGTTCGAACAGTGACTTCTTGTACATCATTGTATTATTATTTATTATAGATAATCGATTTCAAAAAAGTGAAGGTTCAAAATGCATCTGTATTTACTTGACTTGTATTTATGTGAGCCTATTTAGTTGGCTTACTACGACTTCGTTAAGGTTTGGTGATGATGATGATTTTGTTAGCGTTCACTTCAAATTCGTACATCTAACAAGAGTGTTTTTATCAGAATATAAATAGGAGATGGAATTCTCAGTCAGTTAGTTCATTCCCAGCTGCAGTTCCAGTTCAGTCACACTTCAATTCAAGTCCTACAGGTGTTTTAGGTCTATTTCTATACAGTAATGACTCTGTAAATCCGTCGTTTGTAGGTCTTATGTGTAATCTTCTTACAATGCACTCATTAAAGTTACTGGTAACAAGTCGGAGCAACTTAGAATCTATTCTTAAACTATAACCCGACCGCAGCTCTGTGAATAATAACGAGCAGGAAGGACATGTGTACCCAGCCCGGCGGTTTAGGGTTTCAACTGATAATTGCTTGTAGTCTCTTTCTGTTTGTCGCATATCTGTTGACTTTTGTGATTTCATCATCATCATCGTTATCATCATAATTGCTGTCCACTGTTGGAAGAAAGCCTTCCCTTTTTTGGTTTTGCCTTAAGTTATTAATCAAGGATTTGTCTAACATCTAACAAGGGTAAATGCTAATAAATACATATTGTGGAGTTTTGAGATTTATCTTCGGGATATGTTGTCTTAAATCTGAAAGATACCGAATTATTCCACAGTTAGTTAAATAAAGTGCATACATTTTTGAGAAGCGTTAAAATACTATTGAACAAAAATAATATTGATACGTCATAAAATATACGATCACTAATACGAAACCAGATATATAGGCGACTCAAAAATTGGAGAAAAATCACAATAAAATAAATAAGCTCACGCCTTTATGGCCGAGGGGGTATTACGCCGATATTTATTTTATTGTGATTTTTTCCATATGCATAGATCAGTTTTACAAGAACGCTCTTTCTACTGCTGACCTCCTCGGGGAACGGGAAGTGTTTAACTCGAACATACCTAGTTAAATTTAAAAAAAAACAGAATTCCATCATTAAAAAACACGAAACGAAACAAGATGTACTGTTAATAAATAAAAATAACGTGTTATAATTTGTTCATCCACTTTTTATAGATCAAACGTTCACTTCCTCCGAATTAATCGAAACCGGCTTTTTAATAGCTTAATTTTGATCAAAATATATTAAAAGCATACCTACACCCGATATTGATTCCAAATGTATCATCGCGAAACACTAATGAGGTTTTCAAACGGAATTTGATAAATGGTTGGTAAAAATAATAATAATTAAAACACTCAAAATACATTTATTTCAAGTTTGTCATACGCATCTAAAATTACTTTCGATGCTACATAAAAATATATGAAATCTAGCTTCAATAAGTATTCAATATTATTTTAATACTTACTGATTTAGTCAAAGTCAAATTCAAAATATTATTATTCAAATTAGGGACTTAAGAGTTCACTTATTGTCATTTCATGGTTCAGGAGAAGCGGGGCAAGAAACTCCTTACTACATTACTCTTTTATTTTACAAACGTTCCAACTGAGTAATTCACATTAAATTAATGTACCTACAGTCAAAGTGGTTCATTAATATCGCAAAAACTATATTACTTATCATTTACAGGTATACCTACACATTTTGAAAATTTGCTGTTTTCACGACAAATTAAGAAACTATGTCTTCAAGACTTTATTTTGGGAATTATTAAAATATCGACCAATCGCTAAGAATAAAAAATAGCAAACAGGCTGACGGTGATAGAGCGATTTGGACTTCAAAGTAATTATCTTTTCTATCACAAGTGGGATTAAAAAACTGAGATCAAAGTTTTCTGGGAACAATTATAATGTAAAGGCGTGGGTGGAGTCGTGTGGTGTAATTTATAAGCGGAGCGGGGGGAAATTAAGGAAGAATTAAAGAATAAAATTTACGTAATTTGAAAGAACGATCAAACGACTGTTACCTCTCTAATCTGGTAATCTCTCAGTTTCATCCATCCTAAGGTTGTCTGGAAAAGTTCGCTAAAAGCGATAAGACCGCCCATTGTACTTTAGTTAACGTTGGTATTATTGGTATTGTGTTGTTTTTGGTGTACAATAAAGAGTTATTGTATTGTACCTAACATGACGTATAAAGAATACAAAAAAAAACTAAAAGAAGTCGTGATGATGATGAAGTGATAAAACTATGATGACATTGACAGCCCCGTTGGCACCGTTGATGACTCAGTGACTCTGCCTTCTGCATCAGAGATAGCGGGTTCGATTTCCCCCGGAAATTAGTATTTGTGTGCATTCATATTATTATTGGTTTTGTCTCTGAGTGTTAAAATGTATTTAGGGTGTGTTTATCAGTTGTTTAATTCCCATAGCCACAGGTGTGCTTATTTTGGAACTAAATAACCGTGTCTGAATTATGTCCCCGAATTTACTACTTACTATTTGCGAAAGGCTCTTCTAATAATAATAAAATCACAAATGATACTAGCTAAAGTTTTACAATGACATCATAAGAACATAGAAACGAATGATTGATCGGATCTTTCATAACTCAGACCAAGCGGAGGCTCCACCAATGAGATGGAACTCGTTCCGAGATGTCTCAATCTCGATACAGACCGGATCAATCGGCGCCGACGCAGTTTTTTCATCGATCATGATCGAACAGGTTCCTCGGAGAAATTGTTCGGCTCGCACTGTGGTTAGATCTTTTGCTAATAGTTTGTTATCGTTGTTCTGATTGGTTATTTTTAAGACAATTTGATTGGTAACAAAAAAGGACACAAGGTAAGTTGTATTGATATAACAAGTTATAAAAATAAAGATATTATCAGTTTAACCTATCAATATAAATCTTGATGTAAGGAAATAGTCAGTTTACATAAAGTCTACAATCTATCAGATTCTTATCTGGTTTAAGATGACATATAAACACACCATCTTGACAGGGAAAGCGACTATGACAATATAAGAAGAGACTTAATAGTGAACGCTTGTATTTTACAATCCACTTCTATAATGGTTACTTAACAGATAATTGACACAATAAATATCAGTTACAAAAAATATGTATGCAATACATAAATTTAAAAAAATAAAGATAATAATAAGAATATTTATGAAGGTGTCTCTTTAAACACTACTCCAGAAAAGGCAACACAAAAAACTGTACCAATCAATTACAATAAAGAACAAGTTGCAGCAATTAATAAAATTAATACACCGTCAATAACACACAGAGTTAAACTTGTAACTGAAGAAATGGATAACGAACGCGATGAGAATTACAAATAGGGTCATTTAAATTTACACACAAAGGGGCTTTAAGGGAGAAATTATAAGCATTAGCAGATAGATGTGGAGATATTTATTAAATTGTTTCGAAGAGTACCGACGCAGCAGGCAAGCCTATCCCAGCACTCGAATACCGCCATCGTCAATCATGTTACTGAGAACAAGTTACGAACAGTCGGTGGCTCTCAACAGGTCCAGTGTCAGTGATAAATAGATTATAAATTATAATTTATTTTTTATTCCAAACAGTATTGGTATCAATTACTTTGTCACTTATTGATTCTGGAGTATTTTTTATCACAGTTCAGGTTTCATTTTATGCGGTTGGTAATTTGAAGGAATTTAGTACTACACGTTTGTAGAACAACTAGGGTTGGTGGATTCCTATACCCAATATGTTATTCCTATACCAATTCAAGTCTAATTTACGTGTATTAAGATATGATACTGTTTTTGTTACTATAAAGAATGTGGATGAGGCGCGTGAGGTGTGAAAGGATCGTAGCAGGTGGCGGTCCATTATCTCTAAAGAATGATAGAACAAAAATAATGTTCTCCAATACTGAAAAAAATATTAAGTTACCAAACAATAATTAATATATTTATATAATTTCAAAAGTGAAATATATCAAACGGTAGCAACGGAAAAATATTCCTCCTCAAAAATCCAAACATGAAGTCATTCAATTAAAGGGCCTGAGATCAAAATTAAGCCTTCTTCGTTTAAAATGCATTAATCCGGTCACTTGTCATGCTCAGGCGCAATCACTGCGTCTCCCTCTAAAACCCGTTCCGGTCCACCTCTCGTTTCCTCCCCGACAAAGATTAAGTTTTTGGACACACCGTTTGACAAAAGTAATTAAAAAACACGATTCAAAAATGTCAACCCTCGTATGACATTTTGTAAATTGGAATTTGTTGTAATTTATTTCTGGCCATAAAAGTAATAAATCGTCACGTCGATATTGTAAGGCTGCGGCTTCAACAACGTAATTTCTTTATCGTCCCACTTTTCCAGTAAAATCCAGTTTAATTTATCATTCAATTAACTACCTCTGAGAGACGTCCTTATTTAGGCTGTTCAAGTCACTTCTCACCTTTTCTAACCTTTGACATCTGCTATAGTTCTCTCCCTGTTTCACAATCGAAGCGTCGCGTCGGTATTTTTCGTTTTTCATTTTGGAAGTAACATGAACTCTCAATCTCTGGCTCACAGTTTTTACGCTCGGTTAAGCCGAGTTGGGCCTTAATTTATGATTATCGAATAAAGACATATACGTGTATCGATTTCTATATGTATGCGGTTATAATAATTTTTCGGTATATCGACTTTTATAGCCTCACACTCGCTCAGTTTTTTACGACTTCAAAATTATTGCGATCAAATGCACTTTTGATTACGAATACGCATAAACGTTTGCAATTCTCATCAATTCTTGCATTTATGATCTCAACTGCATAATATGTTTTATGTTTGATATCTACTTGATTGGCGGGTGTATAATCAGCGGGTTTATTAAAACGTTTCATAAGATTCCTCTGAGCAAGAGACCGGACAGGTAAATACGGTGATTAACATTTCGTACGGAATAACCTCTTCAGCTCATAATGAGGGGTATCGGTGAGAACAACTTTATTTAAAAGGAAACTGCAAGTATTCGATCACACACTCGGCTATCCTTGGATTTCTTTAAAGGGAAACTGTCGTTGCCCAACACCAAATCAATGCAGCTGTGTGGAATATCTTATATATCTTTTTAGTGTCCTGCTGGTCCGAGTCTGGATAACAAGAACGAAAAGACTACAAATTGAGTGAAAAAGTGTCCCAATGAACCTTTAAATTGTTCTATATATATGTCTCGAGAATACCATCTTCCTTTACATCATCATCTTGTGGTCTTATCTGATGTGTCTGACTCAATCAATATTGTGTCTTAAATATCATATGTTAAGGCCTCATTTACACTGTCTGTTTCGTCCACTTTGTATCTTTCGTTGTTTAGTCAAAACACTGTAGCAGCCTTATTCTTTTCGAAACTACAACTCTATTATTATAGCTGTAAAGTTTGTTGTCGCCCATGACATGAGCAATATTTTGTTGTCATATTGCAGGAACTTTATCATCTTGTACGAGAGCATGTTTTCCTTTAAATCCTTCTTGTGAATGAGTAGTTATTTGTTTTAAAGGGGTCTTATCAAGGCACGTAGGCTCGATTTGAATAAAAATACAATTTATATGTGTCCGAGAGTTCGGTGAGGCGGTGTAGAGTTACAGAGCCGGTCGAACGGGTAGCTCCCAATTTGCTGGAGCATTTCTGAGTAAGTTATTAAGTTTCGGCTTGTCACTTGGGTTGCGAAATTTTGCAGCGGTGCACCGGTTCACTTATTTCGTATAATGAATGCAGTGGAGTGGACCTAGGTTTTTTTCGTGTCAGTTTGATGGATGGATGTGCTTGTTAATATTGCTTGTGCGTTTCACACTGTCATGCTACCGGGCGGCGGCCATTTATGGATTATTAAAAGTTATTTAAGACCAGGTTTATTTAGTTTTGTATTAATCATGGCTTTTATCCGTGGGTTATTCTTAACTGACACTTTTATGGGATGCTCAAGTTAAATAGGCTAGCAAGAACTCGGGTTATAGTTTGTGTAGACTTAACTGTTGATTTCAGGTTAAAGCTTAAAGGGGGCTGAAGGTCAGTTAGGTGTAACTATGGATAGTATGGACTGAATTGGTCTACATTAAAGTCTGATGCCATCCGGTGCAGTAGACGAAACCCGAGAGTTGAGTAAACATAGTGACACATTTCCAGTGAACCAGTTAGGTTGGCGTCATTTTGAAGTGACCCAATGTATTAAAAACGTATTCAGCCAGATATTATTACATTGATTTCAGACACTGTTAAGTCATGCCTTGTTAAATTGCATTTGATTTCCGAGAACTATATAAAAAAAACCGGCCAAGTGCGAGTCGGACTCGCGCACCGAGGGTTCCGTACAACCTTGCAAATTTATGGTTTTCGTAATTTTTCCTTTATCTATGCTATAAGACGTTGCTTCGTACCAAATTTCAAGATTCTGAGTTCACGGGAAGCACCCTGTAGGTTTTGATTCCCTTGCAAGTGTCGAAAATTTGCGGCATAAACGGCTGTATCTTTTGATTGCGTTGGCTTAGAAGTTTGATTTTTTCACAGCTTCAAGGGACAGTAGACCTGAGTAATTGATATAAATTTCAGCTTCATACCTCCACGCGTTCCTGAGAAAAAGGGTCTTGACAGACGGACGGACAGACGGACAACAAAGTGATCCTATAAGGGTTCTGTTTTTTCCTTTTGAGGTACGGAACCCTAAAAATACAATACATAGATGTAACCATTACGTACATAATCCGCATAAAAACTTGAATTTATGATAACAGCACCTGTCATTATCGGCTATCCAGACAATTCTTGAAATTGTTAAATGCCACAGACAAAGAAAAAACACGGATAGTGTTTTACAATGAAGTCATTAGGGCCGAGTTATGCCAGTCTTGAATAAAATTAAGAGGAAGCCGAATTCTTGCCTTGATTGCAGCGAAACCGATCTATTTTGCTGCGTTATTGGCATTTTTTACTGTTTCGTATTACACTTACGACCACCTGTGGTCTGAAATTAAAATTTCTTGATCGGAATGCAAAGAGTCTAAATTTTTTGGGATTCATTGTTAGTATTATTATTTCATTACTACGAAGATATTAATGCTAGATAGAGCATTTTATTCACAAGTTCTAAGAGACTTTGAGAGACAAGACGTTATTGGAATACAAAATGTTCATAATTATATCCCTGATACTTTTCCCCCTAAACGTAACAGGTGGTCAAATAACCGGACCAGGGTGCTGCTACACACACATGCCTTGGAATAAATTTTTGGGACCAGCGGGCTTCCTCACGATTTTCCTTGACACACGATGTAGTATAAAAAAGTTATTGGTACTTGTACTCACCTAAATTTGAACCCGAGCCTCACGCATTATTGAAACTCAAGAGTAATACCGAATTCAAAAGAATATTAGATCATAAATAGGAATAAAAATAATATCATTATTTCATAGGTTCGTAACGAATAATGCGGTCCAAAATAAAAAAATATACGCCTAATTGAGCGTTATAGATGCGTCTCAGTGTAAACGGACCTCGTAACCATGGTAACCGGACACCGCTTGCAAATTTTTTTAGCCAACCGTTTCGTTTCGGAACAAAAATAACACAAGCGGGAAAGGGTTACGTTACTCGCGTGATATTTTAAGGTGAAAATACTGGTTGACATTTTGTTGTCACGCCCTCACGGACGTGGGTTCGATTCCAGGATTATGGATTGTAAGCCTTTTGTTATACATACATAATCTTTTGTTATCTTTATGTTTTAAGGATTATTTGCTTTGTACTTAATAAAACTTTAGCACTGACTAACTAAGCACGTTATAATACCCGGTCTAGAAGCCCTCCGATTTTTTATTTAGGTACGCCATAATTTTGAATAATCAAAATAAATAATAATTTTTGTGACACACACACGGTTATTTAGTCCCAAACTAAGCACGACTGATAAACATACTTAAATAAATATTAAACGACCAGACACAAAGCCAACAGACATGTTCATGTGTTGGCCCCGAACAGGTATCGAATCCGCGACCTCCGATTCAGAAGGCAGGCTTACTACCAACTGAGCCAACAGGCCCGTCCCGTAACATTTCAACAAACCATAAACTTTGTTTGCTACAAACAATGATTTATTTGTCTGCAACGAGACATTGCCAGCTAACCTCCACAACCCTTTACAGGGAATCAATAAAGTATGCAATACTGATAATTAATATACGACTTATTGATAAATTGCATAAAGTATTACCCTACACCAGTATCTAAAGACGCAGGTGTAGCAAAATTTATATTAGACTTAAATACTATCCATTGAATTGAACAACTTTTATAAATCGTTAAAAAACGGTTTTGTGTTAAATAAAAAAGGATTGTTGTAGTTACGTTTTCTATGACGGATTTTCCTATTTTAAATTATATATACTTATGACAGCCCGATGTATCACAGCTACGTTAGTTCTGTCAAATAATATATTTTTTAATACAGTTGCTCAAAAAGTGGCGTATTGCAGGGACGTATAGCGTTCGGGAAGTGGGCTATTACACACTCGAGATTTTTCTTTACCTTTTCCCAACTCGTGCGTTTTCTTTCCCAACTGTCAAAATAATGGCTATTAAATAGTAGATTGTGTCATAAGGGAGCAAAACGACATTTTTACGGCGAGGGCGTTTCTTTAAATCACGAACATAGTGAATGTTTCTAGGATAGAATCCCGAACGTAGTGAGGGATTCTAATGTAGAATCATGAACGAAGTGAGGGGTTTAAAGTACGTAGCCCAAGGTAAAAATAATTTTGCGACCGAATGATACACTCTGCTTTTCATACCTCTCTATGAGAAAAAAATATTGATGGCATTGTTTGCTTCTTTTTTCAATATTTTCCGGTGTTTAACTATCACTGCTACTTGAATTCAGTTTAAAATATAAAAGACACAAACAATTTGATGTTGGAATTCGAAAATTTGGCGTAAAATAAAATGTAAATTGTGAAAAATAATTACGAGAGCGCGCGCATTGCCACAGCAATTTTTCTGACAGTGTGGCACGACCATCGAACGCTATTCAGCCTTGTCAACCTAATGCGGCGAAAAATGGAACTAATGTTTTGTTATAGTACTTAAGCTACAGTGGCGCCAACCTAAAATGCAAACTTATTTTGCTAATCTCTTTGGCTAAGAATGTTGACGAATATTTTTAATTCTAAATTCAAAACACTTTTATTCGCACTTATAAAAACCCTATCAGAAAAGACTTACTTTGCTCCCTTTTTTTGAGGACCAAAACGTCACTTTTCGAATGGAAGGTATGAAAAAGAAAAAACCAACCACAAAGTTTTTACTAAAAAAAAAATCATAGAAGTTTTTATTATTCATGCAAATATTTAAAATAAAAAAAGAAGCTACTAATTTATTTCAATATCAGATTTAATGATTTGATTCAATGAGTTAGGTTAGGTTTCATTTCATTTTATCTCATTAAATTTCATTTTCATTTCATATCAATAAAAAAATTCTACTCTTCAGTAGAATTTTTACATACAGCCAATACAGCCAAGTCTTCACTTGGCTCTCACTTGGCTGTATAGGTAGGTATAGTTCCCTTTGCATACCCAGAATGGGTGAAGAAACCAAAAAAGATCTCTGCTTATATTCTTTTACATTGCAACTTGTTCCGACTGTCAACCCTCACCTTGCCTCACGCCTCGGCTCGGGTAGACATTTGTCGGAAATCTTTGCAATGACAGGCTTTCCGCACTTGTAATGAAATATACTATTTATTGTAGTGGTATATCTTTATAAACCTAACCAAAAAGGTAATTGGGAAACAGTCAGTGGCGTAGCGTGGTTGTCGGCCGCCCGGGACGGAAAAAATTTTGCTGCCCCCTTATTTATGTGTTTCAAATGTATATTATACATTACGAGTACATACAGTAATCCTAGAGAACTTTTCGGCAATAAACAGTCATAATTCTTCTTAATACAGGTTAGATTTTAAATAAAAAAAGTTTATCGAAGTTTTACAAGCACGTTTATTAAAAACTAGCGAGTTTATATCTATAAAAATATATTTATAGTTTAAATATTTTTATTCTTCATTGTCAAATTTTGCCGCCCCCTAAAAAGTGCCGTCCGGGGCGGACCGCATCCCTGCCCCCGCCACGCTACGCCACTGGAAACAGTGTAGGACAGTGTTCGTGTAAAATTGGTGAACCGCGTAGAACAATGTCTTACACGGTTCTTTCTTCGAGGGCCTGAGCTGAATGTGAACATTTTTATAAGAAAAACTCCTTATGGAGACCCAGTATTGAACAGACTGTACTGTATGTGTATATCTAAATATAAGTATATCTGAGTGAGTAAACGACTTGTCCACGTCGAATCGCTAATGTGCGGTGCGCGTTCACCTCACGTATGCACTATAGATTTTACGGTGCCGATATTAAGTTATAGGCCGAACCGGAATAAACCGGTTATTACCGGATGAAAAGTGGTTGTTAATGTGCTCCTTCGATGCCAGTAATAATAGAACGTTTATGGCGAAAAATGCGTTAAAGGATTTAATTGATTTCAAAGATAATCAGAGATTTAATAGTAATTAATTATGTGAACGATAGTGAGAAAAGTATAGTATCTACATAATTATTAAAAAGACCTACATTAGAACAGATTGAATTTAAATTATTTACCTAATGTTTGAGAAAATATTATAGGTACTTTTCGAAATATAGACAATGGTCAAAAATATTTTCACGGACATTTTCATATAGTACCAAAATTTTTCGCCAGGTGTATATATATACGTACGTACCCACCTATTTTTTTATGTTTAGTGGAATTAAAAGTAAGTATTTACTCACCTCGAATAATGCTACTAAGGAGAACCACAAAAAATAGATACATATATGTTTTCTTTTGCAGTGCTATTTCTTCTCCTCAGAGACAACTTTCAAAAATGGACTTTTAACGAACGGGTAAATAAAAACCTCATATCTTTTTATTATTTTTACGTACCCTTTCCTTTATTATTTTTTATAAATAGCAAAAGCAGACATGGTTAATCTAACGTAACGTCTTAATTGCAAGGTCGAAATCCAACCCTTTGCATGCCAATTTTAGCCCGTGACTTACCACGGTCCTTTTACGACCACTTTTACGTATCTGTCATCGCAACGGCTCTACTCAAATGTGTGCCTCACAGCGGCTAAGTAAGATCGCATTTTGTTTGGACAGTGTTAGAAAACGAATGGAAGAAGTCGTGAGTTCAAATCCTAATTAACACCTCGGTGTATAGATAAATTGCACGATAGTGCACGGGAGCGCTCGACGGGTTGTGGATAATGTATGGTCCTAAAGACCCCGGTTAGGTTATTGTGATTGGAGCGTTGAAATTCAAATGCGATCGGATTGGGAATAGGATTCTGTGGAATACTGAGTTTATTTTAATACTAGCGGTTCTGCGCGGTTTCATCCGAGTAGTTCCCGTTCCCGTAAGAATACGGGAATAAAATATAGCCTATGTTACTCAGGGATATTGAAGCTTTCCATTAGTGGAATAATTTTCAAAATCGGTCATGTTGTTTTTGAGTTTATTCTTAACAAACATACAAACATAAAAATCTTTCCTCTTTATAATATTAATTATTATAGAATTACATATTAGTGTAGATAGCTGTTTCCGCGACAATTTTTTTTTATAGATAAGGTCCCCCTAGTAGGAACTATACTTACTTATTTTCCGTTTTTAAGTAACGAAAAATATTATAAAAAAGAAAAGAAAGAAAGAAATAATCTCACGCCTTTCATCCCCGAGGGGGTAGGCAGAGGTAATCCATTACTGGATATACCCACATTTCACGAGATACATTGGACCCGTAAACGTGATAGGTGTTGAGCCCATCGCCGGACCGGGTCTGTTTAAACATGTCTCAGAATTAATTCTGAGACCTGCGGGTTTCCTCACGATGTTTTCCTTCACCGTCGAGCTAGTGATAAATATGTACGTAAGTTTTAAAAAACTCATTGGTACATGCCAGGATTCGAACCCGAGCCTCACTGATTTTCGGCCGGCTCAAAATAATATTATAACATCTGGAAAATCCATGGACATTGCAGAGGGTAAGTTAAATACAAAAAAAAAAAATATGCAGGCACACCCTATACACACTATAACTAGCTACCTAGGTATATAATAAAAAGTTCTCGATGTCCTTCCACCAACCAAATTTCATCGAAATCAGTTCAGCGGTTTCGCCGTGAAAAGGTAACAAAACTTTAGCATTTCTATCATTTAAAGTAGGAATTATGTCGTATACAATATTTCAGGTTTTTAATGTGTTAAATTTTTCCGAAAAATTAATTAGCTCTTTCTTTAAGAAAATTGGTTAGATACCTACAACTAAAGTACGAAGGCATCATATTTTGTTTATAATAATATACTAATTGGGGTGTATGAGGAATTGTGCTGTCTGTTTCGCGTTGTATGAGGTCATTGAAGCAACTTAGGACAAATAAAATCATCTACTCGTGTCTCAGTGCAGTGCCTAGGATTCTGCCTGCAATATCTGGATAGAGTCTAAACTTTATCTGTATTATAGGTTAGCCGCATTCTTTCTTTATCTATGCAGTTCTCCGATTGCAGTGCCGTATGCAACTTACCATTAGTATCGTCTGGGTATGTATATTTAGTTTAGTGTTACAAGTTATCATAAGTGTTAAGTTACTGCTTATTATAAGAGTCAACGAAAGTGTATATTATAAGCAATTAACAAAATTTTATGAAGTGAAAGTTTCGTATCATACAGCTGGAGGAATTTCTCAAGGAGGCATCTCATAAGAACGTTACAATTCTTATTGCAATCGCCTCAGAGGTCAGACTCGCACTACAAGTGTAAAGCTTCATGTGCTTTTGACTGTACGCATATGCTTTGAAACCTGGAGCAGGGCTTACCTCGTAGGGTGTTGGCCCCGTAGAGGGCATGGTCGTAGGGCACAGGCCGGTACGCCGGGTGGAGGGCAGCTAGGTAGCTCAGCTCACTCGTCGCCCCCGCCGCCGCTGCCGCTGCTGCTGCGAGCCTGTTGCAAAAAATATTGAATTTAATAAATCACTTTTAATTTTAATAATAATAATCTCACGCCTTTTATCCCCGAAGCAGAGGTACCCCCTTTTCACGAGATATTCTTTGGACCCCTAAACGTGATAGGTGGTGAGCCCATCGCCGGACCGGGTCTTTTACACATGCCTCAAAGTTAATTCTGAGACTGAGATTTCCTTACGATATTTTCCTTAACCGTCGAGAAGATGATAAATATGTAGGTACGTAGGTTTTGAAAAACTCATTGGTACATCCGGGCATGTACATGCCCGGATTCGAACCCGAGCCTCACTGATCTTTTAATGTTATTCAATATATAAGTAAGTATTTCAAGAGTGCCTCCGTATTTCGGTAGGCAGGTTAAACCGTTGGTCCCGGATATAGTTATGGTCACGCACAATTATTATTCAAAGACCCTTGCGTGGCTTGATTTTTTTTGCTGTAGGCCTTCAGTACGATGCGAATAAAATAATCCGGATAGACCGCAATAAACGAATCCTACTGCAATATATTTTTTTTTAGTCTAAGTTTTATCCCACTGCTGAGCAAAGTCGCCTCCTCTCTCCTTCTCTTATCTATATTTTTGCATCCTCTAGTCATGTCAAAATAAAACTAAAATTTAGTTTCGCGTTCACAATTTGCACATTTTTTTTTCCCAAGCAAAGCAAAGCCAGTGCTATGGGTACTAAACAACTGATAAACATTGAACACGCTTAGGTGAACATATCACCCATTTGATTTGCAAATTTGCGACTTCTTTCAGGACTCATGTGAGGACTCAATCTCTTATGTCGTTGAGAAATCAAAATTTAAAAATATAGCCCAAAAGTCTTTCTTAGCCTGCCCTGTCCAAACATGTCCAGCTATTGACAAAGACCACATTGGCGCTGCTCTACACAATGACATTTCAAACTTTTTTTACTATCCGAAGTATTCGAAACCGCGCTAACCGAGGCCAGCGGTGGGTTCCGCACAAAAAGAGAAGTGACGTCATATGTCTGGACGTTCGGAAGGCTTTCTAGAAAAAAATGATGCTAACATCTGGCTAAACAAAGCTTTTATGAATAAGTATCGAATGTGAGTTTTGGGTTTTGGCGATAAAAACTGCAGCAGTCAATTCGGTAAGTCAGTCAAAATTGACAACGTCGGAGCCAAAAGTTTTTAGCGACGTTGAAAAAAAGTTTTTTGGCGTGATTTACTTACGTGATCTTATTCGAAATTCAGTGTCTTTGCCAATTTATTTATTTATTGTTTAAAGCAATGGGTAAAGTTACAGCATTGCATATTTTGTTCCCTGACGTACAGAATGTAGCCACATTTTCGTTTGCAATTTTAATTAATACCTACGTCCAAAAATATTTCAAAAATTTAAAATTAAGTATAATGATTAACTTTTTATTTTTATACTTTTGTGTTTAACTAGAGGTCAGCATTTAAAATAAAAATTCAATGTACTTATCTAAATACTACCCCTTCGTAGTTCCCGTTCCCGTATAGTATAGGGATAAGATATAGCCTATTTTACTCAGGGATACTGTAGTATTCTAATATTGAAAGAATTTTTGAAATCGATCAAGTAGTTTTTGAGTTCATTCGTTACAAACATAGATAAATAAAAATCTTTTTCTTAATAATATTACTGGCCCCGGCTGCGCACGGGTGCACTGCTAACACTAAAACCTTCCTGTTGAATCACTCTATCTATTAAAAAAACCGCATCAAACTCCGTTGCGTAGTTTTAAAGATATAAGCATACAAAAGGACATAGGGACATAGGGATATAGGGACAGAGAAAGCGACTTTGTTTTATACTATGTAGTGATAAGTGTAGAAGTGTAGATGCAGACCTATCTAAATCGCAGACATATTTTTTTATGACCGTAATCAAATTTGCAAAACGTATATATTCGATTAATTTATTAAACAGGAAAACGGAACACAATCAACGTTCCCACGTAGGTAACAAAACAAAATCGAGTAAAACGCAAACCTGACGAATAAAACAATAGACGCGCACGCGCACTGCGGCCAGTAATAAAATTATTAAACAAATCAAGCTCGTAATAACGCAGCCACAGAAAATTGTCGGGCGGGCTTGAGTAGAATAAAGAAATTATACAACTTACCGCTCCGACATAGAGTTGGGAGCGGCTCCAATAGGAGTACGTTTTTCACTGAAATGGGGATAATAATATTATAACTAATGTTGTATTCGACAAACGCAGAGTAAGACTGGGAGATGAAATCGCAAAATAAATTTGCTTTTTATATGGCTTGTTTCTTGGACAAATCTGACCTAACAGAGAGAACTTCATTTCCTCGTCGGTCAGCTCATACTTACTAGCTTTTATACTAAGCGATAAAAGTTTTATTTCTTTAATTCAAAACATTAAGAACATAAGATTAAGATGATAGGAAACTTTACTTCCTATAATATAAGGAAAATAAAACGAAATCTGTGTTTTTCCCAAATAAAAAAATGGTTTAGACTTAGCAGTGTCTACAATTAAGTATTAACATGCGGAGATACGACGTCTAAGACAACGTATTTGTGACCTGCAACATGTTAATACTCTGTCCTCTCAAACCATAATGTTTCCTCCAAGCAGCGCAGGATTGCGCGCCCCCAAGCCCGAACAAAGACGTAGCTTTGAGAAACGAAAAAAAATCAAAACGACGCGGCTCAGAAAATAAACAACAAGTGCAAGAATACTCGCGCGCCTCCGCTCCACGTGACGTCTTCATGTACGCTGTCCCTTTCACACTCTCAAATCCACGACCCCGATGCTGAAGAGCGACAAAGACGGAGATACGAAGGGTGCCTTAATAGGAAGAAAGTTTTTAAACAGTACTCTCGTGGAACAAGTTTTACAGATTTTACGCAGAAATTTCTTTTATTTTCGTTTTGCATCGGCATTGGGAGACGACAAAATTGACACTTGTGGAACTGAGTTCCAACGAATTTTGAAAGCGACATCATTATTTGGGATACTCTTTATGGGCAAAACAGTTAAGTTCACCACCTGTTTCTGTTGTTAGTTTTCGGCTCTCCATCTTCTTTTTACGATTCCGCCACACGGTGTATGCACGTCTTGTACTCCTACATAATTTAGTGCAATACTAAAACCGTGACGCTCGTCGCTGTGACTTGCGACATATGTAATTTGCCTTGAAGCATTGCAGTAATGTAGATATAATATACTGGCACAATAACTGAGATCTCAATTTACAGCAGATCTTAACTTTTAATCGATAATAAGGGCAATTGACAGCATTGACAGTCAGCCATTTTAAAATTCTAAGTGCGTCTTCAATGCGAGCGACTCAATCACAAGTTCATGAATGTTTCATGGAAACAGGTTTGCAATTACAGCCACCAGAGTACGGTGTACTAAGGACCTGTATTTAGACTTTCGGTTTTTGCGATAAATGCCCGATACGATGTTACGCGCTGTGACGAAATGGTTAGTTTGTTGTCTACTTGGTTTTACTGGTTGAGACTGAATATAAAAAAAGAATTAAATTTAATAAGACGGCAAAATAGGTAAGTTATGGCGACAAACCTGTAGACTTATATCGGCATAAAAAATTCTCTCACCAATGTAGAGCTAGAAGATCAACGAGTAACATAACATTTTATTCCCATATTCCCACGGGAACGGGAACTAGACTGGTGATACCGCGCAGAACCGCTAATAACATATATATTTATACGGGGACAGGACTTTTGCGAGTGTAATCGCTTGAAACAGGTAGTTTTATAGATAAACTTATGGAGCGAACCAATCTTGTTTAAACCTCACTACACTCTAGCGCTATCTGGCATGGTTGTGTTCATAATTCCATGAACCATGAATTACCCATACGTTAAGAACTAATTATGATTTTAAATTTTATTTTAAAATACATTATTTTACTGACGTGCAAAATGCTTTGTTCCACTTAGTAAATGATCGATTGATCCAAAAAAGTGTATCTGATAAGCGCATGTGATCGATTACCATTGATGAGAGATACTGTGTCACGTGGACAACACTTTTGTTAGTGGAAAAATCTCCAGATTAATCTTTACGGATCGATGTGTTTAAGTACTTATACTTAATGAGTTATAATGAGCAGAGTAGCTATTGAAGACTGTCAATGGGGGACGAAAACTGAATATGTACCTAGTCAAAATAGAAAAAAATGCTTATTTCTCTAAAATGAGCTGCCCTTGAGTTTCTTGCTGGTTCTTCGCGGGGTACTGCTTTTGGAACCAGAAACTCGTCGGTGGAGATGGGCTGCTGTTTACATTTAGCCAATCTTTATGCAATAGTGTTGAGTGCCGTGTTATTAGACTATTGACTTTTCTGAGTGTAATTTTCCATTACCCACAGAAAATAAATACATTTTAATTATTTTTTTGGAGTCTTTTCTCACACACGACGAAGTATGGGCGATAGTTTCCCATATGTGAACCTACCGCAGGTTAGAAGATGATATTAGGATAGTGGCCACTTGACTAACCGAATTTTTAACCCACCCAAGGGTATCTGACATGGCTGAATGACTTCCTCTTTTGGCAGAAAACTGGAACCAACAGTGTAACGTGACGATAGCATCGGCATATGAAAAATTTTATCATGCTGTTATTCCATAGGGGTCGGCAGAGGTAATACATTCCTGGAAGTGCTGGTAATATAAAAAGCATTGCAGGCGCAATTACGCTGAAATTAGGCGGAATATTTCCCCATAGTGTGTCCCTACTTCTGAAATTAAACCGACCAAATGAAGACACAAGATTATCTGTATCTCTGTAATTCTTTTCTAAGAACTTCAGTTTTTTTCTTTTCCGAAGCCTTAAAATAAAACAAACCTTTACTAACCGTTAACGAGTTAGAGCTTTATTTGACCTCTCGTCGAAATACACCACTTCATCAGGCTTTGGTGAACAGATATTGCAAAAGCTTAATTCTCGGACACTAAAAGTGTTGGGGACAGATTTATTAAGGTCCCAACAGACTGTGCTGAACAAATAAATAAAAAACCTTTTAAGCTCCTTCTCAACATTTGGTGAGAATTAACGCGATGAAACTCTGAATGGGCTCTACAGGTTGATTTATTTTATTTGTAATGGAATTATAATATTTGCGCCATTTATTATTATTTATGGCTTGAATAAATTATGCTCGGTTATCAATTATTATAAAATAATTTACAGGATTGTTCGGTTTTACTAAAGTGAAGCTTATGGATGAAGTTTTTTATTTAAGTTTTTTATTTTAAATACCTAGTAGTACCTACCCTGGCGAGGGCATGTACCAATGAATTTTTGAAAAACTTAAGTACATATTTTCTCACTAGCTACGGTGAAAAAAAACATCGCGAGGAAACCCGTAGGTCACAGAGTTAATTCTGAGACTTGTGTAACATACCCGGCGCGGAGATGGGGTCACCCAATGATGTTAAATATAAAAAGAGGGGTCAACACCTATCACTTTTAGGGGTCCAATGAACTGGTGAAACATGGGTATTTCCAGAAATATAATTTAATAATATTTTTTTAATAATTTTTTTTAATATTTTTTTTTATTTTCTCTCAACAAAATAATATATAATACCTCTGCCTAGCCCCTCGGAGGTAAAAAGACTGAGATTTTTATTATTTATTTTTATATTAGGTACGAGTATTTTAAGTACCTTATGAAAATGTCACCTGCTTTTATGGGGTAGATAATTCACAGGCTAGGTGTTGTAGACTGTAAACCGCTTTTGTAAAAACATGTGAGAGAAACGTACAGCTCAAATAATCTTATTAATATAAAAAAAAATATACGACACAATATTCACTGATCATATTCTTATTGTGTTCAAAACTTCATAGTGATCTCATTGCTCAATGAATCATATCTACAAAAAATAAAACTGCAAATTAATAAAACCCAAGATCAAGTAATGTCATACAATAGTACATTATGATATAAGTGCGGTAGGTTGAAAATTACAGCCGAGGCGATATTGCTAGCCCGAGCCGTAGGCGAGGGCTACAAGTAAGCAGAGGCTGTAATTATCAAAGCGCACGTATGTCATACGACGTTTTATAACACATTTGCGAGGAAATAAAATAAAACTCCGACTATGGTAAACGAATAAAAACAATACAGCGTTAAGAAAAAGCGCGCGGCGCGCATCATCATTTTTTTTTAGGAAAAGGCACAAAAAACAGCCAGTACTTATTACTAATAAAGTAAAATAATATTTTTGTGTTTTTGTTAGAGATTGGTTGTAATTTACTGTCAAAATTAATTAAATTAAATAATTATGTACATAAATATTTCTTTAATATATTTTATCTACCAAAGTTAATTTTAATCATAAAATGTTGACAACTTTTTTGACATAAAAACTCTTTGCTGAGATTTTAAAAAGTACCGTTCGTTTTAAGACGGAGCATCTTGATAAACCGTGCGTTTTACTTTACACTTACCGCACTTGGGCGTAATGAGATAGGTAACGATATTAAAATTGGTGAAATAAGACACCTTTTACGAGCAAATGTGTTATAAATTAATTTAGTATCCGACTCGGAGTGACAGCTCAATTAAAACGTTTAGAGAATAATTTAATAAGAGTTTTACAGTAACCAATTTTTTACATAACGCTGGAAGCAATATGAGGTTTAAGTTGTCCTTACAACGAATCATCCTGTGAAGTCTGCTCTTTCTAAGAAGGGCTCGAGTGGTCGCCGCAGGAGTCGGGACCATTGTTCGACATATTTTATGGTCACACTAGCTCGCCATGTGATCGCCTTGGTCCCAATATATCTCCGTCAGACTGCCATCACGGTTGACAATAATATTTGCACATCTGTATCCACTATATACTAATAAAATAAATATAAATAAATACGCTCACGCCTTTTCGGGGACCGCAGATATTTTTTGGAGCCCTAAATATTACAGGTGGTGAATACAATGGATTGCGAGAAATAACAATGACCGACTTAGTCATCACGAAATCTCCAAAACCATATAACACTAAGAAACTTTAAAATTGGCAGATAGGTTTCATATACTATGTAGACAGTCGCTAATAATGTATTTTTTAAAGCAAAGGGTAAAAATGTATGTAGCTAGTACTTATGTCTCACTCAAAGCCGGGATGAGATGCGATCAGGACCATAAAACCCAAAAACCTTTAAGGATCGAGTGAACAGGCAACTTCTGGGCAAGCTTGTCACATCGTAGGCCCCGTCTTTGCTCTCGGGCTAGTCTGAGGTCAAGAGCAAGCCCATCATTAATAAAAAAAAACTTGCGATGCGAAGAAGAAAAACTGACAGCCGGATTCAGGAAATTGAATTTTAAATTCCCACGCGAACGTAAAACGAGATCCAGGCAAGCATAGATGGAGCCTAGACATGTCACCACACACCTGCACCTACTAGTTATATCATAAATGCGTCTGTCTGTTTGCTGTCTTTTCGCAGCTAAATTCTACTAGCCTTATTTGAGGCGTTGTAAACATTCGTAACGAGGGTTGCAGTTTCAATGTATTGTCATACCATTTACAGGTAATTTATACAATTGAAAGAAAATTTAAGATGCCTTTGAAGTAATGAAGCAGTCCAAAGTTACTACCGTAGACTAAAATGAATAAAAAATATACAAAAGAAACTCTACTTCTGCAAATTTGAGTTTGTAATCGCAAAATATATGTTTGTATCTAAACTAATATTACGAGTATAAAGCAAAAGATTTTGTTTTTCGTTTGTGATGAATAGGCTCTAAAACTACAGGGCCAATTTTTTTAAAATCTTTCATCAATGAAAAGCTTTACGACTTTCGGATTTTTTGTTTACTTACCAACTTTTATTTAGAGAATTTTTTTTAACACATTTATTCATTTTAGGTAGGTATCTAAGTTTTGATTTATTTGTCAGTATCAAAATATGCTAAATTTGATAAATTATTAATTTATTGCGTTGTCTTAAACGTTAAATTTTTTTACAGCTCAAGGGCACGAGGCACCGAAGATTTCAGTATCTGATATTAATTTCAACTTCATACTGTATACTCTTTCCTGAGAAAAGGAGCCTTGTCAGGTAAATAAACCACGCAAATAAATCTATCTGCCGAGAAAAGTTCTCAAAGAGCAAACAATACACAAACAAGCCATTTACAGTTTTCCAGAAAGTCATTCTGATGAGCACAAAAGGGCCGAATTAACCAAGACATTTCGGAAACATAAACACAGCTCAAAGCTGAACCGACCTGTCTATTTGGTAGGGTTGCCAGTCAGACGCATATATAGTGCATCTGTGTTGTCAATGGTTGAATCAAAGAGATTTAAATATAATAGGGCATAGAGGGGGCATTGGGAATATTTTCATACAAAATTATGAAGCCTATAAGCGTCATGTCCTTGTCATGTCAGTTAGTATGAACGCGAGCTGTCATTCGGTCGGAATTGTACTAGACTTATTCCACTTGGAATAACTTTTGGCTTCAAATTTTCCTCGCTTTGTCCCCTCTATGCCTATATTTTAATCTCCTTGGGTTGAATGGA
Source organism: Ethmia dodecea (assembly GCA_963855545.1). NCBI lineage: Eukaryota > Metazoa > Arthropoda > Insecta > Lepidoptera > Depressariidae > Ethmia > Ethmia dodecea. The sequence goes on from OY979462.1 coordinate 4,412,279, forward strand.
AAATAAAAATATAAAAGTGTGTCATGGTTAAATTGGAGTTTTAATTATGATATAACCTGTGTACCACTACATATTGGTAGAATCACCATTGTGGCAGGGAGTTTACCGTGTCAACCGTGTGATACCAAAACAATATACACGCATCTTTTTAACTAGTTTTTGACTAGGATTTGACTTACTTCGCGTCCCGGGGTCAAAGTAACCTATGTCACTTTCTGGTACTACTATCTCTGTGCAAAAAATCCTGTCTATCTGTTAGTCCGTTGCTGAGTAAAAGAGGATAAACCAATAAACGAACTTTCACATTTTATATTACTATTAGGATTAAAAGGATTCCGGTCTGATCTCAATCAAAATAAATAAGTAAAATTTATTTTAATCCGATTCCAAGTGACTTTTAAATTTACTTTAAATCTTTTTATCGCAAACTTCGCGTGCGAATCATGCAATGTTATTTATTTGGGATCCGTTTTTGGGACCAGATCGGAATTACTGTTAATTGAGATAAGTTTCTTGGGGTGAGACTTACGAAGATTCTATGCTTATTCAAATTGATAACATTTCAATAAATCCTTTAAAAACAGCTCTCCATGCACTTAGTTCATGCGTAAATTGTCGAAGAACAACAAAAGGGAGTTTTTTTACCTGTAGTATGTCTGGCCGTTTCAATGTTTCTGAAACTAAATAAGTGAATAAAACGTCATTGATTGACGTCATTTTTCTCTTTCATTTCAAACCCGACAAAATTAGGTATAATTAGAACAGACTCTAACACGGAACACAAACCACAGATAAGTGTTTAATTTATTTCAATATCTTGTTGTTAATCTGTTGGCGTCTATATCCAATTTAATTAATGTCTTTACAATTGTTAATAGGGATCCATGAAAGGTAGAGAATATGAGATGTGGATTATTTACTAATATTTACCATACATCAACCCAACTAATAGGACAAGAGTAATACAATTGAGTGAATGAATTTCTGCACGAACGGTAGAGCGGTTTTTGTGATAGTTCTTAGTTAGTGAAACTTTGTGAGGAAGCATGGTCGTTTGCACTTTCACGTAAAAACTACTGAACGGATTTTAATGAAACTTTGCAGTAATATAGCTTTTACATCAAAATAAAACGGAGGCTACTATTTATTCAGTTCGCTGACGGAAACGCTTTCAAAAGATAGTATAAACATATTTCGTAATAGTAGCATAGGTTTAAAAATGTGCTACCCCTGAAACAAACCACTAACCCTAGGGCAAACGAAACAGTCAAGCTGTAACAGGCTATAACAGCATAAAACAGCCAATAACAGGCCCGGACAAGGGGCCATTTGGCGAGAAACATGTTTCTGCATTATTCACTACCCAGAGATTGACATGTCACAGCATAGCTATTGAAACGTGTTATTTTGTTTGTTTGTTGAAGGCTAACGTAAATATTCGTTAGAAATCGTCTCGTTACCGACTTGGCCGGAGAAAAGTAATGTGCAATACTTTATGTAAATCTCGCTTGTTCTGTGCTATTTGCTTGTTTGAGCACAGATACAATAACTTACCCGTGTGATAAGTGGGTATTCTGCCAACCCCTTCGACAATTGAGAGAGTATAATAAATTTTATTGATCTATGAAAAAAATAATAGACATGTTTCGATATTTAAAAAAAAAAACTTAGATGACGCGTCCTGAGAGGATAGAGGAGTTAACATTAAGGTCCATTGATTAATTATAGTGATCATAATTATCTGCATAGGGCTATCTTTGTGTAAAAGAAAAATACATAAAAAAGCAATGAAATAAAAACTCATCTAGTATAATTGCCCGTACGTGTAAAATTGATCCATCCCATAGCATTGTTAGAAGAAATTAATGTGAGCTTTTTAAAAAAACGTTATTGGATCACGATTCGTTAAACTTAAAACCATGCTTAATTAAAAGTGAATCGTTAAAGGAAATTGATATCATCTTTCCTTTGGTTTTTATTACTGTGTAAATATCGTACTTATTATTGAAACTCTTTATTTATACCTAGCTCTTTTTAATAAAAATAATAACAATATAATATGTGTAACAAGGCCTCGGTCCAGTGAGCATCCCTACGTCTTATCAAAAGTCGCTTAACCGAATGTCTGGTTATCGACAATTTATTGGTTGCTGCATAGATTGGTTGTTATATTCTGTGTCACTATTATATCTTTAACCTTATTCTTTAACCTTGCTGACTCTTCTCGGGGTACTGTATTTGGAACCAGCAACTCGTCGGTGGCGATGGGCTGCTGTTTACATTTAGCCAATCTTCATAGACGAGTTTAGAGTGCCTTGTTATTATAAACTATTGACTTTTCTAAGTGTATATTCAATACCTACTGAAAATAAATGCATTTGACTTTGACTGGCGAAAATTTGGTATTACCAGAAAGCAATTATTAAACTGTAGTTGCTAAAATACTCTGAAATAAGTCCTCAAGAGTTACATTAGTTGGTAAGGGAAAGAAAGTTGAAAAGAGTTTCGTCAGCAGACCATTCCAGACACAATCAAGTAACTTTAGTGCCTATTCAACAGTTACTACATCCTTTCAAACACAATTAACACAAGATTGAAGACTACCGAATCGAGATAGAAATAATTGCTTTTCCCTATTTGGTAAATCCCATCTTTGTTCACTTCAAAGAAATATATTGGAAGTAATTCAAAAAACCATAGAACATGGGATCCCATGTATCTTTCTCCATGTATGGAATAACTACTTAAAACCCTGAGTTCGCAGTATCACTTTCATCTCACGATTCCTCTTCTCGTGTTCCTGGGATTGAATTCTTAACTTTCAGACATAAAACCTGGTTACTGTCGTCTTTATTATCATCTTGTTAGGTATGTCTGTTGGCTCAGTTGGTGTGTGTGACCTTGCTTTCTAAGTCAGAGTTTGTGACCATACAAATGTCGGTTGTTTCGGATCTGTATTTTTTATAATTGTGAATTCAATAGTCTTCAGTTGTTTAATATAGGCACTGTTTCATTTGAAACTAAATAATTAATTGTGTGTTCCATGACAGCACATTCCTAAACTCATTTGTCCCGGTTATCGCCATGTCAGATGCCCTTAGGAGGTATGAAAAATTCTGTTCTCTTTATTGTTCTAAAGTACAATGGGCGGCCTCATAGCCTATGCTTCTTCATGTAAAGTTTTAACTGTGAAATGACATGGAATCATAGGACTACCTTGTAATTCATACCATAAATTAAAAAATAATCCGATACAAAAAATAAATGTAAAAACAAACGACTGGACCATATCACAAACAATCTCGATCAAGTCACCTTTAAAACAAAAAAAACTAAATCAAAATCGGTTCAGCCGTTTGGGAGCTACGAGCGAACAGACAGACATACAGATACACAGAAGCAAACGTCAAACTTATAACACCCCTCTGTTTTTCGTGGGAGGTTAAAAATGGATCCTTTAATCTAAATGATAATCATTTAATAGTAAGAACAATTACACGGCAATTCGCAAAGCTATACGCAGATGGACCGATACGAATGTATCGCCTGCGCGCGCGCATTCCTCCAACATGGCGGCGCGTATAACGCAGTCAATTAGTCCCTCGCTATGCGGCCTTCGCGATAATCGCGGATAATTGATATGTTGAGTTGTGATATTTATAGTTTAGCTCTCACTATAAGGGTAGATAATGTATTATTAATCAGAGCATGGGATTCTAATGTATTTTGAAACATATATATTTTTTGTAGATACATTTATCTATTTACAGAGTCTAATTGCAAAATTCTCTTGCCCGTTCTCCATTATTTGTGAGCACTATGTTTTCTGCTTCTGTTTATTATTATTATTTATCATATCTGCATTAACTTCCTTCTTGCCCATAACCCTCATCCTTCATAAAATCCTTGTATCTTTCGTTTTGGTTTTTACCTTGTCTATCTCCTAGGAATACCTATAATACATTATGATTTGACTTGTTTAAAGATATAGTAATCTATGTAAATATAAGCTACGTTCTCTAGCTAATCTGTTGTATTAATCCAAATATACCAATGTTTTTTGTTGGCTATCCAATAAACAGAATATTCCTTTTAATTAAGGACTTCCCGTTTTTTCTTGGAAACTTCTTATCATTGTTTTATGGGGTAAGCTGTACCTACTTACATACTTCTCAAACCCTAAATTTGTTTTATATTGAAACTTTGATTCTGGTATTATTTTCTCTACTTCTTGCATCAGTCCATCGTCGTTTGAAATTTCCGAAACCATCTTAGTTTTATTAGCTTCACGGGAGTACAGTCAGTAAACACATGACTAGTAGGATAAAACACTCATGTGCTAACACCCCACCAATTAATTGACACCCCAACAGTTTTATTCAAAATTAACGAAACTACGGTACGTAATTATATTTAGAATAATGAAATAAAGACGGTGGTCTTATCTAATTATTCTAAATATAATAGAGTATCTATCGTAATTTCGTAAATTTTCAACAAACCTGTTGGGGTGTCAATTAATTGGTACGGTGAACTAGAGTGTCAATAATTGGGTTTTTTACCCTATATTATTATGTTTAGCAATTTTTTTCATGTTGATATATCACTTGACCTATTTGTTTCGAGAATACAAGTAATTAAGATAGGCGGGGTCACAGTTCGGGGTTCCTACGATGTGGTTTAATTATTTCTAATGGCTCGTGTTTGCCAGTAGTTTTCCTTTCCATGTTTAGTTTATTAGATATCATCATCCACCGACTACTGTTGAGTATGAGGATTTTCTTCGTTTATTAAATGAATATAGTTTTAATTTTGTTAAAAATTAAATTGTATTTACAATTTAATTGCAATGAGACAGTTTTCTTCATTTTCGCTGTCATGCTGTCCTGTAAACTTGTCAGCAAGTTTTAAATCCACTAATCAAAACAATAATAAGCAAAACCAAATACCAAATAAAATGTATTCGAGAAAATAGGTTTATGGTTATGCAGCAGCGCCGTAAAAAATCCGTATAACGAGATGTTACACCATAAACAAATAGAAGATATAAACCTCTGACCTATTAATCAACGCCTCCACGACTCGGGGCTTATAAAACCAATAAAACAAACCGCCAAAATCGTAAAACCATATCTCCTTATTAAAGCAACCGTAGCACCATGGTAACGTCTCTATTTGGGAGCATAAACTTTATTGTTTTTAGGGCTCAAAATTAAAGATGGCGGATGCGGATTAAAACAATTTTACAACTGTGTTTGGTATAAGCAATGATATTTTATAGTAAAGATATGTATGTTCGTACATCGGGTTGTGTTAGCTGTCGCGGGTGTATTTTATGACTAGGGAGTCAAAGTGGTCGCCACTCGCCATATCTGAAAACGGTCGGAGAGATCATAATTTATTTAAGAGTCTTCAAATTGGCGTAGTAAAATATCTACTTCTTGTTTACATGTAACATTATTGGATACAAAATAATGAAGATATATGTAATAGCCCGGACGGTTAAAGAGCCGGCCGAAAATTAGTGAGGCTCGGGTTCGAATCCTGGCATGTACCAATGAGTTTTTCAAAAAACTTACGTACATATTTATCACTAGCTCGACGGTGAAGGAAAACATCGTGAGGAAACCCGCAGGTCTCAGAATTAATTCTGAGACATGCGTGTGTAAACAGACCGGTCCGGCGATGGGCTCACCACCTATCACGTTTAGGGGTCCAATATATCTCGTGAAATGTGGGTATATCCAGTAATGGAATACCTCTGCCTACCCCCTCGGGGATAAAAAAGGCGTGAGATTATATTTATATATATGTGAAAGGTGCCGATAGATCTCCGCTAATTTCATAAAGAGGAAAGATATTTAAAAAGAAAGATTAATAGGAAAGATGTTTGAAATAATAATATAATTACTTTATTCAGGCAACTTAGACCGTATTATGTTAGTAATAATGTTCTTATCCTATGTTAGATTGGAATGTTACAAAAAAAATGAGGAGGCTCCAAAAAACTGACCTATAGATAGAGTCAATGTAGATATTTTAATTTTTCATCCTCTGTCGACATTTAGACGTTGTTATCATATTTATGTTAAAAATATGAGGATAAAGCAACCCTGCTTATATCATCTATTTTTAAGCTTACTCAGAGTTATAGTTTTACAACTTGACTACCACTTTTATAGCATACTTCTTTCGTTTAAGTATTTAAGAAGGTTTATATTTTACGGTACTATCCCTGTATTCTTCGCAGTATAAAAACTATAAAATAGCACAACTCTCCTACGGTTTGTATAGCGAATGGAACTGCACTCACCCAAAATGAAAACCGAGCTACTAAACTGAGATAATATGGCCGTTCTGTTCAGTAATAAATATTAATTGTTTACCTATAAACCACCTCATGCAACGATGCAATGTTTAAAATAAAACAAGCGATAAACGCCCGGAATGGAGTTGGGAAGCTTTTTAATCCATATGCAGCGAAAATAAACAAGATCGGCCTTTGTAAACAATGGCTGTGTACAGGCGCGTACACCCGCAAGAAATGCAGGTTTTAAAAAGTATACTGGTAGACCACTTCCACATTAAATTGAACCATTTTCCGAAGTTCAACTTTATATTTCAGTAGACAGAAGTTTTGCTTGTTGAAATGTAATTAAGATTACTTTAAGTGTTTTTGTACATTTATTATTTTAGAATTTAATCTACGTTTTAACAGTTTTTATTTAAATTGTTGTTACCGTAAGATTAAATACCTAACATTAATGAATATCAAATATAAACAAGTGAGAATACTATAATTATGTAACATAGTGACAAAATGAATTTTGGTAAGCGATTTCTTTTAGACCACGTTACACCACCTTAACCAATATACCTATCGGTTTTTTAATAAAGTAAACCTGTACCTCACTCGGTACCTCTATCCAGATTGTCCTGCGCGCACGCACAATATCGGCCGGCCCCGCTGACGGGCCGTGTTTACAAATAAATCATCTGGCATTATTTTATTACCAGCCCGTACTTCCGTCCGTCTGTACCGGCCATTGACCCCGCACGTGAATTGTGATGTGCGGATGTGATGTGACAGGTTCAAGGAAGTATTTTGCCTTATTGGTTCGTTTTGAACCTGGTGTCTTGGTTGCTAAAATGTATACGAGAAGAGTCTGGTATATTGAACCGATTGATAAATTGTACCACCTCAAAATTTCGTACTGTTATGATTTTTCTTCGCTGGTAACACTAAACTAAGCACTGAAAATGCCCTCGAATACTTGTAATTTTATAATGGCGTCCGGCGGGTGTGTTCAGTTTGAGAGATATGAAACGGTTTTGACGAAACGATACATCTTTCTGAAATTAAAAACTGGTACAATGTACCCGACTCTTCCCTATATTGATTTCCTTTCAATCATCATTTGCAGCTCATAAAAAACGGAATTGTAAAAATTACAAACTGGCCCGCGAAGAACGGAGTGGTGCCCACTAACCCGCGAAGAACGACGCCTTTTAACTTAGGATAGGTACTGGAAAATAAAGAGTAGATATTTTCAAAGTGGCTACCGAAAAACAGATTTATGCCAATTGGATTATATAACCTATAACATTTGAAGAACAGTGATTTATACAAGCTACCTCTTAAGTACGATGGTTTATACAAACTGTTACCTGAGGAACGGTTGTTTGTACAATTTTGCTGTCGAATGAGGTGATTTATAAAAACTATGTCCTAAGGAAATGTGGTTTAATTAATTTGGCTCCAGAAGAACGGTGTTTTGTACAATCTGACTGTAGTAGTGGCGTTTGTATGAACTTGTTCAAAAAATTGTTTATCAAGTTGATTGAACGTTTTAACAAGAATGTGGTTATAAGAAAAGGAATAAAACTTTTCAATGCAAATAAATATTCATAAATTAATAAGATAATATCATCTCAAGGGCTCTTTTGTCTACTATACAATAAATTACTCATATGCTTACTATAAAAGAAGTTCATTGTTTACAAACCCCTGGGTACATTGGCTTACTTAGTAATACATTACCCACCTAACATAAAATGATACCGTAATAAAAGTAACACGACCCGTATATTGCTATGATGATTTTTTATAATAATAATCTTTATTTGCACAAAATATGGTTACCAGAGTTAACACATAATATAACAGAAGAGCGCATATTTTACTGAATGTTGGCATGCAAAAATTTCGAAATCATGGGAACACTTGTCAATCTAATAAAACAATTAATTAATAGATTTCCAAAAACATAATTAGATTCCAATTTCCAAAAAAAAAACATCATGATATTCGTTTACTCCAAATCTATACATATAGCATCTAGACAGACAGGTGCTTTATACCTTGTAGTGTATATTTAGACAGAAATTCCCATGGGAACGGAAAAAAACTATGCTGTATTGTAATATTTGCACATGTAATAATGGTCATGTAACAATGACCACTGTTAAACATTAATTAAACATTTAGTAATCAATATTATTGCGCGAGCTATCTCGTCCTGACCCCTCTGATAACCGAGATGTGGTCACTTGTCAAAGACTAAGTAATAGGCAGAAGTGTGTTAATAATGTGCTCGTTAATGTTAGAAACTGTCGAAGTTGAACCATATAATATAGATGCTGATACCGACACTTTAGTAGAACATGAAATCCTAGTACTTTAAACGAGCAATTCTTATATGTATGTATATTTCGGATATCTGGGAAACGGCTCTAAAGATTTTGATTCAATTTTGTATAAAGATACAGTTTTCTTTTTTGTCTTGCTGAAGGCGCGTTTCGTTGAGAAACCAGTAGATCCCAGAATTGGGTTCTACCCCATGTGTAGCATTCCGGCGATGGATTTAACAGAACCACATGCCGAATTTAGGGGGTCCGAAAAATACACTTGTTAAAAGTGGGTACTCCCAAGAATAACATACCTTTGCTACAACCCCTCGGGCAGTACAGCAAATATTTATTTATACAAAATCAAAATCGAACATTCCTATCGCTCGACAGCTCTCGAACAGTGTCATTGACCGACAGTATACTAACTCAATTTACTACAAGGGTACAAGCTCTAACAAGTACCTAAGTTGAACTCAAGTGGAGCAATACCATACAGTTCAGGTCTTCTATAACATACAATCATTGTATGTAGGGCTGTGTAAGATTTCTGCTCCTGTCCTTTGAATACCCGAAGGTAAAAATCGAAATGTTTTTATTCAATGTAGGGGGTGGTAAGGGCTTATAATTTTACTTATTGAAAGTCATTGCAACTCCACTACTTTAGCAGGTGTTATAGTTGAGGAGTCAAAACGGTTCATGAAACTTCTCGACACATTATTCTTACAATCTATACAATACAAACTAAATTTTACCTGGTTTTAGAACTGTGCTGTAATTTGATTGTCATTCAAATACTTTAACATAAATTTAACTTAGGTAAATTGACATTTTACAAAAATACATTAATATGTAAGTTTTGAACATTTTTTTCTGCTTAATCTACAACAATGTTTATAGATGGTTAGGGTTCCTACTAAGGTTCCGCTGTCTTTCCGTCCGTCTGCTACAGGGCTTTTTATTGTACGATGGTACCGAATCCTTTGTGTGTTAGTCCGACTCGCACTTGGCCAGTGCTTTATTAATAAGACGCCTGTTGACAACCCTAACATGACGTAATTTCTAGAAAGCGCACTCTAAATCTAAATATAAAGTTTGCACAAGCAGCCCGTTCAGGCAGAGAGGTCAATACTCAATACGATCGTTGACAGGACGAGGACACATACTCATAGACAGTATTGATTGATCGATGATCGAAGGATTCATATAAACAACTGATGATGTTATGGTAATGAAAATCTAGTTTTTATTTTGGAAAACAAATTATGGACTCCCCTTACCTGTCACGTGTTACTAAAAATATTTTGGGACACAATTCACACAGTTATTTAGACCCAAATTAGGCAACTTTTAACTTGCTCCCTATCTTAGGAAGCGTTTCCCTAACACCCTGTATTAGGAAGCAGCTTGATAAATAAGTTGACCGATATGAATTAACATCCGACTAAACTGAATAGCTAACAGCACTTCCCATCAAGACCACTCTTAGAAAAAAACCATTTTTAAAACCTTATCCAGAGCCAGTAATAACCCTTTCCCTATTTACACGTTCGCAGCATTCAGTTCATTTATTTATATACGGGGTGTTATAAAAGTCGAGATGAGTCGTAAAACCCGTCGGTTGCTGGCTAGGGTATTTTTATGAAGACACAAGTTTAATAGCCACGAGGGATTTGACCTTTAACAGAAACAAGTGAAGGGTTGGTATACAAAACAGCAACAGCCAAGTAGGAAACAACAATTTCATTCACTTGGTTGGCGTTCGCTTAATAGTTATTAATCTACTATCTAACTACTTACGTTTCGGTGACTATACTTAAAGACAGTGTTGCGCCAAGTTTCCTTGGTCGCGCTATGAGGCCGCGCGCATGACAAGTCGAGCGCTAATGTCAATGGTATACATTTGTAATTCCATTCGACTAAGCTTTACGTTTTCCAAAGCTATTTGGCAAAGCTCTCTGAATTGGTAGCCTGACACGCGTCGCGGCGCTATTAACATCATATTGAATGTCACACGAGGACACAGGATGTCGCAGAAGCTCGCAGCAAAATTTGAAAAGTCGCCGCGAGATGTGTCACAATGTGTGTAGCCTTAATTGGCTTGCATACCGACTTATTTGAACGTAGCTGTAAACTTTTTAATGATATCCTGTTTGCAATGACACTTGCAATATACACACACCGGCACAATTAGCGGAACAGAAAAAAAAGGGAGTATTTACGCATTTTTGCGTGTTACTGGCCGGCTAAACAAGCTTTTTTTAAATTTGGGTTTTAATTTAAAAATGGAATACTAAGCGACTGCCCTTTTTTTCATTCTTTTGTTTTAATTTTCATTGATTCATTTTTTCCACCGCTTGTCCGTTTTTAGAAGGTTCGTGAATTCCATTTGAAAAGCTTTGAATTGCAGTTTTTGAGGCTTTTGAGTTTTTTCGCATATTGATAATTTACGAGCATCTAATTATGCCTGATTTAACGCCATCAGAAATCATTAGGGCAGATCAAATGAGGAGAAATGGTCAAACCTACAGATCGATTGCCAGAAGCCTTCGTCGATCGTTATCAACGATTTATCGTAGCATCCAACGATACAGATTGACGAATGCTCTAGTGAGAAGGAGAGGACAAGGCCGGAAAAGGTGTACTTCAAGGAGGGATGACCGTTTTCTCCAACTTCAAGTCCGACGGAACACGAGACTAACGGCGGTGCAGGCTCGAAATTTACTGGAAGAGGTACGAGCAGTAAGGATGAGTGAGCGGACAGTTCGTAGAAGATTCGAAGAAGTGGGTATAGGCTCGTATGTGCCCGCCAAAGCCCCAAAACTTGAGAGACATCATCGCACAAACCGTCTACACTTTGGTCGTGAACATCGTGATTGGGACTTCGACGACTGGGGACAGGTTCTTTTTACTGATGAATGCAGAGTTATGTTAAATCAAATTGATGGAAGGCAGCGAGTATGGAGACGCAAAGGAGAACGGTATATCCAGTCTAATTTTGAAAATACAGTTGCATATGGCGGCGGTTCAATTATGGTCTGGGGAGGAATATGTTTAGGAGCTCGTACGGAGTTAGTAGTGGTCGATGGCGGGAATCTGAATGCTGATCGGTATATCAGGGAGATTTTAGAAGAACATGTTGTGCCATTTGCCCCCTTTATTGGTAACAACTTCATTCTAATGCAGGATAATGCTCGGGCTCACAGTGCTCGCACAGTACAGACATACCTAAACCATGTTGGTATAACGGTGATGGAGTGGCCAGCACGGTCCCCCGATATGAACCCTATAGAAAACGTCTGGGACTTGCTAAAGAGGAGTGTAAAGTCAAGAATGCCCCCTCCCAATAATCTCAACGAGTTGCGAAACGCATTACTTGAAGAATGGCAGAGGTTGCCCCAAGAAACCATTGATAACATCATCCGCAGCATGCCCAGACGGATGGAAACCCTCATCAGAGCACGAGGAGGAAACACTCGATATTGAACAGTCATTGAAATTGTTGTTAAACTTTGGAAAATCTTGAATTTTCTGCTGTTTCTCTATAATTAAAAATCGAAGAAAAATGCATTTTGTTTAATTTAATTTTTATTTTTATAAAATTTTAAGTATGGTGTTACAAATGAATGTCAAAACATGTTAATTTAATTGTTGTTTCATTTTAAATAATATATTGTTTAAAAATTACATTCATTGTTCTAAATTCCCTCTTTTTTCTCCTTTTTTTTTCTGTTCCGCTAATTGTGCCGGTGTGTGTAGTTCACTTTATTGAAATTTTTTTTTTTGCGTACCGCAAGAGTTAGAATACGTCAAAAAATATTAAAATAATTTGCAATTTCATTTGTTATGAGTATACTTATATATAGAAACACAAAAATTTACACAGCCTCAAACGTTATTGTTTTCATTAAAGAAGCGGAGTCGTTGGAGGATAAAGGCAGGAGAAGTCCTTTATACGCTTTGGTTGTATGCTCTAAAGACTAAACTGTATAATAATTAATAACCTTACGACTATATTTATGGTATATTCAGGCGTAAGTATATACATAGGTACTTAACTATTTAGGTATGTTTCTTCGAAGCACTCTATGGCCTCAACGGTTTTGTCATTAAATTTGTCTCTATCCACGGAGTGTGATAGATTACATTTTTACCCGACTGAGCCAGGAGGAAGATAATGTATTGAGTCTTTTCAGTGCGCTTTACACGAAAAGGCGTTTTTTAGTTTGTTAGTCAATGTATTCAGTGCCGGATTTATACTTTTCGTAAGTAGGCATAGGCCACTTCAGTTTGTGCCGCCTTTAAGAGATTTAAAATTTAATACACAGAAAAGTTGTATCTCTATCCGTAGTGACTCGTTTGAGCATCGTTCACTTGCGAAAACACTAGATAGTTTACCAAAGCGACTAAGCGAGGGAGCGCACTCTGCAGTAGCTCTTGTAGTATAATTCATTGTGTCCCATCTTTTATTCAACGGCGATTTTTAACAAGGATACAGCCAAAACCGGGGCAAAGTCGTAACTATTACCCTTATAAGGAAAAGAGGCACTTGCATTGTATCGCTGCAAGCCCACGCTTGACTTCAAAGTGTATTTTTTATCGCCCTGCCAATACCACTTGCACCGTCGTAATGAAATTGTAAAATTTAAGTTTATGGTTATAGCTGCTCGAAATTTGGACGCCATTTGCAAATGACAGTCGGTGTCAAATTGCGTTTCATATTTGTGGTGTAAGTTAAAGCGGGGAGCGTTATTCCAAACACTTTGTAGATAATGTCTGTGCTCTGTGTACGTTTCTTTCACTAAGTAACAGTGCATTGCTGAGCTACTTATAGGTCTTTCGGTCTTCGCCACTGGTCTTCGCATATCATACGTATAAGTCATATTATCTCTACTAAATTCGTCCATTGCAAATTGGGAGATGGTCTTAGACTATTTTTCCAGCCACCAAAAAGGTAGGTATCTGACATGGCTTAACAAGTTCCATTGTGCGCGAAATCAATGAATGAGCTTTGCCATACTTTTTAAATCATTAATAATATCAAAAGCTGTACATTTTTGTAATTTACTTAAGAAAATATTAATTTCTATGAAACTGAATACCTACTATGAACTTAAAAGTCACTACATAATTTCTAGCCAAAAAACGCTTTGCTTCAAATCGCTTCTGCCTCTCAATTAGTAACTTTATCAAATCGTAACATTTTTATTATATTGCTCCAAGTAACGGTATTCCAAATTTACGTATTTTATGCTTAAAATAAGACATGCTTATCGAATAAGCTACCAAAAACATGGTGTTTATTAAGTTTATATAAAATTTGTTTGAATATGATCCTTCCTTAAATCCATTTTACGCACTCTACACGAATTTTGAAAAAAAAATGTTTGGTATTTATAAATTTAGCAAAATTTTAAAACTTTCTTACATGAAGTAAACCAGTCATAAAATGCTTTGTTTTTTTTTAAACAGTCAACCTTCTGACAGTTCTTTCTACCACATAAGATAATCGTGTACAAATTTAACCCTTCATGCCTATATTTACAGCGCATCTGTTTGGTTCAAGTCACGGAAGAAGCGTGTTTTTGGTTAAAATATATGTAGAAATAAGATACGATATTTTTTGAAGTCATTAATCAATTATGGTTTTGTATTACTTGCTTACTGTATAAATCAATTTAAAATTAAAAAGATGTTAAGTTTCATATAAAAAATACAACACTACCTATACTGTTGTTATGTCACAAATTTATAGCCTTGGAATGAGCAAATAAGAATGCTAAATAACGATAGATTTCAAGTAAACATATGTTTCATTCAATTTTGTCTTGATGCTTACTTCCATCTCGCTCACTCTTCAAATATACCAAATAAATACTTAGTCTATCTTTTATTCCAGTCTTGCTTACTCGCGCTAGTTAAGGAAGCTACTACATCGGCGGCCTTGAAGAAGACCGATGTCAGCTTTACTTAACACATGTTTAATTGTACTAGTTTTAAGGAGGTTGCTACATCAGCAACCTAGTAAAATAGTAACCTCAACTTTAATCTGTGTTTGTTTTAGTGTTATGTTAGCATTTAATTAGATATAAATACTATTGTAATTAGGATTTAAGTGTTCTTACTCATCGGAGTTATCTCTAATAAACATTACTCCCATAAGTCTGCCTTTCACTTGTTCTTAAGTGGCGCAGCCGGTTGAGCCGTCCCAGTAGGCACCGTCGTAACGCTGTACGCCAGGCAGAATGGAGGACCTCCGAAGACGCTGTCCTGACGACCGTATAGCCTCCGACGGACCAGCTCTACGTGTGTTTCGACGCTTTGGGGACGGACCACGAACCAAACAAATTCTTAGAACTAAGAAGAGGCGGCTTGAGAAATGTTAATTACAAGATACACTCTCCTGAGAAGATCCACGGAGGGGAAAACAAGAATGAGGGTTATGTGAGTAAATACTTGTCACTATCCTTTCCGATTCCTTTCCGTTTATTTAGGGAACTATATATATATTTATTTTATGTTAAATATTTGTTTTTTTTTAATAATAATGATCATAAAAGTTAAAATAAAAAAAAATATCAAATTTATTAAACGTCAATTATGTAAGTTAAAATATAACGCGACCGTAACAAATTAAGTCTATGTAGGGATCCGTATAGGTACATCTTCGTAAAAAACCTAGGGACCGTATTATACTGATTTAAAAGACACCTCGCTTTTATTCTTTATAATACCCAAAATAAAATTATTTCCTTGTCACGAAAGACACCTCGCTCGACTGGCAATTTAATAAATACATTAGTAATAATAAATAAAATATTTAGGGATAGGTATTATATATAATTAAGGACACCTCGCCTTGGTATTATATAATACACAAAATAACATTATTTCCTTGTCACGAAAGACACCTCGATCGACTGGCAATTTAATAAATACATAGGTAATAATAAATATTTAGGGATAGGTGTTATATATAATTACGGACACCTCGCTTTGGTTTTATATAACACACAAAATAACAATTATTTCCTTGTCACGAAAGACACCTCGCTCGACTGGCAATTTAATAAATACATAGGTAATAATAAATATTTAGAGATAGGTGTTATATATAATTACGGACACCTCGCTTTGGTTTTATATAACACACAAAATAAAAATTATTTCCTTGTCACGAAAGACACCTCGCTCGACTGGCAATTTAATAAATACTTAATATAAGATAACAAAACTGAATAAATAGCTAAGATAAATAAATATTAAAGAATGGACGAGACACTAAATCAATTACCTATTAAAATTATACCAATACCTAGGTATACAAGATCCCTTATCTCTAAGAACCCTATTTCCTAAGTACCCATATATAAGTGACAGGTACGAAATACATACCTGTTATACGAAAATGTATGGACATAGTTGAGCAGCTGTTTTTGTGCGAAGATGACAACCCTACGGAGACATATATGGAGCAACTCATGCTTTTGACGAAGGAGCTAACTGAATATATGTATATACCTCTACAGACATTACTTTAAATTTCAAGATAAGTGTATGGACAGTAATTTTATATGTAGGTTTTTTTTTATGTTTGTTATACTCATAGTATATATATGTATATATTTTTTAATTTACTTCGGTTTTTTCTGAAACCTATTCTAGATTCTGAAAAAAACCTGTATTAGGGATGGAGAAGTTAAGGAAGCTACTACATCGGCGGCCTTGAAGAAGACCGATGTCAGCTTTACTTAACACATGTTTAATTGTACTAGTTTTAAGGAGGTTGCTACATCAGCAACCTAGTAAAATAGTAACCTCAACTTTAATCTG
Source organism: Ethmia dodecea (assembly GCA_963855545.1). Lineage (NCBI taxonomy): Eukaryota > Metazoa > Arthropoda > Insecta > Lepidoptera > Depressariidae > Ethmia > Ethmia dodecea. The sequence goes on from OY979462.1 coordinate 4,428,740, forward strand.
TGTTTGTTTTAGTGTTATGTTAGCATTTAATTAGATATAAATACTATTGTAATTAGGATTTAAGTGTTCTTACTCATCGGAGTTATCTCTAATAAACATTACTCCCATAAGTCTGCCTTTCACTTGTTCTTAAGTCGCTCGCGCTCGCCTCAGCTTATGTCTTGGTCTCCGACATCCCCGTACAAATTGTTGTCTCTGTAAACACGTGAACAGGTGCAGGGTTTCCGAGTTGACGCGCTTTGATAGCGTATAGTGTTACAGGGTTAACTTGGTACCACAGTCGGGGAAACACAAGGATATTTCAGAAAGGTTTATTTTTAAATTAGTTATAGAAAATACGCGGTTTAGTTAAAGTTCTTTTTCGTTCGAGACCATTTTATGGTTGTGTCTTAAATAAGGAGAAGTATTCCATTTATGAAAGTACCCACTTTTCATTTTCGATAAACTTGACAAGTTGGTGACACACCTCAGAGAACAATTCTGGGACCAAAGGTGTTTAAGATGTTTTCTTGCACCGTTACGAGCTAGTGATAAACTACGTAAGCATTACGGTTAGAAATCAAACATCGTATCATCATTATCATGAACCCGTAATATCCCACTGCTAATAGGCGCTTTCCTCACATTTTATGAGGTAGTTCATAATTTCCCATTCGAGCACAGTTGCGAACAGGAATAAACACGAATTGTATAGGTACCTACCTACCTGTTGCATGTTGTACCTACTCAAAAAGATTATTGCCTTGGGAATTGGGCCGTTATCTGCATTTGGGATAGGTAGGAGATTGTGTGATTATTACTATTTTTCTCAATAACTACTCAAGCTTCGTTGTCTGTCCATTCTTACAGAGTGTGTATTACCATGACCGCTGTAACAGTAAATTATATAAAAAATTAAGGGGGTCCTATACAAGAAACGTACGGTACGGAACCATTCGAGTGTGAGCCTGACTCGCTCTTAGCCGGTATTTTCCTTTAAACGACCACGACAGCATTTGCAAAAAACAGAACAATTGATACGGTTTTATTGTCCATAGAACAAGTGCACCGGCCAAACGTCCGATTACGCTTAAAAAGCCATTACGGCTTTAATCGACGCGCGACTATTAATCGCAGCTCCGATTTCCGCGATTGTCTCCAGGCATCCACCGTGTAGCAATAAACTGGGCCTTAATGAAATGTAAAAAACCGGTTAAGGGCGAGTCCAAGATCGGTGGTGGTTTTCAACCGACATCAAATTTAAAGAGGAGGTTCTCAATTCAGTTGTTTTTTTTATTTATAATGTTTGCTATCTCAGAGTCCTTCATTTATGAACCGTTTTTTTTACTTTTAGATTGGTGCCGTATATAAATATCAAAATCCAGTTCTGATGATGGGATCCATGAGGTATTGAGGGAACTTTTCAAATTTTATGAGAATATTTACAGTGGTTTTTATATTTTCAAAAAAATTTTCTAGCAAAGATTCGTCTTCTTCTCCGGAGAGCCTATAACAAGGCAACATTTTGACTCCTAGTTGTACTTATTACTATATTTCCAAGTTAAACATGCTTCCAGACGAAACTCTTAGGCTACGTCGTACAAATGCGCGCGCAACCCTAACAAAAGTAACAACATCGAATTACGCATTAATTGCGAAATGAAGGTTTATTGGTTTACGTGTTTAAGGACCCTTTCTACTGGGCAGGGCACAATAGTTAATTAAAAACTAATTTATGGGCAAATTGTATGAGACGGTTGCCATAGGCAGAAATATGGGTTTTCAATGAATGAATGTTAATTTTTTTCACCTGCTGGGCAACCATTTCTATTGTTCTAAAACTGTTTTTTAATGAAGAGTCTACTTTTCTGTTTTAATATTGTTATCTAGATTTTTGAACGACCAAACCATCAATACCCAAATCATCCATTTTCCATGACCTATAGTTAGCAGTCACATTATATTCGGATATTTAGTTTAATTTTGATTTTTTGGTTATTAATAGTTTCCGATGATGAGGTGTGTCGATGTAAGGTTCTGTCGCTTTTTTTAGTTTAGTTTGTCGCAGTTATGTGGTAGACGTACGACTACTGCTAAAATTGGCCATGTGAATGCTTTTTAAAGCAACATTTTTGAAAGTGCAACACACATTGAGTATCGTTATTTAAAATATAAATAGCAGGGATGGCCTTACGGTTAAAGAGCCTGCTTCACATGATGAAAATCAGTGAGGCTCGGGTTCAAATACTGGCATGTACCAACGAGTTTTTCAAAAAATTACGTACCTACATATCTACCACTAGCTCGACGGTGAAGAAAAACATCGTGAGGAAACCCGCAGGTCCCAGAATCAATTCTGAGACATGTGTAAACAGACCTGGTCCGGCGATGGGCTCACCACCTATCACGTTTAGGGGTCCAAAGAATATTACGTGAAAAGTGGGTATATCCAGAAATGGAATACCTATGCCTACCCCATCGGGGATATAAGTCGTGAGATTATTATTATTATTACTTATTTATTTAAAATCGACAAAAACATGATTTTTTAATTATTATCACTTACCGGCAAAGATTGGGTTTTGGACTACAGAGAAGTAAACGATCTTAATTATTGAAAAAAGAAATCTTTTAAATAAGCAGTTTCACAGGTAAAGCATTTATTTTCCAAATAAGTTAGATTATTTCATTTAAAATGACCCGTAATTTCAATATACCTCCGTCAATCACTCCATTAAACCTTTCAGACTTCACACGCCATGTTTTAATGAGCCCGGACACTGCGCACGCGCAGGGCTGCCACCTGTTCGGATTTGTGGAACTTACCGGAATTTAATAAAACATACTTGCTGCTAACATATATACGTATTATGTAAATAATGTAATAAAACAAAGTAATTATTACGGTATCCCTTTCAAAATTAGGAAATGCGTATTCAAATACAATAAACTGATTTATTTATTCATTCGAAAAGATCATCACAGAGATTAAAACAAATTTCATTTTTTTTATTTATCCTATGCAAGTCACTGGCAACCCTAAAAGGAGCGCACTGGACACGATTGTTTAGCTACTGTGCGCACACGCACGCGACGTTGCATGACCGCACTTTTTTTTCATTATTAAGGAGGTTGTATGTGGAACAGGAATGGGGTAGGGATTTTGCGATAAAAATATATTTAAGTCACCCAGATGGCCCTGGGAATTTAAAGGAAATATTTTTTTTAATTTATTTTTTTTATATTTATTTTTATGAATGAACACGCGAGTATTTGTCGTCGGAAAGTTACAATGAGGTGAACGATGGAACATGCGAACTTTTATGTAATGTACGTTCGCTCTCACCTTTAAAAAGACCCAAGTTATAATGATCAGAAAACAAGACATCATCTCTTCGTAACAGTTATTTTTCACATGAGAAAGTATATATAAGTATGGCAACAATTCTGTTAGATTTTTTCAATGTAGGTGTCTATAGATACACTAATAATAGATAATATTTTATGAATCAAGAAATTTTTTTTGTTTTTAAATACATTATAGTAAATCGGGCATACCTCAGCCATCGTCGTAAAAATGCGGCATTTGTCTAATTTTAAAATTACAAATAAATTGGAATTTGACATTTTATTAAATTTTCATTTATCGTTTTAGGATGATGAGATTTCTATATAAAATACAGAAATTTCCATTCACATGATAGTCGACAAACAGATTGGACAGCAATCTATTTCTTGTGTATTATTACTTCCTGCTCTGTATTATTAGATAATAAAAACGCCTTTATACTTAATAGTTTCCTTTATAATTTCTGTCTTTAAATATACTCGTACTAATATTGTAAGGAGGTAATTGTATGTTTGTTTGTATGTGTGTTTGTAAATAAATAAATAATCTCCCGCCTTTTATCCCCGAGGGGGTAGGCAGAGGTATTCCATTTCTGGATATACCCACTTTTCACGAGATATTATTTGGACCCCTAAACGTGGTGAGCCCATCGCCAGACCAAGTATTTTACACATGTCTCAGAATTAGTTCTGGGACCTGCGGATTTCCTCACGAGGTTTTCCTTCACCGTCGAGCTGAGATAAATAGTAAGTATGTTTTGAAAAACACAGGTACATGCCAAGATTCGAACCCGAGCCTTACTGATAATTATCATGTGAAGCAGGATCTTTAAGTATAGGCTATCACTGCTGCTTACGACTGCTGCACGAACATAAAGTTTACGCAAACGGAGTCGAGAGCGGTAGCTAGTGAAATATATTTGTTTACTAACGGAACCTCAACCTTCGCTTAACTAGGTATTTCTCCCAATGTACATTTATAGCATTGAGGACGTGACAAAAGTTTGCTAACAATAATTGTAAAGAGTCAGCGAGTTATTTTTAGACAAACGAAGTGGGAGGTCAGTGGTGATGAGTTACGAGTGATTAGCCTAAATTCACTCTTGTTATATTATTGCTGTTTGATCTATTTATTCTAATAACTTTGCATGTGGTATAAAGTTTCTAGATCTTCATTGATGGTAGATACTTTAGTAATAATAATAAATTGAGAGACACAATTCACACACGGTCCCAATCTAGACAGGGCCTACGGGTACTAAACAACTGATAAACATACTTAAATAAATAATAAACGACCAGACACGAAGCCAATAGACATGTTCATGCACACAAATATTGTCCTCGAGCGGGGATCAAACCGAAGGCAGGGTCACTACCAACTGAGCCAACAGGCCCGTCAAATTAGTGATAAGGGACAATTCGAACAAACTCTTCGTTTTCTTATAGGGGATCAGAGGGTCTAGGTACTCTGCGGTTTCCTTGTGGGTACTCTGTATTCTCGTCCCTATAAGAATTTCTAAAAATCCCTTTTTATGTTCACATACTTCATTTAGGGAAATTCCTGCTTCTAGAACAAGCTGTTTTGGCTGTTCGTTAATCTATCAGTCTGTCAGGCAGTAGTTCCTTCTTTTATTATAGAGAACAGCTAGGATAAATCGCATACAAATATCAAAGCTTGGAGGCATTGAATGAATTTTCATAATCGGATAAGTTCTTACTTAAAAAAAATACCTTGTACAAACATATCTAAAATCAACTTTAGTTCTTTATAATATTACTATACAGGTGAAACATAGGTAGGTATTCGATTACACTATTGCTTGGAGCTAACCCAATCTACTCTCCGCAATTGGGCAGTAACTTCAACGCACGATACTCAAAGCACTAAACATCTCGCTTCCTAGTACTATTCTTACCAGAACTTCATTCCCAAGCTTATCCCTAACGTATTTGTACTGCGGTAATGACAATACCGACACTGTCTGACAGGATGCAGGGGAATGACCAATTTATGACCGGAACACGTTTATGGGACGATTGACTGATTGGATTCCTTTTTTTGTATCAACGGATGGTCCAGAGTCGGGAACTAGATGCTATGTTACCGGGAAGATTTTTTGTCATAGCAGATTTGCCGTGGTTTTGATGTTTCGCTGGAGACCACAAATGTTTTATATTATTATTGATATGAATGTGGATGGTTATAGGAAGAGTGGTAGACCATAGAAAAGATTGTGTGAAGGATGATATGTGCAAGAAGGAAGTGAATGTAGATATTAGATCTAAATGGAAATGGAAAGAAAAAACATACTCCGCCGACCCCAAATGATGGGAAAAGGGCAACAAAATGAAAATGATGAATTGTTTGTTATATTAGGATATTATATTAATAGCTTCATTTACGTTTTAAGAATGTTTCAAATACAGTTTTGTACTGCTTACATACACGTTCAACATATATCTGAATACGCACTTAAATAACACCAATGATGAAAAGAAAAATAAACAACGTCTACTATTATTATTACTCACTTGTCATTATTGTGAGATACTTAGCAAAAATTTGATAATACTAGATTATTATCTTTTCAACTCCTTCAAGTCAAAGCTAAATTGTGATCTGAGACGCGTTGTTAGTTTACAAGTCAACGTAAATCTCTTTTGCATTCTAGATATTTTTCAAAAAGCAATAATTAGTTTTTTGACATTTATATTTATTTGTTTTCTGACCGCCTCTGCTTGAAACAGACTTAAAGTAAACGCATGCTAATAAATCACTCAAACTGAAACGTGGTAAAGTTAAGTTCGAACAGTTTTTGCTGTTCCAAGAATAATAATTTGACAGACCAATGCGAACTGCTGTAAACGTCCACTGCTTACGGAAATTATGAGACAATCTTATACATATAGACTGAGGCATTACTCTGACACTATGTAATACAACTTTAACATGTCAGTTGAAATTTATTTAACTTGGATGAGATAAACAATTTGTTATCAACAGAATAGCTGTTACAAAATAAAGAGACAAGTCACATTACCATACATAAAGTTAGAAAATTATTACCCGAAGAAACAATCCAATGCGGTGTTAGATATCACGATAAAAGTAACATACACCGTAGTAACACCTAGATTTAATACATGATAAAGACATTGCGTCTAATTGCTTCGGACACTTCGAATTTCATCGTAAACAATGGCTAGCCACACACATCGACCAATCACGGCCCGATAATGCTTTGTCTTTACATCAATAATGATGGTTTTTTTGTTGTCTCGATGATTTGTGAAGACAGGACGCAATCACAATGGAACCGTAGGATGCGGGCGAAAGAATGGCACATTATGGAGCTTTTGTGGCGACGCTTGTATTAGATGAGAGCTTTTTGTAAACTTGCCTTTATCTACTAGGAATGTTCCCTATAAATATCTATGGCACGATCAAAGAACTAAACCAAAACAAACGAGACTCAATGAATGAAGACTCGAAGACAAATATCGTAGTAGAAACCACAAATAGAATTAGAACGACAATGCAAATGATGCAAAACAGCAGCCCTGAACGCTAAAGCAATCGTCAAACCGCAACTAAAAAGGTTGAAGCAGAATTAATAGGCGACGTGGCACGTGATGCCGATCCATCAGTTCAAAGGGTTCCACTTAATGAATCAAACGACAGCCGACGCGCAACACCTCTTTTGTGGCCGGACAAAATTGACTTTGACGGGGCGAACGAAGCCAAAATAACCGATCGTGTCCAACCCATTGTGCGAGCTATAATTAGACGGCTTGGAAATAAACACGTGGTGGCAATTATCGCAGCAGCGGGTTAAATGAGCCACCGAGAAACTGTCGTTAATGGGCTCACCGGGCCCCGCATCCGGCGACCGAACTCCTGCGCCGTGCATAAAGGATTTCTGAACTTCCGAGAAAACTAACGTCTCTATACCAACTTCATTCCCGTAACGAGTTACGCAATCGCTATAAATAAGACGTAGGAATAATTCTGGAGATAAGATCTGCAAATAAATCGATAGGCTGTGCAAATCAATTTCCTCGCGTGATCTAAGGTAATTGGAAAAACAGTTTCGGTTCAAAACAAAGCCTTTTTGACATTCGAGCTCTCAATAACAAAGTTTAAAGTATGACAACTGTGGCAGAGAGCGATAATGCAGTCTCATCCATCAGTTAAACTGAAACTGTTTAGTGTATTGGTGTTTTCAAATTTTTATTTCGAAGAATCGCATGCGGTGTGAGTAGAGAAGCAGTGCGCCCCGGGCTCTGCACATTAATCATTTCAGTCGGCCGAGCCGGCCTCGGCCTCGTCCATATTTCACGAACCCTTTGAGCGCGGCGAGTAACTCGTTTGTTGAGCCCGTCTTGCTTTTATTAACGTCCTAACATTGTAAACGTCTCAATTCCTTTGATGACTTCCTGCTTGTCATTTGTCAGCTCAACGATTCAGGTTCCGATCGATCCATTTCGCTTTTATTGTGGGCAGTTACAAAAGATTAATGCTGTCGTCAAATCGGCCGGCTTACGTGGCCGATGTTATGCAATAAATTACCATTAAGTAACACCTTGTCTCACCTGGACAGGGTTTATAGGCGGCCAGCCGTAAACCACGGCTAATACGGCGGCTCTAATCTAATCTAAAATTTCTACCTGCCTGCCCTATAAATTTTCCTATAACAACAATTATAAAAGCTAAACTTGTGCGAGGAATAAATGTCAGTGGAGCGCTAATGGAATTGGATATTCATGAAGGTGTAGAAGAAGTGGACGAGGCTTTTATTGCTGATGGCAAAAAAGTATTTAGTAAGGAATGTGCACGACAAAGTAGGTGTATTGAAAAATTGTTAATTTACAAAAAGGTAGCATGTGCAATTATGCAATAAAAAGGTACCGAGGCGTGTTCTTGCAAGCTTAATGAACCACTCTATTTTATGGACTCGTCCAATAAATGAGCCGATGTTTCGGAACGAGCGGAGAACACGAAACGACCGTAACACTAAAGGACACTTGCCCTGCAAGGGAATCATAATAAAATTACGTATGTAGATAGATTCGCATGATATGCGTTTAGCTTTTACTTTACTTCTCTGATTACGATAGAAAAGGTTATAATCTTTAACGGTTTAAAAAAATATATAATTGCAAGCAAATAATAACACAGTAGTAAAATTTGAAACTGATAATCAAACGTAGAACTCACTATTTTAATTATTAGAACAACATACTTGAGGGTCTTATAAGTTATTATAAATATAATACAGAAACACAACATACTGTTAGCCCATAAGTATCAACTCTATTGGAACTACGTCTCTACGTGTGACATCACGAGGAACTGTCAATAATCCTGCGCATTGTCTGTGACGAGCTAGGCTATGGCGCGTATAGTTAATTAATATAAATGTTTGCCAGAGTATCTGAAAGTCTGTAACTAAATAATAAACCATAGTAAGGCTATCGCGTTATAAATTAACCATCATATGTAACAATACATAAAAAATAGAGAGGGCACTTACTGAGCATGATGGTGATAATGCGTTGCGTGATGCATCGCTGAAGCCGGCGCGCCAGGGGGAGTCGTGGCATGGAAGGCTGCGAACGCTGACGGGAACTGAAGAGGCAAGAAACCACCGCTGCCTGCAGTCCCTGGGCCTCCCACCGACTCCCGATCAGGCATTATTTAAAGTCCTAACCAAGTAACATCATCTAGTCCTGCACAACATTTAACACTTGGAATTGTCACTTTTAAGTCTCACAACCAAAGTTCAATAGCACCAGTTTGTAAGGCAATCGTCAAGTCAATTCTAGTCTAATTTTGTACGTTTTCTTCTTCATGGTCATCTTTTTGCTATGATTCTGTGTCTTGAGCATCCTTGGTTGGGTCTTCGATGTTGACTTGCATCGTTTCTGTACCTGAAACAAAAAATATTTTCTTTTTACTCATATCGTTAAAAATAAGTATCTAAGGAATACAATCATTCAAAGCCAGACAATCATTTGTAACTAAAAGATCATAAATATACTCATTATTAATTACATTTACAAATTCAGTAGCCGCATAGTAATGATTAAATTAGAGTGTAAATAAAAAAGGTTAATTCGTCTGCGTTAAGTTCGCGTGTCTATCTGTTGTTATTCCAATTGCCCCTATTATGTCTTCATTTCAAGTGAGTGAAACGCATTACCTCTTTATTTAATTTTATCTTTTTAATTTTGTAATTTATTGGGCTATTTATTTAATAGTAACTCAGCTTTACATTTATTTCTTCCTTGCCAAATGTTTCTTCTTTATTTATTTAGCTGTCAGTAATAACATTGGAAGTAAATATGTCAGTTTGTTCAGTATAAAATTCCCACGCTGTTTCTTCGGAAATGTTCACAATAAATGTCCTCATCATCATATTTCATACGTCATTAGGCCGGGCAACTTGCAACTATGGAGATTTTATTGAACGCAATTTTGTACCGCATATGTATTACTGTAAGTTACATTGTCACTTCGTGATTAAACAAATTTTGTATGGTTTGTATTTGGATGTTTGCCCTTCCATTTGGCTATGCCGGTTCGGGTATCTATTAAGAGCTTTTATACAGCTAGATATTAAAACTCACTGCGTCTAAAAGACAGATTATTTAGAAAAACAATTTAATCGATTCAACGAACCAACTCTCGAAAAAAGGAGCTTCACAATTTAAGGATTCCGATTATAAAGATTATCTTTTCGAACTCATACTCCTAAATATTAGGATAGGTACTATGAAAGAGTAGAATTAAGTAAAGTTTCTATTTATAAATACTTTTTATCGTCCCTGCATGACTTTCGCAAAATCATAACAAATTTCAAGTCTCTGGCTCCAGTAGTTTCAGCTGTGCGTTGATGAGTCAGTTAGTTAGGTTTCCTCTCTTTACCTATCTTCTTCTCTAATATATAAAAATCTCGTGTCACGGTGTTTGTGGTTAAACTCTTCCGAAACGGCTCGACCAATTTGGATGATTTTTTTGTATATATTTTGTAAATACGAGAATAGGTAGGTCATAAAGTATTTTTCACCTTCCCAGCACCCCACACTTTTATATGTCAGAAACATATTTGCCGGCTCAGTTAGTAATAGTATAGATGTATAGATTTAATCTCGATAAAGCATTAACCGACAGAAAATGTAGCATAAAGTAAAGACCTGACCTAAAATATACTAAAAGCAAAGATTTGCACTTAAAGAAGTTAAGATCGGTAGTAAATCGATTATAAAACTGCAATAAAAGTTATTCATTACAATTTATAGACTAAGCACTTAGTACTAAAAGCTAAGGCAGTGAGGAAACTCGTCATTAAAAATAAGGGCCTATACAGTTAACACGATCATATCAAAATTAAGAAATCAAATAAGCGGCTATAAGATGAAAGATAAACTGCAACATTATGACACAATGTAATTTATAAGTACCTACATTACTAACCGGCCTACAGAGGCGTTACCCGAGTAGATACTGTATCTAGTGTTTAAAAAAACTGTATAACATAACTTGCCAGTATAATTTCAAGTTTCTTTTCGTGATGATTAAGATAATGATTTAGAACGCTGCCACTTGATCGACAAGCAGATCAAACGCCGCAAGTCGAAATGGATTGGCCATAGGCTCCGAAGGTATCCCGACCATATACCTAAGAAGGCAATGGATTGGAACCCTCAAGGAAAGCGAAAGCGGGGCCGTCCCAAAGAAACCTTCCCAGAAAAAGGGGGCAAACGACCAGACGGGTCACCTGATGGTAAGTGACTATCGTCGCCCATAGACACCGGCAACTCGAGAGTCACAAGTGCGTTGCGAGTACGCTCTCTTCTTGAAGGTTTGAACCTGGCGGTTCACTGTGTTAGATGAAGCAGAGAAGATCGGCAAGACTTGGCGAAATTAAACGCGAAGCTCAAGACCGGACGGGATGGCGAGTCACTGTTGATGCCCTCTGCCAAGAGTCAAGTAAGTGGAGAGAATGAGTGAGTTGAGTTCGCTTTTATATTAAGATTTAGAAATGACATAAAAGATTACATGTCTAATAAAAATATTAAGAGACTACGTTTTCACCGTGATCATCCGTGAAATTCCCGTTCCCGTAGGAAGATTACAGCCCATGTTACTCCCAGAAAGGTAAGCTTTTCATTCGTGAAAGATTTTTTATATATAATCGGTAAAGTATTTTCCATTACAAACTATGTACCAATCTATCCTCCTTATAATATTACTGTAATGTAGTACATACATATACTAAATGACTAACTTTAATATCACACTCTAGCTCTGGATCTAGGAAGTTAGACTAGATAGTTTTTTGGAACGGTTGTGGGAATTCCCACGGGAATGAAAAAAACGGGGTCTGCACATCCAACGCCACTGTCCGTGTCCGCCCGAGAATTACCGCGAGCGTTTTTGGCAAAAAGTTTGGCGACAAATTGAGTTGAAACGGGTTGAGCGAGTTGTCATTATCATTATCACTTATGGGGAAACAGGGGTTGGTATGAGTGAAGGGAATTGGGTTAAAAAAAATTGGTTGTCTGTAAAGTCAGCTGACGGACGATAATTTTACGTGATAACGTCATAAACGTTTAGGCGTCCAAAGAATATCTGAAAAGTGGGTATACTACCTACCCTTTGGGCCTACCCTTTGGGGATATAAGGCGTGAGATTTTTGATTTTTAACGTCATAAACAATATCTTGTCAAAAGTGGGTATTTCCAGAAATGAAATACCTTTACCTACCCCCTCGGGGATGAAAGGTTTGCGATTATTTTTGTTTTTTTTTATTATTTAACGTCATAAGAAAACATTGATGAAAAATTGCATACTGGAATGGACGAGAGATAGATGTGTCAGAAGCCGAACTCTTAGACCGATCGTGCCTCTCTATTGCTTGTTCCACGCTCTCGCTTGCACGCTCGGCTCAGGCGGAACGTGACAATGAATCTTGCTTTTTTATCACACCAATAAAAAATAAATACCTTTTACCAAAGAGGGTTGAGGCATTCTATTCCTGGAAATACCCACTTTTAACCAGTGGAATTTTTCAACCCCTAAACTTGACAGGTGATGAACCTATCGCCGGATCGCAGTTGCGGTTTCCTTCACAAACCATTTATTAACCAAAACAAAACCTTAAAGCATTCAATTCACGAACATTTACAAAAAATCACTTGTGCATATTTGACTGCAGCCAAAAACATAAATTAAAACTAAATTATAATAATTATGATCCTGCAAATGTGTAGCTATCAGAACAAAAGAAACTCGATGTGTTGAGTGTAAAACGGAATGCTACTATTTATTGCCCGCGACTCCGTCTGCGTGAACTTTAGACTATCGAATCCCCTAATAGGAACTACCTATGTGTTTTTTCGGGATGAAAGTGACATATTGGGAAGAATATTGATGTTAACTATCGTTCTTCCCAATTGCGCCAAGATTATTTCACTCGGTTTGGCCTCGAAAAGGAAATAAGCAGAAAGTCAGATATGCAAAATGTCAGATAGACAGAATGTCAGATAGGTACGCAAAATGTTGGATACTCACAATGTCGGATACGCAAAAATACAAACAGCTCATTTAGAATTTTAAGGCCCGTATTACACAATGATCCATAATGCTTGAGTTAACAATAACCTTTTTTTTGTTTGGGTAATACTTCTCGCTTCACGCTTATAATTTAAACCACAAAACACAGGGTTTGGTCGAAAAAAACTCGGTAATTAATGAAGATGTGATTGTTTCGAACGTGACCGAGCATTGTCCCTCAATGAGGCCAGGACCTATAGTCACGTAAATCGATAATAAAAACTCGATATCGACATATCGATACTCATTTTCATTGAATGAAATTTACGATGTTTATGTATGCGAAATTGGCGGGCTCGAGTGTCGGATTTTATCGGCTATTCAAAAATCGAATCGTGAATTTTGAATGCATTCGATTAATGGGGTGTTTTGTTTTAACGGGCAGCACTTGCAGCGTTTGTAAACTTCACACTGAGGTTCCAACATGGAAAATTAAGTTGAAAAGTGGATACATATTGATAAACTTAAAGAAGTCCCTATTTCGAATCTGATAGTAGAGACACGATATAAAATCGATATAAAATAAAAACGGAATGCTATTGGTTGGTAAGCGCATCACTGGAAAACAGCTCCAACGATTTAGCATCATGACAATATCCGAATAAGTTTACTCGGAAAATAGTATAAATCGGTAAAAACCGAGAGTGATTTTTTATGGGATTTGAATAGGATAAAGTCTACCAGTTCAGCTAGTAACTACCTATGATATAAAGTGATGCTGATAAAAATCATGGGGATCATTTTATAAAATATTTTAGCGACCCGCTTTCGCTACGCTTCTTTTTATATTATCTACTATATAAAAATAAGTCGGGTTTTCCTTCCTGACGATATAACTCTAGAACGCACTAACCGATTTCCACGATTTTGCATTCGTTGGAAAGGTCTCGGGCTCCGTAAGGTTTATAGCAAAGAAAATTCTTATAAGCATTGCACCCGTGCGAAGCCGGGGCGGGTCGCTAGTGGTAGATAAAAAGCTTCTTCAATCACTCAAAATTCAAAAATCTCTTCAAAAAAACCGCATCAAAATTCGTTGCGTAGTTTTAAAGATCTAAGCACATATAGGGACAGACAGACGGGAAGAAATTTTTTTTTGATACTACGTTCAACATTAAAAAAAGCAGTATGAGTTTTAGTAAATTACTATCAGGTAGCAAAAAATACAGAACCTACTAATTTAATCGATATATTTATCGACCATATTAGCAGCCCTACATCTAAAATGAGTGCCGCAATGCGCGACGCATGCCAGCCTCTTAATACGGCCCTTAATTACGATTTAATTGTTTTTTTAGTCGTCGAATTGTTCGACGTCTTCTGGGAACCGAACCCTGGACTCTCGGTGTTTTTAGTGTTATTGCCTGGTCTAGATTTCACCACGGGGTTTAATTAAGACTGAGTTTTAATCCAATTAAGGGTCTATTTATATCAGTGAGCTCGTTGATAATAAAAAATACTTTAAATAACCTACAAAGTTCATCGACTTAGGATTAGTACCTGATTTGACCAGATTAATTGAGTGATTGAGGAAATTTTACGCATTCCTTTTAAGGGCATACAAGTAATTTCCAAATGATTTGACCACATAATGCATTATGAAAAAGTGAATCATTTCCAAGATATTCAAAGTTATTTTTTATTGTAATATTTTAGCTAGTTCACTGTAATGAAATCAAAATAAGTAAATATGTCCGTCCATAATTCTACCTGTGAGGCCCCTTAGCGCGCTGTAATGGAGTCACAGTAATTAAATCATTTGGTCAATAATTGTAATGTATATGCATTCCTGACAACCGTGCAGAACAGTTGTCAGGTATTATAGACGGAACTAATTGTACTGCAAAAGAATACAGCGTTTATGGAGTGTAACCTCGATAAAATACGACCCAATGTAATCAGAATATTATAGGGTTGTCAACCCGAAATATTTTTTCACAAACAAATACTAGATAGAGACTATAGGTTTAGGAATACACATCACTACATACATAGTATAAAAAAAGTGGCTTTCTCTGTCCCTATATCGATATGTCCCTTTGTATGCTTAAATCTTTAAAACTACGCAACGGATTTTGATGCGGTTTTTTTTAATAGATATTGTGATTCAAGAGGAAGGTCTTAGTGTTAGTATATTATAAAGAGGAAATATTTGTATGTTTGTAACTAATAAACTCAAAAACTACTGAACCGATTTTATAAATACTTTTACCAATGGAAAGTTACAATATCTCTAAGTAACATAGGCTATATTTTGTTCCCGTATTTCCACGGGAACGGGAACTACACAAGTGAAACCGCGCAGAACCGCTAGTTACTTATAAGGATTTATCGTGAGTCTAATGATGTTGAAAACTGTTGACATCACCAACGTAGCAATCATACGGCTTATTTTCAATCTGTGAATCAACAAAAATACCTACCCAAAACTGTATGATTAAAATGTATCTATAAATCAGATACCTATTGACCAATGATTGACACTTCCTCTAACTTGTACTTCCTACCGTAACTTTATCAGTTGAAATCTAACTTTTGTTAAATCATTAAACTAGTCACAAGTCCTTGGCTTTTGTCGTGTTTTCAAGGTACGAGCGTAGGAAAACATATTGTGGAAATCCGCAGGTCCTAGCATGGCCTAGCACGCCCCGGTCCGGTGATGGGTTAACCAAACCACGTTTAGGGTTCCATAAAATATAGGTACATACTATTGTAAAGTGGGTATTTCCGGGAATGGAATACCTTGGTCGTCGATGATAATAAATATAACATGTACTTATATACATATTTCATTATATACATGTACTTATATACATATCACATCAAAAAGTTAATATAATCTCACGCCTTTTTTATCCCCGAGGGGGTAGGCAGAGGTATTCCATTACTGGATATACCCACATTTCACGAGATATATTGGACCCCTAACGTGGTAGGTGGTGAGCCCATCGCCGGACCGGGTCTGTTTACACATGTCTCAGAATTAATTCTGACACCTGCAGGTTTCCTCACGATGTTTTCCTTCACCGTCGAGCTAGTGATAAATATGTACGTAAGTTTTTGAAAAACTCATTGGTACATGCCAGGATTCGAACCCGAGCCTCACTGATTTTCGGCCGGCTCTTTAACCGTCCGGGCTATCAATGCTCTTTCAAAAGATCAAAAAGTCAAAGCCAAAAATCATTTATTTTCTGTAGGTACTTACAAAAAGTACACTTAGAAAGGTCAATACTCTAATAACGAGGCAGTCTAAACTCGTCCAGGAAGATTGGGTAAATGTATCCATCTCCACCGACGAGTTGCTGGTTCCAAAAGCAGTACCCCGAGAAGAAAACTCAAAGGCAGCTCTTTATATATTAGGGTTCCATACCCAAAGGATAAAACCTATTAATAAGACTCCGGTAAGTACCTACTCTCGAACTGTGATAGTAAGACAGTTAAAGTGTTCACAGATGATGCGTTTCTGCTGTAACAACAAATACTAAAAAACAGAGTAAAAAAAATATTTTAATAAACGTGATTTTTTGGCACTTGGCCGGTTTTTAAATTACACCCCACTCTTATAACAACATAAACACCGAACAGTATCGAATCAGATACGTTTGACTAACTAATTATGCACATCACAATCTACCACTACCAAACTTTGTTAAGGCGGTCATTAGCTGTCCTCATCACGAAACCCTTGCTGCCACATTACCAATAAGTCAGTAAGCCAATATAAGTCGGTATAAGTCACCAGGACAATGGTGACACTGCTCATTAGATATGGCCTCTACTGAGGTGCGCATGAGTTGAACGCGAATCATCTAATTAGAGAGCGAGGTTTGCATTGCGATTGAGTTTTGATATTTTGTAAAGAGTTTTGTGAAGATGCTTCATTTTGTTGTACGAATATTTGAAATACAATGTGGTGTCTGTTCTGTCTGGCTAGTCTTAATGGTGGTTAATGATTTAATATAAGTGTTTAATTGACAAGCTAGAAACTGGATTCATTCAATTTGAATTTATCATCTACACAAGTTAAAAAAAAGTTGGATAATAAATGAAAATTTATACTGCAACACTTTAAATGAAAGCTTTGTTGTTTTGATTTTGTACATTGTGTATTGTCGATTTTGTAGAACTAGTTACAAGTCTATAAAAAAATGTTATGCGAAAGAAAATTATGCAGAATTGGTCTAAAATAAAATTGTTACAAGCCGCTGCGCAGACGCAGGACTACACACGTGTGTCTTGTGCGTCCTTCATATAAATTGCAATGCCAAAGTCGTCCTGCGGGCGTATTCACGGAGATTCGATACTCGATATTCGACTCGGAATCGGAAAATCTGTCGAAAGGTTTCGAGATGGGCTATACACAGATGTCATATTTGACATAAGGATTCGACAGATTTTCCGATATCGAATATCGAATCTCCCTGAATACGCCCGCTGGTCGTCCTAGACTTGCCTAATTTGCAAGAATGTTTCATAAGACATGAGTCCTGAAATCAACAAGATTATAAAGGGAACCTGAAGCTGATTTTACAGTAAGTTATTTGTGTTTATTTAGGACAAACCTGAAGATAAGTGTTACTGGTAATTCTTTTCTTATTCACAAAACAAAATGGCGTATTGCCAAACCACGAACGGCCCGAATTAACATTTAATAAGATAAAAATTGTCACGTTCTAGTCTTAGTAGTAAACAATATTATGAATGCAATGATGCGTAATTTATTGGCATTGTTATATGAGTTCTATATGGTTACATAGTTAATAGACATAAGTAGGAACTGTTATACTGAGCACTTAATATTAAAAAAAAAATTACCTTGATTACAACACTAACCTTACCTTATTGTCTATTGATAATTGTAATCGCAATCGTCTTCATTTGACATACGTTGCTTCTTCCGTACATCTGTCGATACGGCCAGTGAAAGAAGAGCAAGCACTGGTCTTGTAAGAAATGTCAATTAAAGACGATTACGATTACAATATAAATAAATAATAAGGCCTCTGATCCAATTAGAAGAAAGACTGTATATAATGTATAGGTAAATCGGCTTCTAGGCAGCCTATCAAGATGAAACATATTATACATGATTATAATTTAGACTGGGCACAATACTACTATGAAAACCGTATCAAATTTGGTGGAGTAGTTTCTGCGTGATAAGCGTACAAACGTACGGACAAGTACATTTTTTTATATTATATTTTTGGCTTATATTGCTGTCATAAAGACCCCTTGTTTATGAAATATCTCCCATATACAGACATCGGCCAGTTACAATTTTATTATATGTAGGTATAGATTGATTGAAGGTCAGTAAATTTTGGATTGTCTATGACACTACATTGACATCACATGTAATTCAATTACGCCAATAAAACATGCAATCATGCCACTAATATAAAAGTATGTTTGTTTATACTATACACTTTTACACAGGGTGAATGTTCTGTTAGTTTGTCATCGGGTCTCAATTTACAACTATGAAGACCATGAAACGGCGTCGTATCCACTCGACGTGTTATATTTTAGATTCTGGACTAGGGATAGGTATGATACATCTTTATCATCAACCCGTAACAGCTCACTGCTGAGCTAAGAGTCCTCACAAACGAGGAAGTATGGGCTATAATCTCCCACTCAGTCCTCCGTGGATATTGATTGCTACTTTCAAATTAATTTCATTTGATGAAATTACTTTTTTTACGTGATACCCTTGAAATTCCTAAAGGTAATGCTTTTTCAACCGACTTAAAAAAAAGAGGAGGTTAGCAATTCGACTGTTTTTTTATGTTTGTTTGCAAAAACAGTAGCTATCTCAGAACTTTCGACTGGGTGACTGGGTGAATCGAATTTTATGTTTATTTTTTTATTATACCATTTAAATTTGGTGTAGTTCTGACAATGGCATCCATGACCAAACCATATAAGTTGTAGTCTGTTTTTTACTCTTCAATGTTCTATGTTATATTTGAATTACACTTATGCAAAGAGATTAAAATATAATAAGGCATAGAGGGGACAAAGCGAGGAAAATTTGAAGTCAAAAGTTATTCCAAGTGGAATAAGTCTAGTACAATTTCGACCGAATGACAGCTCGCGTTCATACTAACTGACATGACAAGGACAATGACGCTTAGGCTTCAAAGTTTTGTATGAAAATATTCCCAATGCCCCCTCTATGCCCTATTATATTTAAATCTCTTTGCACTTATGCTACTTAAAATGAAAAGCGAAATGAAATTCAAATGATTTGCGATTTCATAGATGTCATAAGTAGCTGTAGTTTCATAAGTAGCTGTTGACTAAAGTAGCAGGAGTGTCGTAAAAACAAAACAGGAATATTTCACATGCTACTCATGAAAAGTCCCATCTCTATTCTGGACGTCTAAGATTGATTTTACTTTTAAAATAGTTTCGAACAGAAGCGTGCAAAATTAAAATATCATCAATGCAATTTGTTAAGCTCGAATATTGTTTGTGGTTTTTGAATAAAAAACGTTCTAAGCTATGTTACTCCTATACTGAAAGTCCACGAAAACTGAAATGCAGGAAATGGTAACAATACCTCTGTTATAATTCGTGTTGAAATGCAAACTTAGGAATTTAAGATAGTTACGTTGCTTCTGTACCAATTGGTGGTGGCGATTCTTTCCTGTTAACCATTGTAGATTGTAAATGATGTCTACTGAATATCTTCTCATCTTGGTAGAAACATCTAAACTTGGGGCAGATTTTCCAATACTTTATTGCACTTTACTTTAACTTTTGACACAATCAATCTTATGCACTACACAGTAGGTGACAACAAATTTACTATATAAGTGTATTATTGTACTACGCGACACATCATGACCCCCCGAAGGCACATGGTAAAGGCAAAGCTTTTAAAGGAACATTAACCACGAGCCACAAGCAAAAAGAATATGTACGACAATAAAAACACGTGCATTGCATATTATACTTTAGACTGCCTACTTTCTGCACGTTTATAGTCACTAAATTACTCCGCGTTTTTATTACTATTTTATGGTAGGCCTATTAATTTGAGAAACAAGAAGCAACATTACAAAAACTAGTCTTGGACGGACGTCAATAAACAGCACCGTTACCGGCTCCCTGTATCCGTAAGTTGTGCGGCTAATCCTTTCATCGTGGACTTAGCATTCGCTGGACACGGTCCGAGTACATCCATAAATTACAATGAGTTTGAGCAGACGCTGAGGCTTACGGTGGAGCGGTGTCGCCAAAAGAGGGTTTGTACGTGCGCGTCCGGCTGGTATGTGTAGGATTTGTCGATGGATTTGTAAGTGTAAAGTGGTTGGAACGCGTTTTACGGAAGAGGTATTTGGAAGCTGAAAGGGTGTAGTTTTAAAAACTATAAATCAATGAGATGATCAGACGCTCGGGTTCGAATCCTGCCATGTACCAATGAGTTTTTTAATACATGTGTATCACCAGCTTAACGGTGAAGGAAAACATCGTGAGGTCCCACAATTAATTCTGAGACATGTGTCCCAGTCCAGCGACTGAGTTCAAAGAATATACTGCTGAAACGTGTGTATTTCAGAAATGGATTACCTCTGCCTTCTCCCTCGGAGATAAAAGCCCTGACATTATTATATTAAATTTAAATTGTTTCTTTATTTAATTGCTCACTAGCTTTTGCTTGCAACTTCGTCGGGGTTTTGGGGTAAAAAGTTCTTTACTTACACCTAGTCCTCTAACTATCTATGTATATGCAAAAAAAATTATATCAATCCGTTGCTCTGTAAAATAATACAAACCAACACACTTTTCAGTAGTCAAAATTGTTGGTAATAAAATTTTCAGTATGATTGTCTGGGAATTACTGTTTCGCTTTCGTGTCCTTACCCGAATTAATAATGTAAACGCATCCCCTCAATAGATATTGAAGACGCATAGCTTTACGTTAATTCATAGTAAAACTTTATTTATGTTTTCGACTTTTTATTGCTTTTTGGCGTCGACTACCTAATGATTTGACGCCTGTTTTAAAGCCAACATAACTTCACAACCGTCGAAATGTAACACCGCCTTTATTTGGGAGGGATATAGTATATTTTAGAGTAATTGTATGGTTGAATGGCTGTAAATAAATGTGGTTTCTGTTTTGTTAGTGTATTCCTAACACGGTAGAAGGAAGTTAAGTATAAAACAGTCCGTATAAATTCGGTCTATAAAAGAGGTGAAACCCATTTATTTATGGCGCAAAGTATTTTTATACTGGATTGGTAGTCATTTTATGGATTTATCGGTTAGACTGAGATAGTTTATGGGGTTTTGGGAAACTTGTTGATAGCTCTGCTTCCTTGGTGTCAAATTTCTTGTAAGTAACTGTTTACATAAAGATGTTTATTGGAAGAAAATTTCACGTAAATACCAGTAATACAACCTTTTCTTATCAAACCACAAGATGCAGACACAATAAGATTATCTATCTATTGCCCCAGTCGGTCAATGAGCCACCGTTGCTTGAACAGACAGAGTTTTTCAGAACAAGATTTTTGTTTTATTTTATTAGTTACTGCATTTTTATATGTAGGTAAGTAAGTAGGTACTCTACATAATATATAGCTGCTTTGTATCTCTCAATATATAAATCACAAGCTAGCGCTCAGTGCTCACACTTCATATGGGAAGAACAGAAAAAATAAATATAAATCATATCACAAGTATCTCCCGGAAAGTTATTTTGCAAAATAAAATTCCTTTCAACGTTATTGATAATAACAAAAATTGAAATGCAGATGGATCGCAGCCAAGCACAATATCGTAATTTTTGTTGATCCACTTCAAAGCGATGACGTATTTAATATTCGTTTTAAACTTGTTTTTGCCCACGGCTTCGTCCGCACTCTAAAATTGTAAAAAATATATATATAATAAATATCTTCTTCCTCCATATTTAAGTTATCTTCAGAAAGATACGTTCAGTTCAGTTTGGCACTGCCCAAAAGTAGATATCTATTGCTAACACAGGACACCCTCACAGGGAACCGTGTTTTCTGTGTCCAGTAACGGCAACCGGACACGGTCATCAGTTTGCTACTTCGGGACACTGGTCACAGTTAGATACTACCCTGGTTTGTTTTGTGCGCAACTCTTACTTAATTTACTTGCCCTTTTCCCTTTATTTGGGGTCGGCGCAGTATGTTTTTCCTTCCATTTAGATCTATCATATATACGACATATCTACATTAGAAGTATTAGTGGAGTGCGATTGACAGATAGAGTGAAAAATAGTGTGATCCGAAAGCGTTGCGGCCTGAAAGACGAAATAGTGACGAGGATTGAAAAAGGAATGCTGAGGTGGTTTGGTCATATTGAGAGGATGAATGAAAGGCGCTTAACGAGACAAATATACAAGGGTGTTGTTAATGGGCGAGTCGGTAGAGGGCGACCTAGGCGTACATCGACCAGATCGGCGGTGTATTGAAGAAAAGCCAGATAAAGAGTACCTACCCGAAACCGACGAGCATGCATGAGTCGTTTGATGGATGTGGATGAAGCGCGGGAGATCTGCCAGGTTCGTAGCAAGTAGCAGTCTATTGTAATGGAAATGAGATTATGTATGTATGTATATACCTATGTATATCTACATTTTATGCAGCTTTTTGCAACAAATCACAGCCGGGTAAAGCTAGTATTACAATGTACTATAAGTAACGGGAAACGAATTGGATTATTTGATGGTTTGTGTTAGTTATCTAACGCGTTGTTTTCATAAGATTTATTTAAATCGTCAGCCTAGTAGTAAAATTAGCTCCTGCGAGTAGGTACTTTAACTACAGATTTCCACGTTCCCATTTACCGATTAGAAACCCTTCACATTTCACATTAACATTGCTTTTGTCTCGAACAAACTCTCTGCACATCATTAATCCACAGCTAAGCCTCTAAGTCGAACCAGTAAGGTACAGAATCGCCTAACTCGATTTCTAACACCAAATATTTGTCTTACAATATTCATTTGGAACTAATACGGTGTTTCATAAGTTTCAACTCAAAATATTTGGAGACAAAAGGAGAGCGGTACACGTAGAGCGGTCGTGACGAAATACACAATGTTTACGGTAAGTAGATTTGAAATAACATAATTGTGTAGTGGCGTACTGGTAATGTGGTTAGACCCTTATATTCTTAACTCAAAACAACATTCGTCTCAATATGAAAATATTGAATTTCATAATTATGATGATTATTTTATTATTATGTCATTGCTTAAATACCATAATTGTCGCCTCTAAAATTCTAAATAAAAATCTCAGACTTTAAATCAACACAAATATAAAAAACAACAGAAAAAAACAAACTTTTGTGATAATTAATACTGATAAGAGTCATACCTAAGTCAAATTACAAATAAATCATAGAAAATGAGTACAATATTACAAATATTATATTTTCATATTGATTGAAATGAATTTATTATACAACATGTAACAGAATAAGCCCAACTCCTGAAATTAGTTTGTTCAGTATCGACTACTTATTCGATTCCAGCTATTTTTAATGTGTGTTAATTTTTTTCCAAAAATGAATTAGCGTAGCTGAATTTAGTGCTTTCTATAGAAATCGTTCTATTATTAATCGATATTTAAGAAAATTGGTTAGACACAACTAAAGAACATCGGCAGCTTTGGTACCCACTGAAATAGACACCCACGGGGTATCACACTATGCTTGTTATATTGACTCATAACAAGTCGAAATTTTCCATATTTTTAAATTAATCTAGCAGTTGAAAATATTGAGTCAAATAAAACAGAAATATCATAGAAACACGAATCGATCGATTGGGAAATCTATTAATACCAAAGAGATTAAAATATAATATAAGGCATGAAGGGGACAAAGCGAGGATTATTTGAAGCCAAAAGTTATTCCAAGTGGAATAAGTCTAGTACAATTTCCACCGAATGACAGCTCGCGTTCATACTAACTGACATAACAAGGACATGACGCTTGAGCTTCAAAGTTTTGTATGAAAATATTCCCAATGCCCCCTCTATGCTATTATATTTTAATGTCTTTGATTAATACAAAAACTTTTTTGTTGTTGTGGTAAAATTGAACGTCGTGTCATCACGTCAACCATGTCATTCACTAGGGATGGCCAAGTGAAAAAATTAATTGATATTTATCGTATCGACATTTCTAAATACTATAGATAAAAATCGAGTGAAAAATATCGATATATCGTCAGTTTTACATTATTATTACTACATATACATGGGAATATGTATATGTAGTAATAATAATGTAAAACTGACGATATATCGATATTTTATGACGACCATAAATTCGTAAAAAGGACGATGAAAATAGTATATTTTTATAAATGCTTGAGTCGGCAAGTATCTAGTACCTAACATGAAATGAAACACGAAACCAGAATTGCGTTAAAAATATATTAAAATTGATACGAATTCGATACTGTAAAATAAATGTCGATATATTATCGCCATTAAAAATATCGACGATATATATAATATGCTAATTTAGTATTTGGAAAAATATCGATATTTTAATATAGGTATCGATATTTTTTGCCCAAGCCATCATTTACTGGCATAGAGTAACTTATATGGCATGTGGTAGGCAGTGCTATTTTCTAACAAAGAGGTTGGAAGAAAATCATTTTCTTTCCTAGAGAAACTTTTTCTTTACACGTCTTTGGTACCTAAAATCTCATAATAACCTACAAAATACACTAGGTAACGAATAACTTTTAAACCTCAACTTATAAAAATGTGGTATGATTACATATTATCTTAGTCTGTCCAAGAACTATCGATTTTACACGGTTTAGTCTTCCGTGGGCAGGTGTAAGTGGGGTACCCAAAACACAAGGACTTTTGCCATTGTACTTTCGATTGCATCATATTTTTTTTATATTAATATACTAATTGGGGTGTATGAGGAATTGCGCTTTTTCTGTTACGCGTTTTATAGTACATACACACATAATCTCACGACTTTTTCCCATTGGGGTAGGCAGAGACAATAGACTGCCACTTGCTACGAACCTGGCAGATCTCTCGTGCTTCATCCACATCCTTCATCATATTATATAGTATAATCCGAATGCCAAAAGAATACACTCATACTTAAATATACAAACATGACCCATCTTCTGGTGCTATCGGGTAAAAAAATACGTCTCGTTAAAGTATTTTATTTATAAGGGAACTGAAAATTTAGAGGGAATGCAACGAGTTCAGCCAGTTATCTTAGTACTCATGGTTGCCTTTTTTAGCTGTAAATATTTTAAAAACAATATTGGTATGTTTTCTTTGTAAATAATACACTATATTAGTTACTAGAACAGTAATAGCCCGAACGGTTAAAGAGCCGGCCGAAAATCAGTGAGGCTCGGGTTCGAATCCTGGCATGTACCAATGAGTTTTTCAAAAACTCACGTACTTATTTATCACTAGCTCGTCGGTGAAGGAAAACATCGTGAGCAAACCCGCAGGTCTCAGAATTAATTCTGAGACATGTGTAAATAGACCCGGTCCGGCGATGGGCTCACCACCTATCACGATTAAGGGTCCAATATATCTCGTGAAATGTGGGTATATCCACTAATGGAATACCTCTGCCTACCCCCTCGGGGATAAAAGGCGTGAGATTATATTTATTTATTTATTTTATATTTACTAGAAGTGTTAAGATAACAATCAATGCAAGGAACCAAACAATCTAGACTTATTGAGGAAGAAATAAACATGCGGTTTCCACAATTGATTCAACGGCAAGCATTCAGCTACAATCAGCTATTTCATTTTGATCCATCTTAGAACACTGCGTTGGTTCAATACTGTAATATTGCAAAGGTCTTTGAACACTGGTCGCATTAGTAGCTGTATAGTAATGTTGGTCAGTTGAATTAGTATCGGATTCCTTGTTTGTTAACACTGTTTTTTTAGATTAGCTACAATTTTTGATGATCACAGCTTTTGCCCGTAACTCTATTTATTAAATAGAGTTACGGGCAAAACTCGTAAACAAAAAATAACCCGTAACTCTATTTGTTATAATAAATATCATATCTGTGTTAGTGGTTTTGTCTTTAAATCAATAACTTTCAAAAATCACTTTTAATTTTTATCTAACTACGGCAATGCGAAGAGTTATGTTTTTGCGCTCTATGTATATCTGTGTTTAAGTATCGTCAATATTTCGCAACTGATTTTGATGAACGAGGTTTCAATATTTGATTGAAACCTCAACAACAACAAACATCAAAATCAGATAATAATCAGAGTTGTAAAGTCGGGTGACATAGGCTACATTTTTCATAGATTTACTTATGTACTTAATAAAATCTTGTATGTAATGGATTTGTAAATTAAAAGGTCCACAGTTGAACTAATGATTGAATCAGGAATTAGGTAGTATAGGCTTTTATCTTCTCTAGATAACGAGTTTTATTTATAGACTACTAACTATAAGTCTGAATACGTTACCTTCAACAATAATATTTTATAGACCTTAAAAAGAAACCTACATAAAAGTATTGAAAGGCAAAATGAACTATACAGGCCCCTATGAGTGTCCTGTCTTTCAATCTAAGCAATGATCGACAAAACCGCGTAATACAATTCACGCTTCACCATGCGCCTGCGACTACAGTTTGCGGTTATTACACTTACTTTTTTAAATCTAACTATGCGTGTAAGCAACCGCAAATCGGATCGCCCAGATCTTTATACAGGTCAATTATTTCAAATAGGTAAATATATTTCAAGTTAGGAAGAAAAACTAATGGTCTAGCTTTTTGGCGGGAATCGGCGAGAGTTTCATGTGGTTTGTATAGATAAGATAAGATTTTCATTTTGATGTACATTTTGGCTTTTGTTTATAAAAAAATAAAAAGGTCACGCCTTTTATCGCCGAGCTGGTAGGCAGAAGTATAAAGAATAGAAATACCCACGTTTTAACAGTATATTCTTTGGACCCCAAAATGTGATAGGTGGTGAGCCCATCGCCGCACTGGGACATGCCTCAGATTCAATTCTGGGACCTATGGGTTTCCTCACGATTCTTTCATTCGTCAAGACAATGATAAATATGTACCTACGTAAGTTGTTTGAAATACCCCTCGGTACAGTCACAGTACAGGCACATGAAGCTCTACACTTGTTGTGCGAGTATGACCTCTAAAGCGACTGTAATAAGAACGTTATTAAGTCTAATGTGTCCAGCTCTACGTGCTCTTGACTGTACATGCCCTCACCAGGTTTCGATCCCGAGCCCCACGGATGAGATTAGGGCTCAGTAGTCATAGGACGACTAAAATTCAGAAGATTATCCATTTGGAAAGTACATTCCCAAGATGCAAGGAATGTTTTTTCTCATGCACTCAGCTATAACATGTAATATTCTAATGCAATAGCAAGTGATTCACGCTAACATCATGTAAGTGACATCTTACATTCAAACTTTGTAACCGACACGCATGACTAGTTAAGGAGAAGGCGGTGTGTTAGTTGTCTAGATTCTAGTAAACAGGATATAAAAAAATTATATTAAGTTATAGAAAAAAATATGTTAACAATTTATAAAAATGTCTTTAAATATATTCAACTATAATATTTGTAATACATAGGAAATTATCTCATAGTAATCTAAAAAAACTTTTTCTGAATAGGTACTTCTTTTCTGCCTTACATTTTTAAATTTTATTTTACAGCCAGTGCCACTCGCTTTCTAAAGACGAATTTAGTGATGCCCTATTTGTCAAAATGTTTGTAGAAGAGAACATAAAAAGCAACACACATACTTAGCATGTAAAGCCTCAAACCGATCAACAAATAAAATTGGGGGGGGGGGGGAGTGTAATCATTCTCCTTCTCCAAATCTCCTACTTTTCCTACCTAGTATGTATACCTAGTACATATAATATTATCTAAACATTTACCTAAATATGTATTTTTTATCACAAACCAAAAGCTTCACCTTAATCAGGTAGCGCGCAGTTCGGTATGCGCAAGAGCACCCTGGCCCGCTTCGGGGAATCGAGATAAAAACCGCCGGCGACACTCAATTTATTGTGCTTTTGGAATAATTCTACTATTTTTAAGGATCCGTAGTCGATAAGAACAGAATATTTTCATAAAAATTATGCTTAATATACAACCTATATCCTGTTTTAGGCAGAAAGCTCCATAGTCTCCATGCATGCCATATTTTTAAGCAATTCTTTTTTTTAACTATGCTCGTATGTATTCAATCTACAGAATGTCAAATATTCAAGCTATAATTCATACCTAATATTGTGAGTATATAGTAAACTAGCGAGCCGCCCGGGCTTCGCACGGGTGCAATGCTAACATTAAAACCTTCCTCTTGAATCACTCTATCTATTAAAAAAAACCGCATCGAAATCCGTTGCGTAGTTTTAAAGATTTAAGCATACAAAGGGACATAGGGAAATAGAGACAGAGAAAGCGACTTTGTTTTATACTATGTAGTGATAGTGAAGATAATAATATATAAGATATATACGCAAAATGTTAACAATTCTGAGGTTAACACGCAAACAAGCAATAATAATAATAATAAATTATGGGACACAATTTACACACGGTTATTCAATCCCAAACTAGGCAGACCCTGTGCAATAGATACTACCCAACTGATAAACATACTTAAATAAATATTAAATACCCAGAGCAGCCAACAAACATGTTCATGCACACAAATGTCGGCCCTGAGCGGGGATCGAAAAGAAAATTCGGTTGTCTGTATAGTCGGTTTACTGACGGGAGTTGAACGTGACAACGTCATAAGAAAATACGTCACGACACGTCACGACACGTCACGATACGACACGACACGTCACGACACGTCACGACACGACACGAAACGAAACGATACGAAACGCAACGTCATAAGAAAATACTGATGGAATGGATTGTGCCTCTATGTCCCTCGTTGCGCGCTCTCGCTTGCACTGTAACGCCGCATACGTCACACTTTTTCGTGCATGCAGCCGGCTCCATTGAATTATATAAGACGTTATCACGTCAAAAAAAAACTATTGCTACAACGGAACCCATTCATATGTCTGGTGCTAATCGTACTTGACCAGTTTTTGTCATCTATATTCAATTGTAAATGGTAGGCAATTTGTTTAGAATAGAAATGCGTTAAGGCTATATTTTAAAGGATTATCTGAGTGAGCCGTCGTGGAATGGGCATAGAGATCCTTAAATACCTTGTACCAAATGGTTATACCAAAATTTTATTTGTACCTATAGATGTCTAGTTAGCATTTGACGTTTAGATAATTGATTTTAAGTCTTGAATTTGGTAATAGGTAATGTGCATTTTTTTTATTGTCGGGTTTACAGATACCTTTCAAATTAACATTGGTTAATGGCAAAGAGATTAAAATATAATGTCCTAGCTAATATATTTTAATCTCTTTGGTTAGTGGTAAATATTTTACTTACCGTGCCCAGCTGATAATTTTACTAAATGTACCTACCTACACTTGTTTTTAAAGTTAGATATGTAGATATTATTGAAATTAATCTCTATGTGGCACAACTCACACACGGTTATTTAGTCCCAAATTAGGCACGGCCTGTACTATGGGTACTAAAAAACTGATAAACATAGTTACTTAAGTAAACATTAAACGACCAGACACGAGACCAACCGACATATTAAATTGTTCATGCACACAAAGAGGGGTGTAATTTCAAAACCCTCTATAACGATTTCGAATACATTTTTACATTTTTGTACTAAGAGAAAGGTTTTTAAATTTACTTTGCAATAGATCATATGTTAATTTTCATACCCCTCTAAAATGCACAGTAAATACAGTTTAAAAAGTAAGTTTAGTTGCAAAGGCCGCTAAAATATCTAATATCACAATCAAAATCCTCTAAAATGAAATCGACCAATGAGAGCGTCGCATTGCAAACACGTGACTTTAAAATAGTATGGGGATTTTGGCTGTGTAGATGAGACTTGCTCGCGGTTTTTAAACAAAATTCATTCATTCATTCAATTCAAAGGATGAAAGATCTAGCGCAGTTTGTAAAAAAATGTGATCCCAAGGATGCTCGGAAACTGCCACGCCATCCAGAATCTTGGAAAAGCGAAAAGGAGCCCAGAAAACGGTGAGTAAAATCTTACCTAAAACTCACTTCAAAAGTTCGTTAGAAAGTTTTATGCAACAATAAGTAATGAGTACCTGCTTGTAATCTGTGCTGAAGAGTGATGAATTTTGATAGCGGTTATCAACTCAACTACTATACCTATAGACATAGAAAAGAAAAGAAGAGCGGAAACAATGTGTTTAATAAAAAAAAAGTTTTTTTTTTTTGTTAAACAAATTGTTTCCGCTCTTTGTTCCTGAGGTTATCTGCAAGAAATCGCTTAAATCGATAAGACCGCCCAATGTAATTTTTTTATAATTGTGTCACTTGTTGCATATTTTTATTGGTGTACAATAAAGAGTTGATACTTACTTACTTTGTTTTTCATTAGTTAATTTTAATACAAAGCTGGATACAGTTTACTGAGATTGGTCTCTATGCTTTATAGCATAATGTCATCCATCGAGCATTATAAGGTTAGTTTCAAAACCCCCTTCAGAATGACAGTTTATTTTCAAAACCCACTAAAATGACAGGTTGGTTGCAAATTCCTCTATAATATATTTTAATTTTATATTTTCTTGAAAATGCTTGTAAATATATTAATGGTTTTCACATTTTTAAGGGTTGAAATGCCGTGGCAACCAATTTATCACGAAATATTAACTTTTTCATTAAATTAACTACAATAGATTAAAAAAAACGTTTTGTACAAAATTTCCAAAAAATGCTTTAGTGGGTTTTGAAACTACACCCCTATTTAATGTTGGCCCCAAGCCGGGATCAAACCCACAACCTCCGACTCAGAAGGCAGGGTCACTACCAACTGAGCCAACAGGCCCGGTGTCTCTAGAGGCGTCTTCATCTTTTTTTTTTTAAACTGAACATATAGCTAACGTACCTAACTCATTCTAGAACATTCATTCTATTTTCTTTGTTAATCCACTCTGGTGTCAGTTCCGTAATTTCGTCCTAGATCATCTTTTTTTCTCGGAGACTATTTAGTAACTATAAGATGTAACAACAAGTATTATTACATATTTCGCCTTCATTAAAAACTACTTACATGTAAGTACATACATTACATCATTTACATCCTCAACTCCTGCTCCGGATTAATGACACCCCATAAAGCAGAATCGTTAAAATGATATTACTCTAATGATTTCAGCTTCTAGTGATGGGAATAGTCTCAATTATTAGCGCGATGCGAATTCATGCCGCTTTTTTATCATCATAAAATACATGCACACTGTCCGTATTTACAACAATATGTGTTCTGACTTTGAAAATTGCAAAGACAACGTGACTGAGATGATGTGTTATAAAATTTAACGTATACTGTCACTAAAAGTATTTATTGTAGAAATTATTGATTTTAACTGTTAGAATTATGGAAGTATCAAAATAATGTAACCAATAAATAACGTAGCTGCATCTGTAAACATCCCATGTCATTGGTGTAAATTAAAAAAAAAATAAAGTCAGTCTATTGCGAAAAGCCAACGTGTTTTAATAGGTTATGGGCCCGTTTTCCAGTTTTAACCGTAAAATCAGTTTAAAAGTATATATCATTTGTTACGTTGTTTCGCGGAAATATGACTTCGAACTATATTGCTAGTGTGCCAAAGTTGAAAGGCAGGGAAAATTACGAAGAATGGTGTTTTGCGGCTGAGAACTTGTTGGTGTTAGAAGGGATGTCAAATTACATGAAACCACGGCAAGGCGTCGAAATAAAGCCAGTTGAAGATGCAAAAACTAAGGCAAAGCTAATATTAACGATTGATCCTCCGTTGTACGTGCATATTAAGGAAGCCAAGACCTCGGCAGAATTATGGACTAAGCTAAAGAACATGTTCGATGACTCTGGTTTTTCGAGAAAAATAACCTTGCTTCGCCAGTTAATATCTATAAGGCTTGACAATTGTGATTCGATGACGACCTATGTCACACAAATTGTCGAAACATCGCAAAGGTTAAATAGCACAGGATTTACAATAACCGATGAGTGGGTAGGGTCATTACTATTGGCAGGTTTGTCCGACCGTTATTTTCCAATGATCATGGCAATTGAACATTCGGGTATATCGATATCTGCTGATGTCATTAAGTCAAAGCTACTTGACATGGAAGTTTCGAAGGAAACAGAAAACAGTGGCGCTGCGTTCGCGGCGAAAAATAAATATCACCCTGGCAATACTAAGCCTAAAAAACATGGCGGGATGTCAATGTCAAAAGATACAAAGAAAACAATCACCTGCTATAAATGCAAAGAGGATGGACATTATCGTAATCAATGCCCTTTGTTAAAGAAAAGTGAAAAAACATGTGTTTTCAATGTTGTATTTTTGAACGGAAGGTTCAATAAGAATGAGTGGTACGTAGATTCGGGGGCAAGTGCACACATGACAGTAAACAAAGATTGGTTGACAAACACGAACTATACACAGTGTTTACCAGAAATCATTGTGGCTAATGAGTCAAAGGTGCCAGTTTTGTGTTCCGGTGACGTAAACATTACTTCAGATTTGGGTTACAATATTACAGTGAAAGATGCTCTGTGTATTCCCAGTTTAACAACAAACTTGTTATCTGTCGGCGAGCTTATCAAGAACGGGAATAACGTTATATTTGAAGCTAAGCAATGTTATATTCGCGACAAGAATAATGTTTTGGTTGCGACAGCTGATTTGTGTGACGGTGTCTACAAATTGAGGTTAGAAACAAAACAGTTTATGTTGGCTGCTAAGGCAGAAGCCAGCGGAGACTTGTGGCACAGACGACTAGCACATATAAACAGTCACGACATGAATAAAATGAGAAATGGTGTTGTGGACGGGTTGTCTTACCCGAAAACCTTTGACATATCAAAGTCTCAATGTAAAATTTGTTGTGAGGGAAAACAAATGAGATTACCCTTTCCTCAAGTGGGTGAACGAAGTACTGAGATATTACAAATAGTACACACTGATCTTTGCGGACCCATGGAGGTCAATTCACTTGGAGGCGCTCGATATTTTCTCTTGTTTATTGATGATTACAGTCGTATGACTTTTATATATTTTTTGAAGCAAAAAAGTGAAACTTTCAGCAGATTTAAAGATTTTAAATCAGTTGTTGAAAATCAACAGAATAAAAAAATAAAAATATTGCGATCAGACAACGGGTTGGAGTTCTGCAATAAAGAATTTGATCTGTATTTGAACCAAGCTGGAATAATACATCAAAAGACCAATCCCTACACGCCTGAACAAAATGGTCTGTGTGAAAGAGCTAATCGTACCGTTGTGGAGAAAGCAAAGTGTCTACTGTATGAAGCAAAATTGGAGAAAAAGTTTTGGGCCGAAGCCTCGAGTACTGCTGTATATCTAAAAAATAGATCCATTGTATCGGGATTATCGAAAACTCCTCATGAAATGTGGTTTGGAACAAAACCAGACCTGAGTCATATTCGTTTATTCGGTAGTACGGCGATGGTACACGTTCCTAAAGAGAAACGATTGAAATGGGACAAAAAAGCTATACAGCACATATTGGTTGGATATAGCGATAATGTTAAAGGATATCGCATTTATAATCCTGAAAATAATACTGTTACCACAAGCAGAGATATTATTGTGATGGAAGACATGATTTGTGCTACTGAAAAAGATGAGAAAGTTGCTATCTGGATTCCAAATGAAGAGGAACCAGAGAAGAGTAAGGACAGTAGAGATTCAGTGGGGGGATATTCTGATAATATTCTAGGAGCCCAGGATGGTTTCGATGACTCGTCAGATTCTTCAATTTATGTTGATGGCGAAGAAACATTAACTGATAGTACGTCTACTCATGTTCCTGAATCTCCAGTAGCAGATGCACCAGAGCCAGAGCCACATGTCTCAGTTGACAGCAAACGAATCAGGAGGAAGCCTCAGCGGTATGGTTTAACCAACATATGTGTTTCCAGTTCTGTTCCCACATCTCAGGAAAT
This sequence comes from Ethmia dodecea, assembly GCA_963855545.1. Lineage (NCBI taxonomy): Eukaryota > Metazoa > Arthropoda > Insecta > Lepidoptera > Depressariidae > Ethmia > Ethmia dodecea. Next base: position 4,462,803 of record OY979462.1, read on the forward strand.
TGAGTTCTCTGAAGCCATGGAGGGTCCTGAAAGGGAACAATGGAAGGCGGCTATGGCGGAAGAAATGCAGTCATTTGAGGATAATGAAGCGTGGGAGCTTGTGAATAATCCTGGTAATGTGACAATAGTGAAGTGCAGGTGGGTGTTAAATAAAAAGTTTGATGCAGACAATAATGTGCGGTTCCGTGCTCGACTGGTGGCCAAGGGTTTCACGCAGAAGCCTGGTGTTGACTATACAGACACATTTTCTCCAGTTGTCAGACATTCCACATTAAGGTTGTTATTTGCTCTTAGTGTTAAGATGGGTATGAACATAACTCATTTAGATGTAACAACTGCATTCTTAAATGGTTATTTAAATGAGAGTATTTTTATGTCAATACCTGAAGGATTTGTAAACAAAAGTGGGGGAAAGATATTGAAATTAAAACGGGCTATTTATGGGCTAAAACAATCGTCCTTAGCGTGGTATGAGAGGGTAAAAGATTGTTTAAATAAATTAGGTTTTAATAGTAGTCAATATGAACCATGTTTGTTTACAAAAATGAATGATAAAGCCAAAATAATAGTGGCTCTGTATGTTGATGATTTTTTAATTTTTTCAGATAATGATTCTGAAACACAGAAACTGAAAAATGTATTGGGTTCAGAATTTAAGTTAAAAGATTTGGGTCCTGTAAGACAGTATTTGGGCATGAGAATAAATGTAAATGAAAATGTTGTTACTCTAGATCAACAACAATATATTGATCAATTATTGTCTAAATTCAATATGTCTGATTGTAAGTGTATTATACTTCACTGGTTCTTCCGAAAGATTATTTTACTTGTAGTAGTGCCCTTGTACTGCCGTCGTCACATAATTTGAGAGCTTTCTCTATGGAATTTGCAAAATTTAAAACAACACATGACAACACTAAGATTGCCCCTCCTGCTACCCCATCCGCCCGCCATCTTGTCATTCTATGTTTTTGTGCGCCGTTGTTCACACAAGTTATGGATAATTCCGATCTTTGGAAAGAAATTCGTCGACTGAAGAAGCAGCTTAAGCGAAAACGTTCACGCTCGTCATCGGTTAGCTCTTCAGCGAGATCAAAATCGCCTATAAGTGATAAATCCCCGCAACAAAAGCGCGGGCGCCGACGCCGCCGCCGGCGTGTTATTTCCAGTGAATCTAGTGATATACTATCAAATATTCAGGATAACGAAACAAACCAAGGTTAGTCTAGTGATTTTTACTCTAGCACACAATTCTAATGATATTATGTCCAAAACTACTTATCGAAGGTTAGTTTGCAAATAAGTAGGTAGTTATGTCATTCTGCCTACCAGAGTTCGTTTTTACAATAAAGTTGCAAGTAATGTCTGTATGACTTACGCAATTATAAAAATGAGCATTACAAGTGCTGACTGAATGTCACACGTAATGACTAAAATGCAACATCATGTACGTTGCTAAAACTTTGCTAGTGTCGACTGTATGTCTCACGCAATGATAAAATTTATATTTTATTATTTAGTCTACTATTAGATAACTACTTAAGGCCCCTAAGATCACACTCTGACCAGGCTATTTGCCTATTTCAGTTGATGAAAATAATCAAGATGAAATTTTTTCAATATTGGGAGAAGACCCCACATTTAACAAGGAATTTAGTGAAGAAATTCATTCCCATATGGCTGTTCGCTGGAACAATATCTTACAGAAAGGAATAAAAAAGGAAAATCGTTCTGAGATAATAAAAAGATACTTACCACCGATGAATTGCACTTTCCTCAAGCCGCCTAAATTAAACGATGAGATTAAAGCTGCTGTTCAAGAATCAGCATATAAAAGAGACGTAAAGCTGGAACTAAAACAAACACAGTTGAGTGCTGGTATAACTTGCATGGGCAGAGCCTTTGATGCAGCTCTTAGAATATCCAACAAAGAACTACGGGACCAAATTATTAAATATCTCGGTGATAGTGGCCAGATTTTAACTGATCTTCATTTTTTAGAAACAATTACCAGACGATCACTCTTAGCTCAAAGCTTGAATAAAAATACAAAGGATGCCATAAAGGATATACCAAGGGACCATTTGTTATTTGGAGAAGGGTTGACTGAAAAATTGAAGGCTGTGAAAGCATGCTCGAAATCAGCGGCAGATATAAAAACTAAGCCGCCTAGGGCGCCGCCAAACCGCACCAGATTCGAGGCCAAAGGTGGTAACACTAGTTCGGCAGGGTCTTTAAACTGGAGGGGCTCGTCTCGCCGTGCAATGACAGCGAATACATACAGCAACATGACAGCAGGCACGTACCGCGAGCGCCGTCCCGCGCCCGCGCCAGCTCCTCAGCGCCGAGCGCAGACGAGCCAGCGCCCTCCACAATCCAGGCGAACCTAGCCAACACTCCTCAGGTAAATCGCCATGCAGGCAGAATAAAACATTTTTACTCTCAGTGGCAACAGTTAACGGATGATGAAACTATTCTTTCATGGGTTAGAGGTTACCGCATTCCTTTCTCAGACGAGGTGTATCAACAAGAACCACTTATTACTCGTCCTCATAATAGCGATGAACATAGAGTTTTCAAAAAAGAAATTCAAAAGCTTATTTTAATTGGTGCTGTTTCTGAATGCTCACCATGTAAACATCAGTTTGTATCCAAAATATTTTTGATAGACAAACCCAATGGTGATAAACGAATGATTTTAAACCTTAAACCATTGAATAAATTTATAGACACTTTTCACTTTAAGTTAGAAGATCATAGGACTGTTTTGAAACTCTTAAATAAGGATTCGTATATGTGTTCTGTGGACTTAAAAGATGCTTATTTTCTAATAAGCATACATAGCAATGACCGCAAGTACCTCCGGTTTCAGTATAAGTCAAAACTTTATGAGTTTTCTGTTTTACCGTTTGGCCTTAATGTTGCACCTTATGTTTTCACTAAGTTGATGAAGCCTGTCATACAACACTTGCGCCTTTCAGGATATATTTCAGTGATATATCTTGATGATTTATTTTTGATGGGAAATTCCCATGTGGAATGCAAGAAAAATCTAGAGGTTACAAGTGAATTATTAAATTCTTTAGGGTTTGTTATAAATAGTGACAAAAGTTCACTAATACCAAAGAAAATCTGTAAATTTCTCGGCTTTGTATTCAATTCAAACAATCTTACAATCACACTTCCAGATGAAAAGCGTTCTCGTGTCAAATCAGAGTTATTAAAATTAAAAAATAAAAAGTCTTGCAGTGTTAGACTCTTTGCACGACTTCTTGGCCTACTGACATCAGCTTGTCCGGCTGTTGCTTACGGCTGGGCACACACTAAATTGTTCGAGAGGGTTAAATACCTCAATTTGAAGCAAGATGATGATTATGACAGGTCAATGATAATCCCTCGTTACCTTCAAGAAGAATTTCAGTGGTGGTTAACTCATATTGACTCTACATTTAATCATATTCGACATGATAACTTTATTTTGGAAATTCATTCTGATGCATCTAAAACTGGCTGGGGGGCATCTTGTGGGGCCAACAGAGCAAATGGCCTTTGGTCACACACTGAGTCCACAAAACATATAAATGAACTTGAGCTCATTGCAGCCTATTTTGCATTAAAAATTTTTGGAAAGGACATTTATGATTCAGAACTTCTTATTCGCGTTGACAACACAACTGCTGTGTCTTATATAAATAGAATGGGCGGTGTACAATATCCCCATTTAAACAAGGTTGCACAGGATATTTGGGACCTGTGTGAATCACAAAATAATTTCGTGTTTGCCTCTTATATATCTTCGGCAGATAATGTCATTGCTGACACAGAGTCTCGGCGGTCACATTCAGACACTGAATGGGAATTACATGATTCAGCATACAATAAAATCATAAAACTTTTTTCCTTACCCGAAATAGATCTATTTGCTAGTCGAATAAATCATAAATGTCCTAAATATATATCCTGGCATGGTGATCCGGGTGCATTTTGCATTGATTCATTTACTGTCAATTGGAATGGCTATTTCTTTTATGCATTTCCACCATTCTCACTAATTTTAAAAACATTATCAAAAATCATACACGATAAGGCAACAGGAATTGTAGTTGCTCCTCACTGGCCTAACCAGCCATGGTTCCCTTTATTTAACAGGCTTTGTATATCGCAGGTGCTTATTTTAAATGCTAATTCCAATTTATTATCAATCCCTTCCAGGGAGCGCCATCCTCTTCACAAAAGACTGTCTTTGATGGCAGGAGTTTTGTGCGGGAAGCATTCACAAAGAGAGGAGCACCTACGGAGGCACTAGATATACTGTTGGATTCCTTATCTACAAATACTTTTAATCAGTATCAGTCATGTTTAAGAGAATGGTATGATTTTTGTTTTAGAAAGGGATATGATTGTTTCAATACATCTACATCAATTATTTTAGAATTCCTTACGTTAATTTACAATAAGGGAGCGAAATACGGCACCTTAAATTGCCATAGATCAGCTTTAGCTTTAATTTTAGGGAGACAGCTGGATGATGATTTAATATCTCGATTTTTAAAGGGAGTGTACAAAAGAGCTCCTGCTCTACCTCGATATGAGTCCACCTGGGACCCATCCCTTGTTCTTAATAAATTAGGTACAATTTATCCAAATGATGACGTATCGTTGGAAGATTTGACTAAAAAATTAGTAACGCTACTAGCGTTGGTGACTGCTCATCGCGTTCAAACATTATCATTAATTAAACTTCCCAATATTCAGATTAATGAAACTAAAATTGCAATTAAGATACCAGATAGGATAAAAACTTCTGGCATCAATAGATCTCAGCCAATTTTGGTTCTACCTTTTTTTGAAGAAAAGCCAGAAGTGTGTCCAGGGAAAACATTACTCTCATATCTTCGAAGGACTGAACCCTTGCGAAATAATAATGTTGATCAGCTCTTTATTAGTTTTAGAAAGCCACACTCTAGAGTCACCTCTCAGACACTGAGTCGTTGGATAAAACGCACACTGGAAGAAAGTGGTGTGAACACAGAGGTGTTCTCAGCTCACAGCACCCGCCATGCAGCCACGTCGGCTGCTAGCCGGCGAGGTATTAATCTTCAACTTATAAGAAAAACCGCTGGTTGGAGCACTTCTTCCAGGGTGTTCGGTGCTTTCTATAACAGACCTGTCTTAGAGAACTCTCTAAATGATGATTTTGCTAGATCAATCTTGAGTTAATATATATAATAATATATTTTATTGGTAAGATGCGCAGTGTTGTGATTAATTACTGTCTGTTGATTTTTATGGAAAAACTTACTTTATTATGATAATAAAGAAGATTTTTAATTTTTGTTCAATGAGAATTTATTTTCATACTCTGAACATCTACAAGTAAAATAATCTTTCGGAAGAACCAGTGAAGTATAATTAACTATTAAAAGAAACTTACCTGTAAGGGAAGTTCAATAGTAATTATACGAGCTGGTTCTTCCGAAAGATTATACCAAAACCCACCCATCCCATACCCTTGTTGAATGAAAATAAATTGAAAATTGACTTTATACTTAAATGACAAGATGGCGGGCGGATGGGGTAGCAGGAGGGGCAATCTTAGTGTTGTCATGTGTTGTTTTAAATTTTGCAAATTCCATAGAGAAAGCTCTCAAATTATGTGACGACGGCAGTACAAGGGCACTACTACAAGTAAAATAATCTTTCGGAAGAACCAGCTCGTATAATTACTATTGAACTTCCCTTACAGGTAAGTTTCTTTTAATAGTTAATCAGTACACCTATTGAACCTAAATTGAACTTAGAAAAATGTGAAAAATGTGTATCTAATATTCCTTATCAAAAACTCATTGGCAGTTTAATGTATCTGGCAGTATTAACTAGGCCCGACATTGCCTACTCTGTAAGCTATCTTAGCCAATTTAATAGTTGCTATAGTGATGTACACTGGAACCATGCTAAAAGAATTTTGAAATACCTAAAGTGTACTAGAAATTATTGTTTGAAATTTACCAATAATGATACAGAATTACAATGTTTTGTTGACAGTGACTGGGCTAGTGATGCTCTAGACAGAAAATCCTATACTGGTTTTTGCTTCATGATGTCAGGATCAGCTATTTCTTGGCAAAGTAGAAAGCAAAAGACAGTGTCACTATCTAGTACAGAAGCAGAGTATACTGCACTGTCTGAGGCATCCAGAGAAGCCGTATATTTGAGAAAATTGTTACATGAGATTAGTGGAAAGCTTATTGTTGTTGCTTTAAATTGTGATAATTTAAGTGCTTTGAAATTGGCAACAAGTCATCAATGTCATAATCGCTCTAAGCATATTGATGTTCGTTGCCATTATATTAGAGATGTCATTAAACTAAACATTGTTAAGGTTCAGTATATTCCCACAGAGGAAATGCCTGCTGACATGTTAACCAAGGGATTATGTTCAATAAAACATTATAAATTTTTGAAAGTATTAGGTATTGTTCCTTTATAGAATTGGTTGTTTATTTTGATAAGAGGGTGTGTTAGAATTATGGAAGTATCAAAATAATGTAACCAATAAATAACGTAGCTGCATCTGTAAACATCCCATGTCATTGGTGTAAATTAAAAAAAAAATAAAGTCAGTCTATTGCGAAAAGCCAACGTGTTTTAATATTAACGATGTTACATAGAGAAGAAGTATAGCCGCAAGAGAGATTCTAGAGGGTGCGAAAAAAGAAACAAACTGAACAAAAAGACTTTATGCAACATGGTACGTTACCATAAACATGAATTGATAAGACAAATTATCATTGTGATGTTATTGTCGCAAGGTTATTTGTAATAGCCGTGATTCTATAATTTCAATCGAGGTATTACATTTCATTGTGTTTACGCACAATGGAAGTCGTTAAGCCATGTCAGATACCCTTCAGTGGCTTAAAAAATTCGGACTGTTAAGTGGTCACTAGCTTAACACCATCTCCCAATCCGCGGTGGGCTCGCTTGGGAGATTATAGCCTATACTTCCTCATGTGTGAGGAAAGACCCTTAACTCAGCAGTGGGCTGTTACGGGTTGATGATGATGATGATTTACATTTGCACGGACTTTAGTCAATCGTCTTAATTTCATACAATATTAAGGGACATACATACATTCGAAGAACATTACCCTATTTCTAATGCAGTCTGATAAAAGTATACAGATTCCAAACGTAGATATTGAGGTATGGAACCGTAAAAATTTCAATACAAAACGAAAGTGTAATTTTGCAACAAGGTGCGTGGTTTCTAAACGAAAACAAACAATTTCCCTCCATAATAAATGAAAGAAAACAAACTTTTTTTGCTTAACTGAAGTAAGTTTAATTTAGTTGAAGCATAAAGGGCGGAGCGTGACTTATTCCCAGTTAAACGTCCACTTACATTGTAACATGCTAACAATAACTTGAAAATACAAGTTCGAGAGAAATTCAGTAATGGACCCACTTTGTAGAGTTTCAGTGAACAATGACTCATAAAAAATGTTTGTTTATTTTACGTCGGAATAAAAGCGGACTGGATCAAAATATACTTTGCTTATTAAGTATAGTGTGTACGGTACGTATACCTACATAATTATATATCTTTCCCTTTGGGGTAACTAGAGAGAGACCGCTGGTGGATACGAACTCGGCTTGTTTCTCGTACTGCATTCATGTCCATCAAACAACTCATGCAAGCTCGACGATTTTGTGTACTCTTTATCTGGCTTTTCTTGTTTTCTGCGAGGATGTGATGTAACTACGCCTCACTATGAAGTAAAGTCTGCAAAACAATTACAATGACTGAAAACTTATATAGCCACACGGAAACTCAAATTCCGGATCTAAAAATGTTATTAGAATTGCGGTGCCTGCATTAGAATGTAAGAAAACAAATTAGTGGATCATACATAATTCCCAGAAGAATAGCTGAAAGCTAGCCGGATGGCTTTACAGTAGTAACAGAAAATTACTTCCAAAAAGTAGACAACATACGTTTGAAGAAAATAGACTCACGCCTCATCTGCTTGCGGGTCGGCAGAGGTATTCTATGTATAGAAGTAACAACCAGTGTTTTTATGGACGTCTAAAACGCTACAGGTGGTGAGACTATCGCCGGGCCAATTCCACTAAATGTCAGCCACTGGCGAGCCATTGTCATCGAACTGTCATTCCATTATGCTGCAACTGGCACTATGACATCTAATTTGTATTCCACTAAAATCATAGTGGCATTACAATGGAATGACTATGGACTACGTTAGGTGTTGCCTACCATATATAACTATTACTACCATGCGTGTCATTAGTTTTATTTCGGGTTTTCGGCACAAAAATTTTTAGATGATTGATTTTATTTATGGTATATGTAACGTTTCGATAAGTTTTGAAGAAACTTGTGTATTTTTGTGCATAGACTGAAGCAGAGCTAAAATCTAAATTTTGTGTCTTGTTTAGGGCTGATGGCTAAATTGCCAATGCCTTGAAATAAGGGGAAAAAAGCAATCACTGGACAGCGCCATTCCATGGTAGGAATAGTAGAATACCAAAAGTGGTGAACAATGATAGTTGAATGACTGTGAAAACTGACAGTTAACAGAATACAAAAAGTGCCAAATAACACCATCGAGTGACCATTGCCATGTCATTGTCATCCAACTATCACCGCTGTCATTTAGTAGAATGGGCCCCCAGGGTGCAGTTAGATATGCAGCTAATGAATGGGTAAATATTAAGGTAAGTACGTAAAATTTGGAGATTTCATTCTTGTATGCATTAGAGGTAGACTCACTTCCAATAGGACTATAAATGCTTTTCACTCTCCGGGCGAAAAGCGTCAACTTTCGGCCCGCTGCGCTAAGCAAAGTTGCCGCTTTCCACCTCCGTCGCAGAAAAAAAGTATACACACCTCGGGAAGTAAATAAGAAAGCCTCAGGTCAATTATTCGTAGACCTCGGCTTCGGCTCGGTCAATAATTTGATACATATGTGATTGTGATCTAAGATATTTCTTATTTTACTTCCCTAGGTATGTAATGTATGTATATAACATAGTATAGCCATTGCTGATAGACACAGATCCCTACAAACCAGATTTTTTATGAATATGTTTAAGATCTCGCAATAACAGAACTGGACTTTTTCTATTAAATGGGTAACATCACGATTTATTAACACTAAAACTATGTTTAAGGACGGCTTGCGCCAGCGAGTAAGTAAGTAAGTAAGTATATCCAGCCACACTGGATAAAATGGAACGCAGCGGAACGAACAACGAATGAATGGAACACGCTAAGCTAGGTTTAGTTAAGTCAAGTACATTTCACACTATTGCAAGACGTTTATAATCTAGTTTAAGTTAAATCGAGCTTAATGCTTAAAGAGAACTTAATAAAATCGAGATTTAAGAACAAATGGTGCAAGCCGCCCTTAATCATAGATTTGACGTATACAAGGTAGTAAAACAATAATTTATATGATGTATCAATTAAAGAAGCCTTTCTTTATAACTCTCGTATATTCATAAACTAGGTTTTGCCCGTGACTGCGACCGCGTTCCCGGATAGCTTAAGTTTTATTCTGATTTATAAAAAAAATACATACATGGGGTAAGCAGAGACAATAGACAGCCACTTGCTACGAACCTGGCGGATCTTCCGTGCTTCATCCACATCCATCAAACGGCTCATGCATGCACGTCGGTTTCGGGTACTCTTTTTCTGGGTTTTTTCAGTACATCGCCGACCTGGTCGATGTAAGTACGCCTATTCACAACACCCTTGTATAAACTATTTTACTGGAAAATATAATTAAAATCCATTCAACCCATCCAGGGTTTGCGTGAAAGAACATATTTTATTATTATAATATAAAAAAACATGCATACGCCTTCACAAACTTACACGTTTATTATATTACTCGCAGTAGAAACGTTTGATCCCCAAGTAAATAACCTATAGGCTTTATTCTAGCAATACTTACAGAAAATAGCATTTAATAAAATGTCTTAAAAAGAAAACAACTGTATTTACAATCAATAAAATTATTCAGAGCCTAGTTCAATTCCAATAAAAATGCATACATTACGACTGGAAACACGGGGGTGGGCAGGTGGGATCCATCGATAAGAAACTTAATTGCTTTGCTGAAGTAAAGTGATAAACACACAGCTTTTAAATTATCAAAGTATTTTTTTTGTCAGTAATTTATTTGCCATTCAGTAGTAAGTCAGTGGCGCAATTAATTAACTGATAATTACGTTTTTGTTAATTTGCAGTGAACTATTTATTTTTCAATTCTCGTTTATATTGCTATGGTACTATCTAATAAGTGACGTCACATACACAAGCACTGAGACAGTTAGATAAGTGATGTCACTCTCACATATGTTTCTAGTTGTGTTTAAAAATTGTACCTAATTTCTGGTAAAAAAAATGCTATGATCTAATTTATTTCGAGTCCAGAATCTAGTCGTATCCCAAAAGTCCTTACGATAAAATTCTTGTAGAGACCGCGTGCTGGTACAACTGTAATGTAACTACACTTTCTAAGAGAGTTGTGTTTATAAATTATATCTAATTTCTAGTAATAAAATTGCCTTGATCTAAATATTTCGAGTCCAGAATCTTGGTATCCCAAAAATCCCTACGATAAAAGCATTGTAGAAACCGCTGGTAAAACTGTAATGTACCTAACTACATTTTTTTAACAGGTATTTTTTTTGTATGTTTGTAATTTAGTCTTCCTGGAGTGAATGATCCAATTCTCATACAATGATGCTTGGAACAGATTTCCTCCAGTCCAGCGCCATACGATAGCGAAAAACAAACGAAATTATGTAACCCAATTTAGTATTAAGTAACAATTGATTAAAAGAATATTGTGTTGAGGAGTTTCTTGCCCCGCTTCTTCTCCTCAACCATACATGCTGAAGCGGTGGAGTTGAAATGACGTTCAATAAGTGGACTTGTAAGTTCCTATTTTGAATAAAACATTTTGACTTTTGACTTGACTTTTGACTTGACTTTCTGGGAATTCTGTTTAAAACAGCAGGGCACTGCTAGTATAATTATAAAACGCTGTCGACTCGAAATGGTTGGTTCTGACATTTTCATACTACGCTCCTAGCATACCTACAACGACAAAATCACTTTATTACAATAATGCAAGCTTGCGGAGACAAAAAACTGTGATTACACTTACGACTATCATTAACACATGCATGTCACTGCATCGGGTACACTATAATATATGCAGTAAAAAAGAAAAACAATATCATCGCATAAATTTGTAATTTAAGTAACTTATAATTTCAAGTTTAAATATAATATTTACCACAAACGTTGTACAATGTACTTACATACATCCCTACTAAGTTATCTCTCCATAGTACTTACGTCATTGAACAAAATCATGACAAAATCCCTTTACGCCATCTGTATGCTTACATCTTTAAATCTACGCAACGGATTCTAATGCGGTCTCCATCAATAGACAGAGTGATTAAATTCAAGAGAAAGGTTTATATGTATACCTAATGCATGCATGTAAACCGAAGCAAAGCTAGGGCGAGTCGCTAGTATTATAAAGGTTAAAGTAACTGTGGGTCCGTTACCTTTTCCCAGCCAACCGCTGGACTGATCTTAATGAAATTTGGCAGGACGATATTTTACAGCTAGGCAACTTCTCATCCCGAAAAAACATAGTTCTTAGGGGATGCGACAATTATGTTAACGCGAACGCAGTCGCGGGCAACACCTACTTAGTTAAAAACACATTTAAATCACTTTGCTATGGCTGTTTTACCCCAACACATCCAGTAACGGAATGCAGACAAAATAGGGTTATATATAAGTAACGTGAATTATGCTTAAATCTATTTGTGTCAAACTACGAAATAAAGTCAATAATTTGAGCACAAGTAAATTTATTATATTATTATTTTATGCATAGTGCAAAAAGTGACGAAATTGGACTTACCACATTTAAATCAGCCTTCAGTGCAGTTCATTGCGCCTTCATCGACATCTGTGGACAAAGTAATGTCTTTATAATTATTTATTCCATTTGTTTCAGAAGTTTTCGAACAAAAAATCGTTTTACCAGTTTACTTTATAAATTCTCGAAATGATTTTGAGGCAGCTGCCTTAATTAAGATACAAGTTGTCGGGCCTTGTATAGTATTTTGTTATATCAAGTTTTGGAGAAATGAAATATAATCTCACACCTTTTATCCCCGAGGGGGTAGGCAGAGGTATTCCATTACTGGATATACCCACATTTCACGAGATACATTGGACCCCTAAACGTGATAGGTGGTGAGCCCATCGCCGGACCGGGTCTGTTTACACATGTCTCAGAATTAATGAAAAATGTTAATGAAAAAGGAGAAATGAAAAATGTGTAAAATGTCAACGATTTCATTATAAGTCGTTATCAACCCGTGACAACCCACTGCTGACCTATTTTGGCCACATTGCCACATAGGAAAGCCGCATATATACCCACGCAAGTCTAATGTGGAATGAGAATCAGATCATAAAAGGTATTTAAAGGTAAAGGTAGGTAATCTGACTTATTGACTGTCATTGTGCATAAACACACAAAAACCGGGTCCAACGGTCGTCAATCTGATTACGTTTGTTTTTGACATCACATTAACCAATCACGTTTCAAAATCGCAATTCATAGCTTGTAAAGACGTTTTAGAACCTGTTTGGAGACAAATTTTATGTCTATCCAGAATTATTTTATAATGAGCACTCTTTTAAGGAATATTCTCAGCTGCATGTGAATTAAGTCATTTCCGATTGTCCTATAAACTATTTATAGTCTTTTTGAAATAAAATTACTGTTTTTGCAGTTCGCTGATTGCTCTGATGTTTATCTTTACATATACAGAATTGATCATTTCATGACGCTTTTAAAAAATAATTTTAAAGTTATCATATTCACAGATCTCTTTACCGTATGTGGTACAGTCAAGAGCAAGTCAAGATTTACACTACCAGTTTAAGCTGAGCTCTGATTTATACTGCGCGCCATAGAATACAGGGCCGGTTCCAAGTCCAAAGTGTCAAGCTTAGCGTGCTCTTGACTGTACACACGATGCAGACTCGCCGAGCCCGTGTACCCCAGGCCACGCGGTACACGAGAGGATATGAGCTTTAGTGCCAAGAAGTCAATTATGGTTGTACTTATGTTTGGCATGCCACACAATAAAAATGTAAAAGAAATCTTGTGGAGATCATAAGGTAAAATTTCCTTTAGATGAGGACTGTGAACGTGTGAATATTAAATTATAATAATGTACCTTTTAAGTCATACTTACTTAAAATCCATCCCTGTCGCCTCCTGAATCAGCCCATATCGGACCAAGATATTTAAAACACAAACACAAATTATACACATCGTCTTTTATACAGTAATAGTTCTAGACAATGTGGCTACAAGGGTGTTTAATAAATACAGAATACTAAAAAACACCACCTGTACTTGACACCAGCATAACCAATTAACAAAACTAACCGTTCCAGGCGACATTTTTTCCCGCTCATTTTTTTTTTCTCGAACTGGCACAAGGTACCTCTCGTCACGACAAAAAAGCTCTCACGCGCTCTCATCAACTCGGACCTTCGATTATTCATGTGTTACGCTGTCGCACGGCGCAGGAATTTATTGAGGGGTTTATTCGGTGTGACAGTGGTGAGAATAGTGTGACAAAACTTCTATGATGTCTTATCCTTCACTCTGATAGGAAGGTAATTTAATTGGTCGTTGCTTGTATTGCTGTTGATACGCAAAGAAGTAAGAAGACAACATAAAGTTTAAGAAATCATTTGAGACTAATACAGTTATATTATGTCAAATAGATAAATCGGTTTCCTATGGTTTTTATAGATGCATAAATATAGCATGATCTCTAATTTAATTTGTATAATAGGGGAGGTAATTCATTGGTACTTATTAGATATTTTATAGTTCATATTAAACACCTAAAGGACTATCTCGAATCTTTCTAATCAAAATAAATATGATAATTCGAAAGTTCTAATTGAAATCAAAAGTAGTTAGTAGATAGATATTTTTTGTTTAAATTTCAATTTACTTCAATCTACTAAAACAGACTCGAAATACATGGTGCACCAAACAGAGTTAAAGCTCTAGATTTTACAAAGAATTCTACAAATTAGCCCTCAAATAAGCTACTGTAGCCGCTCTACAAGCTCGGGGGATTTACCAGCTCTCAAGCGTTCCCTCCCACGTAATCGAGTGACGGCTGATAGAGTCGGCCGAGATAATGACATCTGCGGTAAAAACGCGGACAGTCAGTTATTTATCATCGTTGCCTGTTTAATTATGCCGTGCCCCACCCTACGATGCTGCCTTTATAAAGTCATCTCACTTGATGGGGTGAATTTTGACAGTACAACACTAGTACTAATTATATTTGTACCAGGTGGTATACGTGGTGTTCCTTGCGGTTTTTCTGCTCAGCTATAATACAATTCTGAAGCGGTAGAAACTTTCAATAAGTGGATTAAGTTCTTATATTGAATAAAAAGTTTCTCTTATTATTTTTTGAGATGCCTACCTACTGAGTTACTGTATTTTTAGCACTGCCAATCTTGCGATGTTATACAAGGTACACAAAAAACTTAACTACCTATATTTTAATAGGTGACTGGTCTACCAACTAAAATATGAATGAGGAAGACTTAAGAAACAGTTGAAATGTTGAGCGTGGTGAGACGTGAGATGGATCTAGAATCATAACATCCCTTATAAGTGTGGTAGAGGTCACTTTTAAAAATTTCTTTGATTATCTTTTGTATGTCCGGTTGCACCACTTCTTTAGTATGTAAAATTCATGGTTAGTTACAGTCATATTTATTAGTTCTATGTATTTATTTACTGCGTTTATTTGAATGTTTATTTTTTACATAACGTAATCACAACATTCTTCAGTATGTAAATAATAAGTCTTAAATTTATTTACAAAGAAAATATACTTTCATTTACAATAGTATGTAAATATATATCCTACTAATATTATAATCGCGAAAGTTTGTACCTACCTATGTATGAATGAATGGATGTTTGTTCCTCTTTCACGCAAAACTACTGAACATCATAACACATAGGCATATAGCCTATCCCCGTATTCCCACGGGAACGGGCACTACGCGGGTAAAACCGCGGGGCGCAGCTAGTTTATTATATATTTACAATCATATTTTTATGGCTTACAACGCAGATAACTCATTCAACCTAGCTACCTACCAGTAGATTACAACTGTAATTTAATTTAATTACAGACGATTGACCACATAAAAATGTTAATCGTGGCCGCGTTCTAATGATATTAACAGCAATTTGCAAAGGAATTTATGACTTTATTATGTGCAAGTTATATTATTTAAGCTTTTTGAATTACATAACTCACATTTGCGTAGTATATGTTATGACTCGCATGTACACTTTTACTTATTGCCCGAATGCGATTATATTATACTAGCGACCCGCCCCGGCTTTGCACGGGTGCAATGCTAACACTAAAACCTTCCTCTTGAATTACTCTATCTATAAAAAAACCGCATCAAAATCCGTTGCGTAGTTTTAAAGATTTAAGCATACAAAGGGACATAGGGGCATAGGGATATAGGAACAGAGAAAGCGACTTTGTTTTATACTATGTAGTAATAAAATGTTGTCTGTATTATTATAATAAAGCATCGATTAAACAGAAGCAACTAGGCGTCTGCGAAGCTAGAACGAAACTTCCTATGCACACCGACTACCGTGGTGCGATTCGAACGTTAATTTATATAGCAGGTATTAATTGAATATGCTGTAAATCCAGAGTTCACTCGCTTAAATACTCGATTCAATTTCTATACACATAGAAATCACATAGATCGGGGATTAAATGTGGGTGGAGGCTATATGAGTATCGACGACGAAGTCTTACATTTTCAAATGATAGATAGTTAAAAAGATAGATAAAAGATTTTCTGCCTATCAACTCCCTATCCGATTAGTCTGCCTATTTTGCCTATCCAATTACTATCTTCTATTTGTCATATCTAAACTATATAAGTTTGCGCATACGCATTAAATAGAGCCATAACTCGAAACTACTCAATCAGCGTGCAGTTAAAAAGTTTTATATTCGAAACATTTTTAATTAACCTCGATATGGAATTGATTTTGGCTGAACAGGTTCGGGTTGTACCACTATATCAAGCAATGACACGCGAGGTGGCTATATAGGGTGTTGGGATAGATGATAAGGTGTATCTTGAAAATTAAGGTAAAACTGTTGTGACACAAAAATCTAGTTACACAAAATCATTTGTTCTAAGTCATAAGTCATAAGAAGAGACCGTCGTTTTTAAACGTGAGTACGTATTCCTATCTTGGCTCAGTAGACTGGGTCGACAATTCCGTCCAAACCCGGTCCTCGCCCTCCTCCGGTCACGAGTTACGTTCCCCGCCTGGTCTGGGCTATTTACACGCCCCACTAGCTATCACTGCTTTTGATAACAAAAACTTATTAATAAGAACTTCATAATAAAATGTTAAAAATATTGATTTAGTTCAATCAGTGCAGGTGTCAAAAGTTTATTGACCCTGGTCTGCTATTTTCATACCAGTGATGTGCAAAATATTAAATTATGCCATTTACTTTAAATGTAAGGTTTTAGGAAATCCTCATAAATTCTTAACATGTGTTGCAGGCATAACAGGCTGTTGCCGCATAGTTTGTTATTACCTAAAGAATGCGTGTATTTGAGATTGATATACCCTTTCCGTAACACGCTGTACAGGCTTTAATCTCCGAATCAAGTAAAATTATTTAAAAAATTATTTCAATAAACGGAAGCTACAATGTCCTTGAGTAATACGTTTTCTATAACCCATAGCGGGTCGATAGTAACATATTTATGGAACTATAGACAATAAAATATTATTTTGCACATCCTTTACACAAACAGCTCCGGGCCGCGGTGTACGCAGTGACACGCGGGCAGTGTAATATATCTCGTCGGGTTAATTAACCGCCAGCACAATGGTTTATAAGTGTTTAAACCGACTTGTATGGGCCAAGCCTAATAGCACAGGCAGAAGTGGCAGCGGGTAAGCTTTAAAGTTAGCACACATATAAACTCTGTTCACCGCCTCGCCATTCTTGCCCGAGCTTGTCCCGAGGCGATGCCGTTACGATGCTGCCTAATGTGCGTTGTAGGGAATTTCATATAAAGAATACTAAACGGTTCGAGTTGACACGGTGCTGATTCGTTTCCTAGTTGATATTCGTGCGACATCCTATATAATACACATATCAACTCGGAAACAGATCGTCACCGCCTCGCCTATTTTACTCGAACTTGTCCCGAGGCGATGCCGTTACTATACTGACTTGTGTGCGTTGTAGGGAATTTCATACAAAGAATACTAAACGGCTTCCTTTTTAAGTTGATATGTGTGCAACAACGTTAAAGGTTGCTCTAAATGAATGGCACGGAACGGATTCAACGTATTTACTCTGTAAAAAACCTACCGTGCCGTCAGACAGTCAGAATTTTTACAAGGGTACAGTTGTCTTGTTGTGGTTGATGACGCATGCTTCACTTTAGGGTTAGAAGTTTAGAATGATGATTGATTGACGGATAAAATAAGGATAATTGTTTCTTGATTTTTATATTTTGGCACTATTGTTGATTCAGGTGACTCATTTTGGTGTTGAACAAACAGTTTTTTGAAGTAGAAAGAGATATTAATAATAATAATAAGTAAATAATAATAAGTTGGTTGCTAAGAAGTACCTATCTTAAAAACTTAAAACTATCGATATCAAAGTTTTCTACTGTTATTCAATTCATCCTCACGTATGAATACATGAATTACGGTCGTCGCATGAGTTAGCTAAAAGATCTGTCACGTTTCGAATGAAATTTTGAAATTTGGAATGATAACAGTAACTTACTTAAGAGCATGCCTTCTGGGACTCCTCCTCCTGCCTCTCGCCATGCATATAGACGAGTTGGGGAGTGGACAAGATAAGAAGTGTAGGGGGATGACTTGGGAAAGTAGACCATGTCATCCGGAAGGGACACGGAGATCTCATAAAAGCCCTAAACTTTCCGTGTTGTAGAAATAATCAACCCGCTACTACGTCTTACTTGACCAACCAACCAACGAACGCGCTAATACACATACCGATTAAGATCTTACCAGGAACTTGATACTAGGTACAGCATCCGATACTAGTTACATTATCACCGATATCTAGCTGTACATCGCGCCTTCGCGAAGACGGACTGGTTTGAAAAATGCGAGGAATCGAACAGACGATGGATTGCGAAGATAGCCAGGTGATGGATTAACGAGTCTATTTGTTTGAACAAGCTGGATAATAAGAGAATTAGTACAGGTTATGTGAGTAACTGATGTGTTGTGTTACATGTAATTATTAGTGAATAAAATTGTTGTTGGACTATTTTTGTTTACCATAATAAACAAATAATCTCACGCCTTTTATCCCCGAGGGGGTAGGCGGTATACCAAAAATATCGGGAGACAATCTTCAGTTATCAGAAACCGGACACATTGGGACAGGACACTGATGCTTGACTGGCTACAGGAATTCTTCGTGATGTTTTTTTTTCTTATTACCGTTGGAATTACTGAAAACCTTTACTCAAAGGATGACTACATCCTATAGGGAACCTTTATGCCAAACTTCAATTTCGAGATTTTGAAGTTAGTTGGTGATATTTCGCTTTTATCGAAAATATTAATATGAATGAAGATATTTAAAGAAATAAATACAAAAGAAATCTCACGCCTCTTATTGCGAGGGGGTATCCAGATATATTCAATTTCTGGATATACCGGTGAGCCTTTCACCGGACCGGGTCTGTTACACACTTAGTATATTTTTAGTAAATACACTAATATTAGTAGTTTCACTATACCTCTTGCCACTATGCTATTGCCTCTAAGTCCTGAATCATCATAATGGTTGCTTTTCATAGTACTCAACTTCATAGAACAACTTTCATAGAACTCAACCAAGTGGTAACCAAAAGATAATAGTACCTACACATATACGGTATCAAAAATTACTTGTTACATGATCGTCATCACACCGCAACCAGCCCAATATTGAGCTATGGGTCTTTAATCACTTAAGAGGAACTATGGACCATAATCTCCCTCTGCAAATTCGTAGATGGTGTTAGGTTAATGTTCATCTAAAAATTAAGCAAGCCGAGATCAGCAGTTTAAGGATATAATAATCTGTCTGGACCCTTTAATTATACTTTTAAGTAGTTGCAATAAACTTTCAGTCATTAAACCTTCTATACTTGTTTTTTAGACTAAATAGTAATTAAATCTGCTTTAGTAATGATAGACCCGAGTTATAAAGGGTATGAGCACTACGAGCCGGTTTATTTTATGATCTGAAAAATAGAGTAGATACATTCCTTAGTTTTATTCTTTGTATTTTATACCCCGGCTTCGCACGGGTGCAATGCTTATACTAAAACCTTTCTCTTGAATCACTCTATCTATTTAAAAAAAACCGCATCAAAATCCGTTGCGTAGTTTTAAAGATATAAGCATACATAGGGACATATGGATATAGGGACAGAGAAAGCGACTTTGTTTTATACGGTATAGTGATGAGATGGGTTCTAATTTCGAAACCCTAGTTAAAAACCGAATGTTGATTTGTCGATGACAATAATATGTCGTTAATACATAATTTGATGTTTATTTGATGAATTTTAGCCTATGCCCTGCCTCAAGATGCAAGTTAGCTACCTGACAAATTTCATCAAGATTGCTTTAGCGGCTAAGCAGTGAAAAGGTAACAGAGTCACTTCCATTTAAACACGTTAGTCTTAATAACTTTGATTATATGTCATAATATACTTGAAACTTAACTATCATAGCACAGCACACCTAACCTAAGATTACCCTAATCATATTTAGCGACTAATTCGATCTACGCACGTGCTTAATTGCGCAGCCGCAATCACGGCGGCTTACAGCTGTCAACGATAAATCAGCTGACTATTTCAGAAGGTTCAACACTAATAATTACACAGGGACATCGGTGATGATATCTTATTGATGTAGGGTTCTATTTGGTGTTTTATGTTAGTGTATTATGTATACAAACCTAGGTATAGTGTTCAGAACGATAACTTAATGATAAAGAGTAAAAAACCGACTTCAACGAGTAGGACTAAAACATAAAGGAAATTGGTATATAAATTTTGTAGACTTTTGTTGATTCCTTTAAAACCGTTTGACCGATTTTGATAAAATTTAAATGGGCTCATCTATAAAGTATGATCGACCAGCACTAAAAGAATCATCAAAATCGGTTTGTATCTAATTGGCACAGTCGTCATTAAACATACAGTCGAATTGAGTCTCCTTTTTTGAAGTCAGTTAAAAAAGTTCGTAGCCATACCGACAAAAGTTTGACACTACACGTCTCAAATCTCAATAAGTGTGTATAAGAGATGGGTAATTTTATAAGTAGCAGAAATGAATTTTCATACGTCGCACCTGCTACTTATTAAATCTGTCAAATCGAAAATCATGCGAATTTCGTTGCACTTTTTACGTTTCATATTTCATTTCCAATAGCAAGTGTGATTTTTCAACGTAATAAAAAAAATATTGCCAGTGAAATTTCGCACTTGGGATAAAAAATATCATCAAATTAAAATTATTTAAAAGCAATTAAAGACAATCATACCCAACCCATTTCTACTATAAAAGGTACCTATACACTTTGTTTTATACGCATTATATATCTTTCTTTTGTACATTTCCTGAAATGTCGTGTCGTGTCGCCTCTGGTGAGTGCTTGCTATGCCGCAAGACGGAGTAACACGCGACACGACGATTTTAGATTCGAACAAATTTATATCGCACGAAGAGCACACACTGAATCGCTGAATAGTGCGACAAAATTCATAGCATACCTAGCGAGTCTATTTGGGCGTATACCTATTTTTTTTTAATGTTTGTATGTTCAGCATCTATGTGATCCTATACCATTTACCCGACTACGATGAAAATTTTGTAAGTGGGAACGCTATTCCCAGAAAAGATATAGAAAACAATCTGAAATTTCAAAGGGAACGGGAAAAACGGTATCTATATAAACCATATATAAACAGACTCCATAGTACTTTTATAGTGCGCCTGCGATTCGAGTACCGTCGCGCGCGCACTCAATAATGGCATATTCGCGCGATATCGCCACTCCGATCAGTGTCGACCACACGTGACGCGAGTATCGAGGTTCGAGAGAATGCATATCGATTAGCTTTCAACATGGTTGTGGCTGGAAATTTACCCCCTAGCTAAGTTACTAACGAAAGTTTTATTCGCTAAACTAGCGGTGGCGGTAATTAGGTGTTGCGACAATTTTACTTTGTCGCGCTATAATGCTGCGCGCATGACAAGTCGAACGCTTATGTCAATCCTACATTACATTTTTCATTAGACATCCGAATGACGTTTAAGTTTTAAAACCCCATTTGGCCATGCCTATATAATAACTACTGTAAGCAGTGAAGAGTTAACGAAGGTATTAATTGCAATTTAGGTGAATTATGGCGAACTAAAAAAATCGGGTATCAATATTAAAAAAAACCTGCTCACAACAATACCTATCTAATTAAGTTACACTCCGCAAAAGCTATTTTGAACTGAAATCATGTCTTAACTTACATACTCCAACAAAGGTCAATTAACCTATGACTTCCCGCCAAAACTCACAACTTATTCAACCGAATAGTGATGCGAACGCTACGATAAAAACGCGACGCGTTATCGATAAATCGGCGGGCACTTGCTCATTGCGCTCACAAGGGCCACACGGATCGCGGGCTTGCAATCGGAGATCTTTACAATCCTTTCATCGACATCTATTATAGCCCTTATATTCATGGTACGAGAGCCCATAAAGTCCGCACTAAAAAGTTTGTAACTCTAGTTGCATGCCGGCATTTATTAAGTAGTGTACGTTTCAATTGCTCGACGTGTGCTCGCTATATTTATTGCACCTTTTCAATGGCTGAATAGAGATAAACACATGTTTGTGTTCAGATTAATGTTCTTTTTGTATGCGGAGATGGCGGATTGTAGTTAATATTGTTGTGTTCTATAATTTAATTTCATTGTTATACTGCACAACTGATCTGGTTGCCTACCACCACCTCTTAAAAACTATCATAGTTCGAGAACGTTTTGTTTAAAGCTTAAAACAACATTAGATTTGTACCACGACCGTACGTCTCAGATTCGTACCACGACCTCTTATAACAATCTTGTTTCATTCCTACAAAGTGATGTAAAATAACGAATGACTGTCGCATAAATAGATATCTATTCCATAACGAGATGTAGCCTCATTTTCAAATACCGTGATCACTTTTGCACAGTGTCCCTCAAGCTTAAAAAATGTAATTTATTTGATTTGACACAAAACAATATTAAAACAAGCTTACTTTTTAAGGACGTCATGGTATGAAGATAGCAATACTAAAAAAATACTGTTTTAAGATTGTTTTAAACGATGATGATGATACGGGCCCTGGTGTTGTGTTTTGAATGTTGGTTATTTTATTCACATGACGTTATCAACTTGTTACGTTACGTCGTCAGTCGACTTTATTTCCTCATATATATGAAGAAAAAGTATGGTCTAATAATCCCCCATGCGAACCCACTGAGTTCCTACAAGACTAACTGTCCGGCTTCTCTACACCACCCATGGATACCTGATTTAAATTGTGTGTACACACAATTAAAACGTTCATTTCATCAAATTTTGTTATTTAATGCTACTAGGCGGTCACACACTAACGGACCGCGCCTAACAATGCTTAACCTACGTGATTTTTACAAACGTACCACTGGGCTAAAGGCGAATCTATTGTATTGTAGTTGGTACAAACATTTACTGAGTTAATGTATGTGTCATTTTTCAATAACAAAACAAGATTACGAGATTGACGAGTAATTTTTTAGCAGTAACAAAATGCCGTTTCACACAAGATTTCGGCATGCCTAATTATAAGGCGTAAAATAAAACGAATCACGCTTCAAACCTGACACTAAAATAAGAAATCCGAAGGCAATTCTTCATCGAATTTACGAGAGGACCTGTCATTACTTGAGACCCGATTTGGGACCCCCGTGACAGCAAATTGGCAGTTAACCAGTGAAGGGACACTTCTTTATGGAATAATTATTTTCCGTTGTATGTATTTGGGTAAGTAGATATATCGTAAAAAAAATATTTAAAAGACGTACCCCACTCTTAAGTATTAATAAAAATGTCTCCCATAACCTGTAGTCTCACAGAAACAGCCACCGGAATTTGTCCAGAATGAAGTTACGATCAAAAACCTCCCAAACTCACCGCAAAATTGCAACGGAAAACCTTACAAGCTGTCTCAAAAAGCTGAAACTGAGTACATAATTGCGTAATAACTCAAAAGCTATTACCGTAACAATTTCGATTGAGCATTATTATTATTCAAACACGTGAAATCTGTGTGCTTCTCGATTGCGCCGGGTTGTTTTTGCGGCCCCGAAGCTTCTTTCCGAGATTCCGACTGGTATAATGAAGCCATTACCCACAAGAACAAGCTTCGTCGAGGGCAACCACATCGGTATGGAAGAAAAAAAATCCCCAAATCGCCTCAAGGGACTCTGGAACTCTCGTGCGCCGACATGCTGTCTTGCCAGTGTAGAAAAAGAATTAAAAAGATATTTAAGTTCGTTAGGACTCGTTTCGCGGTCTCGCTTTCGAATTCAAATGCTCTTGGTTTTATTTCGGAGAGTAAAATTGAGACTTGGTTAACTAAATCGTGTTAAGTTTATAAGACCTTTATACAAATAAAAGAAAAGCTAGTTTTTTATACTAATTCTACATTTTAAAAAGAGCCCTTCCAAGATGCGCTTGTACAGCGGACGCAACTTATTAAAATAAGAATTAGAATCACCTTATACAAAACTCAGGAATTTTGATGACTTAATAAACGATTTTCGATCCCACTCTTTCAGAGTTGAGTAGCAAATAGAAAGTTCTCTCAAAATATTAATTAATTGCTTCCTCATAACGAAAGAGCAACTCACTACGTCATTAGAAAAGGAACCCTTCAGTCTAAATCAAAATGCATACAAGATGACAAAGCTAAAACCTTTGGGCGAACAAACCAACTTCTTTCCAATCATCCTACACCCGTTAGCCGGAGGAATGTACTACAACGAAGAAAAAACTAGGAATGACTCTTTTAACTTACAACGTAATTTATCTGAATGTCGTGGCTGTAGGTAACTCTGTATTTAAATATTCATTGCAAGTTGAATCAAGATAATCTTGGGCAACGGTGATTAATGACTTTATCTCTGAATGATTTTCTGATACAAGTTCCAATTACTTTTTTAGCACATTGTCATAAAAGGAAATTATATTTAGTATAAAATAATGTTAAACAAAAAAGCGACAGTAAGCACTAGTCGCCACAATGATTTTCGAAGGTTCCCTTCGGTTTCTCTGGGATGCCACTATCAGGTTCTGGTTTCCTTATCATGGAACCACCAAAAACAAAAAACAAAAAAAAAAAGAATAATCAAAATCACGACTAAATTATCCGCAAACACACATAAAAAAATAGACGGTCGAATGAAGAAACCTCCTCCTTTTTTTAAGTCGGTATAGACAGTACTCTGTAACTAGCAACACTAAAATCACTATAACATAATCGAGAATTCGGCCCCGTCATCACAACCCCATCACAACCATCAGAACATGTTAATCCAAGATCATTAACTGTGATAACGACATGCGGTGATTACCTTACAATGCGAGACAAAAAACACCTTAATCAATTCAAGAGGGAAAGCGACAAACGCCCACCATCCGGCTCGAAGGACCAGACAATAATAAGGCCATTTGTAAGGGAAAAAATGTATGACGACTAATTATGTTGATTGTCTCTACTCTACATTAAGCTTTTGTATATCCGACTAGAAGTAATGTGCTCTGGCTAGTTGCATTAGCATATAATTATTCAAAGTAGCATATGTATCGTTACCTCTCTTATTATGTGTAAATTTGTAGGATAAGAACGTCATATTACAACATCGTTTAGTGGAGTCAACGACCTGAAGCGCTAAAAAACGCGATAAGATCTCTGTTTCTCATGCTATAATTTGAATCGAAATGGTTTCTAATGTCAATTTCGTCACCAAAATATTCAAAACATCTTAATTGAACACAAAACTCAATCTAAAGTGTGATGAAAAACCGGACACTCAACACTCCATATCAAAATCACATTAAGTCGTCCGAAAACCGACTACATTAATGCTGGGCCCGTTTATATCTTATATCTCGAGACGTACTACTAATAACTCAATCCGTACTAAATTATATAGAGCCGAGAAGCACATCACTATCATTAAAACGCGCTCGACGTAGAATAGTGCGAGTTTTTAAACGCAATCTGTTATTATTTTAACAATTACTTCGGTTTTTACTGTTTAGGTATGATGAGAACGTTTTTGCAATGAAATCTGGTATTATTTCGACTGTTGCAAGTTTTTTAAAATTAGTTAAAAAAACAATCTTTGATACTATACTTACTCGTACTTCAGAGAAGCATCCGTTCGGTTCTCTTATTTTAATAACTGATACACCTACTTAAGAATTCGAAAAGCCAGGATTTGCATAGTTAATTAAGACCTTACACGTGATAATAAAGATCGATTCATCCTCCTCAGCCATTCATCAAAAGCGTCCCGCTAGTTACAGATTAAAACGTCCTCAAGCCCACACATGAGTGCAACTTGTTTCAATCAACACAAGGAGCCAAGCCACTCTGTCTCAAGTTACGTTTACCGTCGCGCACCTATCAATTTGCGCACACAAATCGTGCGTGTGTCCATTACTCGTATTCGTCACGTAGAAATAACAATATGTATGTATACCTGTTTGTGGTGTGGTGTTCGTTTTGTGCGCGCTCGTTCACCACGCCCCGGCCATTATTGTGGAAGAAGAAAGCGTAGGGGGGCGAAGGGTAGCTAGGCGTTTTGGTATCGATTATTGAACGAATAGTTAAGTCATCATACCCTTGGGTGGCTTGAAAATCCATCTTACAATCCGCGGTGGGCTTGCATGGGAGATTATGGCTCATGTGTAAGGTAATACCTTTAGCTCAGCAGTGGGCTCTTACGGTATGATGATTTATTTATTTATTTATGATTAAGCGAAAGGAATAATATGTTTTACCTTACAACACTGACTGTGTCAATTGGTGTTTAAATAATTGTTTTGTCTGTGTCAACAATTGTCATAACTGATACACCTACAATTTAAATATGTACTAAAACGCTTAGTTATTTTCTCTAAGTGTTATATTATATTATTGAACATATTTTCCAATTGAAAATATTTCTCAAGCTATATATAGTATCGTTGAAAAGAAGTCATAATATAACGAAATGTTTATGAATTCATGACTTTTTTTTTATCGATATCGACTTTTCGGTACTAAACGCAGCACTACAACCCGAAGACGGGTCGAATCGGGCTCTGCAGGGAGTTTATCTCTCGCCATAGGACAAAAACATGGAGCAACTAGCCGTCTACATGTAATTTTGTATTTTATATCGATATTAAATAATATTAGTTAGTAGATGTTAGTAGAACTAAACATCAACTTTTTTATTTTTTATTTATTGGGAATACCAACAGCTTAAAATACATTTTATGTTAACAGACTTCACATCTACTTAGCTACTAACTTACATACATTTTACGTAAAAAGTTGAAAGGATATCAAGATTTGCTTTATTTTAGCCTTGTTGTATAGAACTATTATACTTATAGTTCTTAAACTCCAAGAGCCATCCAAATTCCAAACTAACCAAAAAACTTTAAACCAAAATGAGGAACCCAGTACGAAATCAAAAAATATGGACCTAAAAAATTATGCCGTGTTTCCAAAAATCCTCTAAAACGTATAATAGAAGTGCATTATTACGTTGCTACAGGGCAAACAGGCAAATATTGACCGTGTGGCAGGTTTGCTGAGACGCGTCGCTGCAGCTTACTGCGCAAGTCAATATTGACATGGCGTGCGCGCGCGCATGTAGGGCTGCGGCTGCTGCGCATGTTTTTTTTAGATCTTCTATTATGCTTTAGTTTAAATAGAAACAAATATGTCGTGATAAAGAGTGAGAATGTGACGTAAAATTAAAATTTCCTTGCGAAAAACCTTAATTCGTTAAGAATTAAAATACACTTACAATTTAAAATACCTGTCTAGTCCAGCATCGGCCTCTCACGGGCACCCAAGGGTATTAGGCAATAATATTGTGTCTGCATTCGATTACTTGACGGTACATTTTAACTAAACTACGAATTTTTTTTTCATAGATTTGATACGAGTATATGACAGTGTGTTTGTGAATAATTGTTTAATTTCCAATATTTATAGTAATAATCTTTATTGCTTTCTTGTTGTACAAAAAGTTCATCAGTTCAACAAGAGTTATTAGAGAACCGCTAAGGTAGTGTCTCATTGAATCATTCTAATTGTTTTTTTATTTATTCTGGCAACAGACAGACATGTAATAATTAAGAATATTTACAGATTCTTAAATTATGATAGACCTGCATTGCCAAAATTTAACTTAATTGTATGTATCGAGTAAGGAAGAGATACAATGAGAAAACTTTATATAGGTACCTACTTCATTTTAACATATCGACAAATATGTAGGAGTTCTAATGTTACAAAGAAGATATATTATGGGTATAGATACTATTTAAAATTGTGATTTAAAAAATATTTAAGAGCTTGATATGACCGCGAGGCAGCCCTAGCCTAAGTTGACGCTATCACGATTTCTGGAGCAAACTCTAAAATAACTTCAGGAAATTCAAGTTACATTACAGCTTCAACAAGCAACTGATATTTTTGCCTATCTGTTGACTATCTATGTATATTGTTCAAGCGATACAGTACAGTAACTAGGTATTGAATATACATTAATGTGTCACTTAATAAAATATACCGATATCATATTTGTTTTAATTTGGTACAAGCCCAAGTTTTGTTTGAAGAGATGGAAAAATGATTTTGAAGTTTAACTGTGAGACAATATTTGCTTTATCTATGTCATTGTATATTCTATCCTTATCGTGGCCTGTCTGTCTGTTGCACAGTTTACACTGGGTTTGAGGTTAAATTTACCGTTTGTTTTTAAACTACAAAATGTTTTCTAAGCAATATGTGTTTTTAGTTTGTGATAAATGGAAACTGATTCTTAACACGCCAATCCGGTGCAGATATTTTCGTAATATTGTTTTTTTATTTACATCTTATCTCGAGGAGGCTGTCAGAAGTATTCATTTCCGGAATAGGTGGATGTTACAGTTGCGTGAGAATCTATCTTCTATATATATAAAACTAGCGACCCGCCCCGGCTTCGCACGGGTGCGCTGTGCTAACGCTAAAACCTTCCTCTTGAATTACTCTATCTATTTAAAAGAAACCGGCCAAGTGCGAGTCGGACTCGCGCACCGAGGGTTCCGTACAACCTTGCAAATTTATGGTTTTCGTAATTTTTCCTTTATCTATGCTATAAGACGTTGCTTCGTACCAAATTTCAAGATTCTGAGTTCACGGGAAGCACCCTGTAGGTTTTGATTCCCTTGCAAGTGTCGAAAATTTGCGGCATAAACGGCTGTATCTTTTGATTGCGTTGGCTTAGAAGTTTGATTTTTTCACAGCTTCAAGGGACAGTAGACCTGAGTAATTGATATAAATTTCAGCTTCATACCTCCACGCGTTCCTGAGAAAAAGGGTCTTGACAGACGGACGGACGGACGGACAACAAAGTGATCCTATAAGGGTTCCGTTTTTTCCTTTTGAGGTACGGAACCCTAAAAAACGTATCAAAATCCGTTGCGTAGTTTTAAAGATTTAAGCATACAAAGGGACATAAGGACATAGGAACATAGGGATATAGGTAGGTATATAGGGACAGAGAAAGCGACTTTGTTTAATACTATGTATAGTGATGATAAACTGACCGAATGATTGGTGATGTATCAAATCACAGCCTAAGCCGCTGGGTCTATAGACTTGAAATTTTGCACATAGATAGCTTATACAGTGTAGGCATCCACTAAGAAAGGATTTTGCAAAATTCAACCCCTAAGAGGGTGAAATAAACGTGCGCGTACGAGGCAGCGGTTAAAAGCAAGTCAATGATAAAAGTTGCATGCTTCCTCACGATGTTTTCGGTCAGTGATAAATACGTACGTAAGTTTATGGAAAACTCATTGGGACATGCTACTTAACCTCTCAAAAGAAGAGAAGAGCTATCACTGATACTAATATTGCTTGGTAATATATTTCCCATAAAATTTTTTTTTTCCTTACCAAACTCTTTGAAGACCACTATTTCCTGCTCCTAGCAACTGTTGACCAGTTAAAACCAATATTTGCCGGCGTGAACCAGAATCTAAAATACCAATAAGCTACTGTACGCCTCCCGACCTCGCTCGGTCAATATTGGAAGTACTTAAAACGTATTCCCGGAATGACTTTTAGTAACTCCGAGATATTGTAGGCAAACTTGCCTGCAGTTGTCAAGGAAATTTATACACTATTCAGTGGTAACAGAGACAAGAATATGACGGTTTACTTTGAATTGAAGTTGGGCAGTTTGCTTTAACTAATTGACGAGTAGGTGTTGTGGAGGTTTTCGGGGACTTTTGTTTGTTTTTTAATTTCTTTGGTACAGATTTAAGTTTCATTCCATTTTCTGAGTCTGATCGAAAAAAACTTATGTTTATCACTATAGCTCGACGGTAGATGAAAACATCGTGACGAAAATCGTAATGCTCCAAAAGTCCCAGAAGTGATTCTGAAGCATTACTAACAGCACGTCATGTTTAGGGGTTCAAAAAGTAAAAAAAAAAATATATATTTCCATGTATGGAATACCTCTGCCGACCCACTCGAGAATAAAATAGAGAGCATATATTTTTTAATTGAAGTATTTAAAATTTCTGATTTCCTGAGATGTACCCGGTCAATGTCAAAATGACGTATCTTACAATATCATCAAAAGCAGACCGCATGTAATTTCCAAGTGCCTTATTCAAACATGTCTAACTCATAATTTTCACAAATCCTCACATTTCCATTGTCAATGGGATATTTAACCTGTCATACGTATCTAAAGGACAAAAGGGGACAATTTGGGACAATGGGACCGTATTCACAGTCCCTACCGACCACTTGTTCAAACAATCAACCCATTTCGGATTAAAGGTGTTTAATTTTTTTAACCCTCTCAAGAACTGGCAAAATTTTGTATAAAAAATTATGTCAACTATAATATGGGATAGTTTGCTTTTGTAGAGTTAAGCTAGGTACAGTTCTGCTAAAGAATTTTGAATAATAATTGCGCTTGTATTAGTTTTCTTGAAGTTGTTACTGTATTCGATGGTTTGTAGCTAAGAATCGTTGCCAAAAAATATATAAACTAAAAAGAGATTTTAGTTTTGTTTCTTGAAGCGCAAAAGAGAATAATAGGGTAATAGCACCTTAGAAGACTTTTGCCAAATTGAATAAAACATGTTGATCTTTCATTTAGAAAATGTGAAGAAAGTCCTTAATAGCGTAACAGTTAGGCTGTTACAGGTGGATGATGTAAAAGATTTTTAGAATTTTGGCGGTTACAATACAGTACCTATAGACTTTATAACCTACAAATCATTATCATTATATTACACAACTCACTGAGATTAAGACGTCCCTATATTTAGAGAAAATGCTTTCAAAAATTAATAGGTACCCAACATATTTAGTATCAAAAGAAAAATATAACTTTCGAATAATCTGACAATATTTTCTTGTGTCCACAACTGTTGGAATAAAGACAGGTCTCCAAATCATCAATACAAGTTAGGGTAATCAAATCACAGACACGTACTTTAGTATATCACATAAGTATCTTGTCACACCTATGTCACACAGAGTAAAAACCATTTTGACGACTTTTCTAAAAAAAATTTTTTAAAAAAAGCACGCCTTTTATCCCGGAGAGGGTGAGTGGCAGAGCTATTACATTTCTGGATATAGAAAAAAAAATTAGTAAAAGACAAATAGAGACAGCATTATACAGAAATTAACAGAACTTATCTAAAGATTCTTTGAGAATAAGTACTTATAAAGCTATAGTTCCTTTCACCCGAGGGCAGCCGCAGGCAACGTTAGTATGACCCATAAAGTATAAAGAGCACTCATAAATACGAACGTGGCAATTAATGCCCAGCCCCGGGGTTTGCTCGTAAAACGAGTATTATTATTGTGTTATACGGCCTGTAATCAGAGCACAAGAAACACCCCGTATTATTAGGCTTTTGTTCGTCTTGAGTTATTTACTAGACAGATGGACGGACAAGTCTACACTGCTCAAGGGGCGTGTAATTATAGAACTTTACATACAATACAAAATATTATGTGGGTTTAATTAGTGTTATAAATATATAATATAGGTTGATCGTATTATAATACGATAGGTACAATAACTCCAAAAATCTCTTATTAGTCACTACGTCATTTAAGAAACTTTTGTGCCTTCGTGCTCCTAGACACAGCGGTTACGGCTGTGCGTCAGTAGAAATGTACCACAAAATTAAGACCGATAAAAAGATCGTATCTACCTACCTTCTTTATAAGAAAATCATTGCAACATAGCTGATAACACGCAACATCGAATGCCCACTTTCCCGTCCGAAACGTCTTATCCAAACACTAGAATCGAACGGAGAGCGCCCACTCGCATTCCTAGAAAAACTGGTTACGGGCAGCACTAATGACCTTATTAGCTAGGCTGGTACTTCCACTTTAAGTCTAGATTTAATCTAGGTTTTAATGTAATCCTACACTGGATTCGTCCAATAAAAAGTAAGCTTACTCGGAGATTAGATCTCAAAACGCTTGAGATTTTTCCATTCGTCCTTAGGATATGGATCAAGCCTTGATAAATGTGAAAGTGTATTGGACAAACCAATTTGGTTTGTCCATCTTTCACGCAGCAATAACAGATAATTATTAAGACCAGGAAGTGACATGCTACTTATCAGACAAAGTCGAAAGCAAAAGCTTGTTATCAATACGGCGATATGTCTCGGTCGATTTGAGTATCAGTCGAGCAACCGAAATTTTTCTAATCTGCATTTTCTTATAATAATTATTACCTATTAAAATCTCGTAACTACTTTGGGGTGTTTTGTAAATTTTACTTGGTCGTACTTTAATGATATTCTGATCTTACACCATACCAGACATATGTCCCAGCTTGGGGCAAATTGAAATTAAATACTGTTGAACTTTAATAGAGTGTATTAATTAATAAAAAAAAATACATTTTTTATAATTTCGCCGTGTACAGTCAAGAGCAAGTCAAGCTTGACACTACCAGTTTAAGCTGAGCTCTGATTTGTACTGCGCGCCATAGAATACAGGGCCGGGTCAAAGTCCAGTGTCAAGCTTAGCGTGCTCTTGACTGTACAATGAGTGCGCGCGCTTCTGGCTATCTACCGGTCATTTAGTGACGTGCTTGTACACATAAGTATCACGTGACTATGTCGATTTAATACATTTTGCTATCATTCACATAAGTAGCAAGCGTGTCAAAGCTCTCAAATAAGGTTACGAAGTTTTGCATTATTAGTCATGGTTTTATGTCTCAATCTCAATAGATGTTCCCTCACCAGTATAGCCTTTAGATAAAGGCTAGTTTTATATAATCAGTGTTCATTAATTTATTTTTCGTAATATAAATCTTAATAATGTCGAATATGCCCTCGGCGCCCGACGCCTACGTAAACTCTTTTAATTTTAACTTTGAATAAAGAATAGTATAATACTGACCAATAAAGGTACACATGGATGAAAATAAACTGAATCGAATAGTAGATATTTTGAAGCTCAAGATAACTTTATTCTATCAAGTGAAGGAAATACAAACTTATGTTTGAGCTATGACTCTCTTTAGAAGTCTTTAAGTATTTTCAAATTAAAAAAAAAAAGAAGTTATAGTACCTAAGTCGTGATTCGATAGTATGATACAAGGGTGATTGGATGTAGCGAAGAAACTAATGTCCAACGAAATTTGTGATTATTGGGAATTCTAGAGGTTTTTAACACGGAGTGAACACGAAGTGAACTACAAAACATTTGCTTAAGCCTTTAACCACGATGCGGCCTGCAAACGTATTAAAGGAAAAACTTACTTTCATCACTATATTTAAAAAAATAGAATGTGCAATAATCACCTAATATGGTCGTCGTTGGCCATGGACATCTTCAGCTCCAAAGGAGTATCTCATTATAGCTTTTTATGCCAAAATAGTGTAATAACCTAATAACTTCATGAACAAAACACAAATTGGAAATGATGGGCACCTTGCCACGGGGGCCTCATTTTTTACATCTCCTGTAGTTTAGTTTAGTTGGTAGTTTTAGTTTTACTCCTAATTTTACTTTTAGTTTACTTTTATTAGTAATTTACATTAAAGTTATTAATAAATTCTACTTATGAAAGTTCTTTGTCCAATTGGAAATTAATATCACCTTTAAGAAGCCACGACCGTTAAACTTCGTCAGTTATCAGTTTAACTCAAAAAAGCTCACAAAACAATACCCCCCGTCCAAAACTAACGCGTAGTCCTGCGCGCGCAGCCTAAATCAACGTCAAGATAATAATGTCCAAACATACTGGAAGGTACCATTTGATCCACTCACTTCAATCTCACTTGAATCTCGCTTTGAATCAAAAAGGAGTAAGGCTGGATTCGTTCAACATGGAATAAGTCGTATCCTGAAACTTGTATAGCACTTGACATTCAGTATCTGAATAATCCTTCCTTCCTCTTCGTTGAATGAATCAAGAGTCGATTAATGGGATAACTGTATGATAAGCTTTGAAAGTTAAATTACTAGCTACACAGGAAAAGCTCTGACAGGCTCTTAGACTAAGTATCTATTAAGTAATCTGTGCTCTTAGCAAGTAAAAAGTAGGGTAAAAAAATTTGATCAGTTGTGAAATCAAACTGATTAACAAGTGCCACCCGAAGTCCCAATTCAATCTAAGATGTCAAGGCTTTTATAAGCACTTCGAAAGAAAAAAGTCACCCTAAAATAGATTGCGCGGGTTTTAGATGAGTTCAATTAGTATCGCAGCAGAAACTGCGCACACGCAGCAGTAGCTCGCACTGCTACGTTAAGTGACAGGGTAAACTGTGATTATCACCTGCAGCCTACAGGGTAGGGTGATGCGCTTAGATACATACGTGGATGAGGTGTTTTATGTAATTTTTGAAAGCACACACTTTAGTGCGGAACTTCTCAGCCTCTACACGATTTTGTACGACTAATAAATTGTACGAATTGCGGATTAGTACAAAATACGAACCACAACTACGTGGTAACAGAGATTTGTAAGATTCGCTCTTCAAACAATAGTAAAAAACTGGATAATAGAAAGGTCGACTGTCCATTTTCCACGTGAAATTAGTTCATACCGGTATGGTATATGGTTCATACCCCGGTATGAACTAAGTATCGAACAAAAGTGCATTCAAAATCTGAAGATTTGTGTGAAAATATTTTCTGCCATTTTTGTGGTGTTGCATATTGTGTCTCTGGTTTAATTTTAGGGATTAACGTTTGTAAATTAAACCAACTCAACTCGTGTCTGAATCACTAAACTCCCTTTTAAAATTATCTAAAACTGATCAAAAACTTGTACCCTTGTTATCTATATAGAACAAAATTTTTAAACAAAGTACCCGTAGTTTCGTTATTATTAAAAATATCTTCTAATTGAATACTGACCACATTGAATAGTGTTTTTTTATTATTTAAACACACTATTTAAATATTGTAAAGGTATAGCCAAGTCTGAAAATAAGCGATCAGACTATTTTCTGAACGTTTCATTTTCGTCATTTAATTTTCTTAGCTATAGATTAAATACTAAATACCTAATTATAAAATTAGTGACACCACTTGACCCATAACAAATTACCACATAAGCCCATGATCAACATCATACCGTGTTTGCTTCAAGATCTGTCTGTCAGTATAGTAACGCGGGCATCCTGTCTGTCTGTCTGCCGCAGATAAGGTTGTACTTAAACTCTTAAACGTGCCCCGATGGTTGATTGTTTAATACTTGCACTTATTTCCGGTGCTCGAGATGTTAAGCTTGTTTAATGTTGAATTATGTACTTGTTCTTGTTACAGGCAGCGTTATGGGAAAGTTTGGTATGAATAGATCGAGTTGATGAAAATCAACGTTTTTGAAATATATTACGTTGTTATTAAGTTTTTTCCATCTTCTGGTATTCGAATGTTAGCTTGCCTCAATGACACTAGAGTATTGGGATAAAATAGCGAACAAAATCATTATTTTTACTTATCTTTATGAAATTAAGGAAATTCAAGTCAAAAATAGAGATAACATAGCTTCTAATTTGAAACAGATTCTCATCTCCATGCAGATTAAAAAATGTTGACATACGCAAAATATTCTGGACTGTAAAAAATTGGACCAAGTCAGAAATATTATTAGCAAATTACAAATATCTTGCCCAAGTATTTCGATTGTTGAGGACACGCGGCTACAGTATCATTTACAGGATTTGCGTCAAAATCGTAAATAACACCCCATTTGACAGATACCAAGCACCTTGCTGGGGTGAACGGAAAAAGTTTTTTTCAAACAAATAGTCCACGTGAGCTTTTCGCCGAATACCCCCGTTAAAATCGGCAAAATGTGTCGAAAATCATTAAAGGGCCGAACAAAAGAAATTGTTTTGTGTTCCCGAAACTAGTTTCACAGATATAGACACACAAAAAAGTGTATTTTGATGTCTAAATAGACACGTCACTGCCAGGTAGAAGGCAAAAAAGGTAAGGCAAGGCAGCGTTGTTCACGGCGTGCAGTGAAAGAAATGTCATTAATTTCAACGGTTGGAGCTGCCCACGGTTTGTTAAAGAAATTTATATTTTAATAATTTTTGTATCAGCGGAATCTCATCGAGATATAGAAATGGGCATAAGGTTTGTCTATCTTCGTCATCTTTATGGAAATATTTCTTTGGGAGTATCAAATTGTTTGATTTAACTAAAGATTCCCGGTACTAATAAAGTTGAACGGCTTAAGATATTGTTTTATCGGGTGGAATTCTTAAGTTAAGTTCTTTTTAAGATTAAGTGATAGAATCTGTAATCTAAAACCGATCCCGCTAAATTATCTAGCTACATCTCATATATATTTATGATCTCTTATATTGTCCGTAGAATGTAACGCATCAAGTTAAAGGTTTTGAGATTACTGGGATTATGATATAGTAAGATCTCTAACTCTCTAATAAAGAATCATTTTATAACATTATTGGCAAATATTGTGTTAAAAGAATCAATTTCAATTGAATAACTTGGCTGCGACACTACCGAGCATGTGTTTGAAAATAATAAAATCACACAAGGCACGATTAAATCTGAAGTACGGAAGCCAAATTTGTAAGCGGTTGCGTTACTATTTTCAGAATTACATTAAAAACGTTCAAGCATTACGTCCTAATAGCATTTAACAATAGAATTTATTCTACCTGACCGTCTGTTCGTTGGACCATTGTTGTAAAATAAATCCGTGCTTTTGTGCTTTTTTCAAAAACCCTTGTTAGCAAGTCTTCGGATAGACCTTTGTGGACTTCTTACATATTTATAAGTGGGTAGATACAGGTGTCTTTCAAACCTTGGTCTGGAGATATCTCTCTACATATAGGTTCTGATACTAAAATGACTCTCTTGAAATTTGTATGTAGACATTTTTTCAGACACACATTTTAATTTTTTTTTTTTTCATTTTAATTTCGAAAATACCTACTTAAATACTATTCTATTACTTTAAACGAGGAATTCTTGTATGTATGTAGGAATTATTGTATGTAAAAACGCCAATTTTACACTTTTTTCTAATAACACGCCCACTGTCTCCCAGGTAATGTAAATGGTAATGTAATGTAATGTGTAAACAGGCTTACAAAATCCATCCTTTATTTATAATTAAATTTATATAATTTAAAAAATATGAGAGGATGTATCACTGAAGGTTTAGAAAACATTACACGTTGGTTTTTCTATACCTATTAATCGCAGTAAATAAATTCATCGGTTACAAGAATTTAGATGAAATAGCAAAAGTTTTATTTATTGTGTTTACTTAGTATACGTTTGACACAGGCTTCCAGAATCGATGCTAAATCTTATATATATAAAAATAAAAAGCTGTTCGCTGGTCTCACTAAAACTCGAGAACGGCTGGACCTATTTTGATGAAACTTTTGTGTGGGTTAGAGTGGGTCCAGGGATGGTTTATACGGTGGCAGAGCCGTCTGCATGGGTCACTAGTATTTAGATAAAAAGTAGTATCGACGCAATCAATTTGTCGGAGGATCAACCAGTAGGTGTAAGTAAACGTTTTTCGATTAAACGTACTATCGAGGAAATGTAATTCGGAATATTTCGCAGTAGGTATTAAACACGTCTAGCTATAACACTCGTTGAAAAGTTTTTCGAAATCATACCTATAACAGGTAACCCCTTACAGACAGGTATAAATCCTAGAACAAGCCTAAAGAAGAACGAAAGTCTGCAATATTTTCTCGGACTAAGCTTTAGGTACTAGTTATTATCATAACCACCTACAGTGCAGGGGCCTAAATACGAGTAAACCGTTTAAAATAAAGACATCAAAAATACAAAAATATATTTTTGACCATCGGCCGTTTTAAAAATGTTCCGTGCGATCGCGCAATCCATTTTTTGTCTCGCTCCACCTCACGTTCACGAGAAGATCAATCAAAATAGTGTTCGAGTTAACAAATAACTTTTTTAAGTATAACCAACGAACGCCAATTAGTTCTACCCCAGAAAGATGGCTCTTTCGACGCGTACTCGACTCAACAACTTTTTTTGTGGAGCTATGAGTTATTATGTTATAGGACCGATTGTTTCGCTTGTTTAATGGCATGACATAAAACATAGCCTATGTTTCTCCCTGACAATTATATAGCTTTCCATTGGTAAAAAAAATCTAAAATTCTTTTAGTGGTTTAGGCGTGAAAACGTAACTCATTTTCGCATTTATAATATTAAAGTTAGGATAATTTAAATAATGCAGTCAGGAAGTAGGTACCCACTTTTCAGTGGAAACTCAGTTATCTAGTTTTCTTATATGTATAGGTCCCTGAAAGTGATGCTGATGAGCCTATCGCTGAAAGGTGTAGGTACGTAAGATGCATGGGAGGCACGTTCATTGCTAAGTTGAAACAGTGTTTCTATTCGTAGAAATACCTATGACTAAACTTTATAAATTTCTGGGTGTGTTATCAATACAAGCTAGATTGTCAGAATCCACGGATGAGCAGGAATTGATAACTTTTACGAGTATTTACAATACTTTTAAATTAAATAGTTTTCAAAATCGAATCTTCTAAAAGTATGTATTATCTGTCCTGTTTACAAAATAATGCATTATACATAGCGCAAATCACAGCTTCGTATTGACACATTAAAATTCATGAAACCCAACATCACAAAATCTAAATTGGTGAAAAAATTATCATCAGTTTCCGACAAACAAGCCCTCCTCTAAGGTCGACCCACATTTTTTTCTGGTGGTCAGATTTTTATTTAAAGAAGGCCCGAATTCGTCGCGCTCCTGTGTGTTTATTACGAGGCTGACTGTACAAATATTTTGTGCCCGTATTTTCTGGTCGTGTCACGCTCCTGCAATTCCAATTGAGTAAGAAATAGCAGACGATAAAGTAATAAAATTTAAAGCCTTAAGCGTGACGGTCATACATCTCATTTTGTTACTCGGTGGTGTTGCCTACTTTCAGATTTCAGGGAGATTTCCGGTCCGTTACATACATAACATACATACATAATCTCACGCCTTATATCCCCGAGGGGATAGGCAGAGGTATTCCATTTCTGGATATACCCACTTTTCACCATATATTCTTTGGACCCCCAAACGTGATAGTTGTGAGCCCATCGCCGGACCGGGTCTGTTATACATGTCTCAGAATTCATTCTGGGACCTGCGGGTTTCCTCACGATGTTTTCCTTCACCGTCGAGCTAGTGATAAATAGGTACGTAAGTTTCGAAAAACTCATTGGTACATGCCCGGATTCGAACCCGAGCCTCACTGATTTTCATTATGTGAAGCAGGCCCTTTAACCGTAAGGCTATCACTGCTCAGTAACTGCTTCACCGGTCCGTTGGTTACAATTCGATAAATTACTGGCTATAGTCCGTAACTTTGTTCGAGTTCCGGGATAAAAAGTAGTCCGTATAAATTCCCTGTCCTCCAACAATAAAAAATATGTTACTGCATGAGAGAAAGATAAACCAAAGAACACTTTCTCATTTATAATATTAGTAGGATTCTGGGCGAGTACAATCAATAATTTTACAATAAAATTAAAAATTGCTGCAGTCACTAAAATTTCTCGACCGTTTAAGAAAACGCCTAAATTTTGTAATTGTCATGTCAAACAAATCTTTTTGTGTTTAATGGGAGACATTCCAATTTACTGTTTGTTGAGACTGTGTAGTTTTAGTTTTAAAATTTACACTTCACAATAATTTACTATCATTTACAGCCAGTCATAAAATTATTTGAAACAAACAAATCACAAAGGCTTTGAAACTTCTCACTGGCGCGTTAATTCAATAAAGTTATTGGAAATCCTTTTCTAATAAAACATCTGGGAAATAACGGGTCATGCTTATATAACATACAAATGTGTGTGTAATCAAGCAAAACGTATAATAAAGGTAATTGATGAAGCCACAACATTCGTTGAGGTTATAATTGATGGAACCTGTACGTGGAACATCGTTACCACGTGAGGGGATAATATATCACTATACTATAGTAAGACAGTAATAAAAAATTGTTTGGCTATTTGTTTTATATTGTGAGTAGTTACGGAGCTGCATGAAAAATAATTTCTTATTTAATTAGAATTAACATTTGTTACAGATTTTTTGTATATAGGTACCGTATAAATTAATATCGATTATATTATGTTATTTAATACTTTCACAAAGATTATGGTGGATATTTTTAAAATGTAAGTAGGTATTTTTAATTTTGACGAAGCCTGATGTGGATATTTTGACTGTATTTTAATATTTTTATTTTATAATCTAATTGTAAGTATAATATATGTAGGGACATGTCTAAGAAATAATCATAAAACGTTTTTCTGTTATATCGCCGTCATCTTTTATTTCCGGGCCCTCTGTCACAATTTGAATTCCAATATAACAACATAACCTACCTACGTGCCAGCATTAATCATCTTATATCTAGTAAAAAGATCCTACAACTATATGTATTTTTGAAAAACCCTTTGGCGCAGTTGTCTCAGTGGTATTCATGCTATTTCAAACGAAATAATTTTGGCAAAACTATGATTAATTAAGTAAGTAGTCGTGTCATTGCTTTATCTACATCTACACAAATAATAATAAAGAGGAAAGAGTTTTTAAAAAAATATTTTTCTAAAGGAAAGCTTACTTTTCTGGGAGTAACATGAGCTATATTTTTTAAACGGGAACAGGACTTATGGATACAGATAGTGTACAATAAACTGAAATAAACGTGTTAGAATTACTTTCACCGAATATATCGAATATATTTTTAAGTACCATTATTTAATATTATATGTATACCTGAACAATAAGAAGATCATCTCCTCCCCATCTCTGTGCTACCCGAATGTCTTCATCTAAGGCCGTGACCGCACTTGACCCGACCATACCGGCCAGTTCCCGAGATAGCCTCGACCAAATAACCGAACGACTTAACGATATCGGCGAAATTGCACTGCGATAAATTTTATATTTATATTCTTACCTCCTGAGCCCCGCAGAGAGGTCCAAATGGTGTTCAACTGTGCACTTAATTTTTAAGTTCAAACATGATCTCCATTTTCATGGTCTGTGATATTGCGTTTTCGATTCAAAATTTAGACGTCTGCAAATCTAAGTATCTTAAATAATCTAAATCAATAGCCGCAATTTTTACAAGGACTTCAGACTTATCTACACGACCATATCTATAAAATACACAATCACACACTAAAACATACACTTTTATACATTTACACACCTACCCTCAACCACACCCCGACACCCGCACATCTCACCCTACACTCACCCCCACCCCAATACACTTACATTTATGCACATTATTATTATTATGTTCTAGTTATTCTTTTATATTTTGGTAACTAAATAAAGATGGCTATGGAAGAGTGAGGTCTTCTGACACAGGTATTATTATACTTAAAAGAAGGCCTCTACAACTAGTTGTTTTATCCTGTAATTTACCGAAATTTTTGTATTTTGTATTTGTAGACTAAAAATTCATAATTTTGCTACAACTCTTAATATTATTTTATTGTGAATTGTTTTCAAAGTATTATTAAAATATCTTCTACCTCCTAAATATCAAAATATATTTGTATCGTGTATGGTCGTTAAGTGTTTGTTGAAAACGATGTAGATATGTAACCAAGAAATTTGTCCGGTTTGTAACTATTCAATTTAAAGTCAATGTGCAACAGTTTACTGGCGACGCAACATCTGCTTCTTTAAAAGCTAATTTTATTTCGCTGCTAATTAAATGTCCGGTTTCTGTGTATAACTAATGATAATTCTGTTCTTTAGAGCCTTTCAACTTACATCTCATTTCGCCTTTAAATTGAGTATAAAATTTGTCCGCAGTCTATTCCTTTTAGTGGGCAGGTCATAGCCTTACAGTTAAAGAGGCAGCTCCTCAAGATGATAATCAGTGAGGCTTGGGTCAAATTTTGACATGTTTTGTTGAGTTTTTCAAAAACTTAAGTACATATTCATCACTAGCTCGACGGTGAAGGAAAACATCATGCCTTATTCCCGGTCCGGCGATGGGCTCACCACCTATCACGTTTAGGGGTTGAATATAACCGTAAAAAGTGGGTATTACCAGAAATGGAATACCTCTGCCTCCCCCGTCGGGGTTAAAATGAGTGAGATTATTTATTTTTATTTTTCTAATCTTTTTATATTAGAATCTAGTTGCAATGCAACTTTTTCGTGAGAGAAATAATTATGGAGAATCTGGAACAAAATAAACAATCTTATCTTCTACGGATACTAAAGTATATCTCTAAAGAAGATAAAATGAAAACAAGGGCTAAACTAAATATGTAAAAGCTCAGAACTACGTCAAGATATAGCAATGCTCAAGGAGAAGTTAGTAGCTAAGAACCGTATAGTTTTGGTAATTGCTTAATCAACTCGATCGGAGATCAATAGAGATCGAATCAGCGCTTATAAGTCGACGACCGACCTGCGCTTGCGTTCATCCCGAGGTAGGTAACAGAGTAATAAACGGTCTAGACGTGGATAAAGGAATTTTGAAAGCAAACCAATATTATGTGTGCTTAATGAGTATTGAGTTTTAAACGATGGATATTGTAACGGGTTTCTGTAATTGCACGTAGTAGTTAAAATATTATTGTTTCTAACTAACACTGTAAATTTTCAAGCCTTACTTACTGCTAAAACTACTAGATTAAATTTAATTGTTGTACTAAATCAAGAGTAAATTGCTATACTAATAGCATTAAAATCCACAATATTTCTAATTTATGTTATCAGACAGCGATATCTCCTTTATGGTTCAAATCAGTCCTACAACAAAATATATCCATTCAAAGTAATGAATCCTACAACACTTGATATCAATTTCCGCTGTGAGTACTAATATTTCTTCATGATTCTTGGCATAAATCTAATGATCTCTCATCACGACCCAGGCTATGATATCTCTTTTACCAAAGATTTGCATTGGACCCTCAACCGTGCGTCACTTGCTTCGCTTCTATAAATCTTGCAGCAACAGACGACACTTCATCTAAGATTCTATTCCATGTTGAGAGCCTTGATTAAGCTTTATCAATGTCTAATCTGTAAATGCTGTAGGATAACAAATTTTTTTCTTGCTGCAGAAATGGTTCCTAAGTTTAATTTCTGCAGCCTACTTTTAAAGTGTTACCAATTTCATCTTCATTAGTCTCTCCCTGTGTTACCTCCTAGATATCTTATCAATTTTCAGCTATAGTTCCCGGTAGTGTTTAGTATGAGAGATCTGATTTGTTCTAACTGTTCACTAATAAGCTCTAAAGTGTGGTCTGTAAACCTCTTCCCATGGTAGGTATCTCCTAGATATCTTATCTATTTTTAGCTATAAATTTATAATTTTTCCAAAGAATATCTTGTGAAAAGTGGGTATATCCAATAATAGAATACCTCTGCCTACCCCCTCGGGGATAAAAGGCGTGAGATTCTTTAAATTTTTTAGCTCTAGTTCCCAGTAGTGCTTAGCATGTTAGATCTGCTTCAGCCTCACTGTTCAGCTAAGCTTTAAGGTCTGGTCTCCAAGATACCAGGTCTATGGCATCGATTGTGCGATACAAACAAATCATTACTCCTTCGGTTCGTGATTGGGCCGGGTCAACCCGAGCTTCGTTCGTGCTCGCTCCTCGACTCACTTCGTGAAATGCAAAGTTATTATGACGTTACGAAAATTGGTCTCCCGCGCAGGTTAATGTCTTTATGTTGGGAGGATTATTATAATAGGTACTTTATTGTTGTGTGCTAGAAATTTACCGGTAATGGCGTTGGATTAAGTTTATTGCGTGTGTGTGAACAAAAATGTTACAATTTTAGTGTTTGTACAGTGTTAAAAATTATTCAAATAAATATACTCATTTAACATTTAGTCATCCTACAAGAATAATACAAAATTGAAAACAATGCACTATTTAAAATACATATTGAATGCAAAGTAGTATTGTGAGCAAGTCCATATTTTGTGGTAAATTATTATGTAAACTTGCTGAGGGCTGATTAAGACTGGCTTTAAGTGTTTAACACCATTTAACTTCATATTAACGGTTTTGTTTATTTTTGTTGGAATGCAAAGTGCCAAGTTTCCAACCAAATGCAAAGTTCCATATATTTAAATAATAAGAACATAAACAGTATAAGTGAATAAAACATAAAGTATTTGTAAAAACAAAGTGTGTGATTTGACGTTGAATACCAATTACTGTATAATAAACATGTTTACATTGTAAATAATACAGAAAGTGTTAAAATTCCAGCAATTTCCCGGAA
This sequence comes from Ethmia dodecea, assembly GCA_963855545.1. Taxonomy (NCBI): domain Eukaryota; kingdom Metazoa; phylum Arthropoda; class Insecta; order Lepidoptera; family Depressariidae; genus Ethmia; species Ethmia dodecea. The sequence goes on from OY979462.1 coordinate 4,507,196, forward strand.
TGACTAAAAACGTGACTGAACTGCAACAGCGGCCGGCGGGCTCCCCGTCGTCGTTGGGATTTCTTTGTTTTTAGCCTACAAAAAGTCAGCCCCTTCTCATTCTGCCCGAAGCAGGTACAAAATATGTTCTTTGGACCACATGTTGAAAGCTTTTGCTAAACCGAAAACGTGTCACAAAAGTCAAAAAGGAGAGTTTAGAAGTCCGACGGGAAGAATTTCGGACATGTTGCTTTGAAACTACAAAATAGGACTTTTTATAATGTCTTCATTTTTACACCTACTCCAAAAATAAGTGTATAATTTCGGCACCGATTTACAAAATATTTTTTTTATATTTTATCTACATATATAGATATTATGGTATATTGAGTTAACAACTTACTGTATTGCTGATTGCTCAGGTCATTGGATGTCAAACTATATCGGAGCGGTAGCAATCCATTCGCATAATAATAAATACATCACTGAACACATGTTCACTTGTCAATAACGACAGCAAAATTATATTTGTCACAAAAAAATCAACGTTCAGTCACAGACACAAGCACTCAAATCCAGAAAGTCAAGGGCTGTTTATTAAAAAATATTAAAGCGGTTTTTAAACAAAATAACAAAAAATAAACAAAAATCGTAGCTACGTCCGTCGCCCGCGCGGTTTTGAACCGATATAGCAGAGCAATAGCGGGAGGACATGGTCGGAACGCGCCGCCGGCGATTTCATCTCAATCTCGCCCATCGAAACGAGACAGTAACATGACAATAAACGATTGTAAAACGTCTGGAGAGAAAGAGACGGCAGTTTTCTCATCATGCGCGCGTCGAGCCTGACATTTCAATCGCGCCGTCCCTCTCCCACTGAAAGTTATTTCCGTACAAATAATATGCGGGCGTATTTTTGCTCTGTCTCGTTCTGCCGCGGATAGTGCTAACCAGATAATGTCTTAATCGCATTTTCTTAGCGCTATGCTGACTGATGCACTAACATAAACACTGATAATTCATGTATTTGCATAAGTGATACATAGTTTTTTTGTCTTTTCTGCTGCTACTGTGTACATACTAGGATGGCTGAAAATTTAATAATATAATAAAATAATAATGTTTTTTATTTAACTTCATGTTCCAAGAAAATGTACACATGGCGAACTTAGTCAACCATCAATGTTTGCATTCTTTGCGTATGAAAAATATAGGGTGGTTTATAAAGTTGCCAAATAATCGTGGAATTAAAATCTATTACAATCATCCAGCAACACCGCGTACTTATCTATCAAAGCTATGCTATGATCAAGTTAATTTTTAAAAGTATAAATAATAAAAAATATAAAAATGCATATAGGTAAATATTGAACTGGTCATATGGTGTGACAAGATCATACAATATAAATATTGAAGACGTTAAACTCAAGCTTTTATTCACCACCAATGATAACTACCTGTACAACAATAAAGGTAATTTACAATACGCTATAATGAAGTTACTAGGTACGAGTAGGTACCCATCGGTACTATGTAAGATGCTGAGAAGTAACCAAACTAAAACAGATGATGGAAAAACAAGCAAAACATTTTATGAAATCTTGATTATCAAAGATTTATATAATAATTATATTAATAATATAATCTCACGCCTTTTATCCCCGAGGGGGTAGGCAGAGGTATTCCATTACTGGATATACCCACATTTCACGAGATACATTGGACCCCTAAACGTGATAGGTGGTGAGCCCATCGCCGGACCGGGTCTATTTACACATGTCTCAGAATTAATTCTGAGACCTCCGGGTTTCTTCACGATGTTTTCCTTCACCGTCGAGCTAGTGATAAATATGTACGTAAGTTTTTAAAAAACTCATTGGTACATGCCAGGATTCGAACCTGAGCCTCACTGATTTTCGGCCGGCTCTTTAACCGCTCGGGCTATCACTGCTCTAAAGATTTACATAATTATTAAAAATATATTATTCCGAATCTTGACATGTAATTTAAAAAATCTTGGGTACTTTTATATTCAAGGAACCCAACAATGCAATATGTAAATCTGGGAACGGACTAAATAATTATCTATTTGTGAAGTGGCGAGTAAATACTCATCGCGCTGCATGTTTGCGGGGCTGACTACCGAGCAAATGTTTGCTTTGCGATGACAGCCGCTGACGACTCAAGCAAGACAAATTTTCTGGGAAACTTTACAAAAATTCCTTAGACACACAGAAGCTGCACTAGTCCAGAATTCGTGTGAAAGAGCGTAACAATCAAATTTGATAAGTTAGAGTTTTCCAATTGACAGATTATTGAGACTCATTTCAAATGGCGGTTAAAATTTGGATAATAAAACAATTTGAAACTACATCATTCAGATTAGATGCTATAAACAAAAATAAAACCAAACTTAACAATGAATTAAAAAGTGCAAGGGAATTCAAAGATAAACATCTGCAACTGAAATAAATGCAATAGATTTCTCATTTACAAAAGAACGTAGCTGTCAAAGGAATGCGTGAAATCACATCACTCGAGTTTCCGCATGAATCATGCATCAGTCGCATGATGCGAGTCCTGGAACCTAAGTGCAATGCCATAGTACGTCTTAATGCACTTCCAGGCCAAACAAAAAGAGAAAACCCACATCTCGAATCGATAGAACGTGACAGTAACATGTTTTGAAGTATACTTGAAACGGCTCAAGTAATATTAAACTTCCAAAGGAATTTTCCCCCTAATAACATAAAATACAAGGTTGGGATTGAATTAATAAAGATTGTAATAAAATGATTCTAGAATTGAACCCGTTTTCGTTACGAATGAAATGCACTAAGAAAAGGGATGGGAGTACAAAAAGCAATCGCGGTACTAAACTCGAAAGCTCAAAGGACTCGAGCTGTATTTTGTTTTGTCTGAGAGAGATAACTTGATCAAACTCCCAATTTATTAAACGCAGTAATTATATTTCTGTCAACCCAAAAACCAAACCTATCTCTACAGTAATACGAGTGAAAATTTAAGCCTAAGGAAAAACTTAAGACTTTTCGGTCCGGGCGATACGTAAAAAGAACAATTTACAAGTTCGTCTGGAGCAAACAGAGACGGCACGACGATTCAGTGCGCGAGAGAAAGGGACAGGTGATAACGGTGGACTCGAGTTGGAGGCTGTGTATTTTTTCTGAGTTATTATGCCGGTTTCGATATAATTAAGACATTTTGTGCATTTATAATGATATAACAATATGAATCAAAAGCAGCGCCTTCAAAATATGATCCAAGTTTAGTTTCTTTTTAAAAATTATACATGAATTAAAAGTAGGTACTATTAATAAACAAGTATAATTAATCTTTTGGTAAATAGGTAAGTATATTATATTTATAAAAATTACAATCTATAGGTACTTAGGATATTTACAACGTTAGTTATTTTTTGCGGTAAATTTACCTCAGAATTTTAACATGTGCTACTGAAAATAAAATTGTTTTGAAGTGATCTTGTCTCTGTCGCCCACTCATATATTTTATAAATAAGTATTTTCAATCGTAATGAGAAATGTCTCTAATAATAATATAATCTCACGCCTTTTATCCCCGAGGGGGTAGGCAGAGGTATTCCATTACTGGATATACCCACATTTCACGAGATATATTGGACCCCTAAACGTGATAGGTGGTGAACCCATCGCCGGACCGGGTCTGTTTTCGGCCGGCTCTTTAACCGTTCAGGCTATCACTGCTCTAAATGTGTAAATGTCTCTATTATTGCAAAAAAAATTATTCCAAATGGAAAATACTTAGTCTTACTTAAATATTTATAAAGAAGTACTTAGTTTATACGCGCGTCTAATCGAGGCAAGTGGCGATCCGGCGCGGCGAGGGCTGGCAGCTACATCTCCCAAAGAATCAGTATAGATGGGAACATTGGCTCGATTAAAAAAATCCTCTAACGCACTGCGCGTTAGAGGATCTTTTAAATTTGTAATTTTATTTTAAAATGTATTTTGATATCGAATAAATATACGAATATTATCATGATTTTATATTTTTTTTACCTAGTAAATAATAAAACAGTATTTATTTACAAAGAAAATATACATTTATTTACAATAATTACAGATAAAAAATTTCATCCAAAGAGGAATCATGTGGGACAGAGCCATGATTTTATATTGGGTACATACCTACCTACTAACTTATGAAAATTAAAAAACAAATCATTTCAAACTTCTTATAAAATGCATTCTATATATTTCGTCAAGTCCATCGCACATACATAAAGGGCTTCCATTTATCGATGCTATTATGTTTGTGTCATTTACCTACTTTGAATATTTCAAAACCCCCTTGACCTACCGTAATAAAAAGAAACTCGCGCAAGTAATCCTGCGGTCTGTCACTCATGATGTATTGTTATTGGTTTACAAAAATATTACAATTTTACCGCGAAAATAGAACGGTTAGGCGGGACATACACTTGCCAACAGATCCCACCGCTGGGCCTTCGGCATGACCTTGTGGACCAGTCCACACAATTCTGCTGGCGACAAGAAATCACAGACCACTGTGATTGATTGTTAATTGGCCAAATTTTCGCAGCTGAGAATTTCAGTTGCCTTGTCACATCTATCATTTCTATATACAACAATATTCGCCATAGAGAGCAAGCACGTGACGTCACTAAATACAGCTACTAAACTCGCTATCAAAGTAAAATCCTGAAGGCTATGTTGAGGCAATAATTTTTTTCTGGTCTTGTTGATTTATGATGATCTCCTGGAAGTGTCCGTCGCAAGCCTTGGCCTTAAAACTTGATTCGATCTTGGAAAAGGTTTACAACAAGGGCTTTTCTTGCGTTGGCCAAAGATTAAGCCACGATTTGTGTAGTCATACATGATGACACCGTTGTCCGGCCTTAGACTTGAGGCAACCACTTGGCCTAGGTTTCCCGGGACAGAATATCTGTCAGAGTAGGTAATATAAAGTAAAAAAATAATTCATTTTCTGTAGGTACAAAAGGTGCACTTAGAAACGTCAATCGTCTATAACAAGGCACTCTAAACTCGTCTATGGGAGTTGCTGGTTCGAAATGCAGTAAGCTAAGAAAAACCAGCAAGAGACTCAAGGGCAGGTCTTTTTTATAATTATGTATACCATGGCATTGAGTATTAGAAAATCATTTTCGGTTGCAAAGCCCACTATGAATGGGATAGTGTATACCGCACTTTATTTCAAATACCTATTTATAGATTGTCTCAACCCGCATCACACGGCTTCGTCCCGCATCGAAAAAATGCGAAATTATTTACAAAACATTTATAATTTAAAGTCAGGCTTGAATAACCCCTACTAAAACATATGCGAAAGTAACACTGTCGTTCCGTTTGTTACCGTTCGCATGACTAAACCGTTGAAGTGATACTGATTATGAGGAAATGTGAAACAGGAAAGAAAAATGTGACACTATAAATCTTGTAACCAAAGAGAATTAAATATAACAGGACATAGAGGGGACATGGGGAATATTTTCATACAAAACTTTGAAGCATGTTTGAAGCTCAAGCGTCGTGTCAGTTATTATGAACGCGAGCTGTCATTCGGTCGAAATTGTACTAGACTTATTCCACTTGGAATAACTTCTCACCTTAAAATTTTCCTCGCTTTGTCCCCTCTATGCCCTATTATATTTTAATACCTTTGCTTGAAACGCTTGTATAGTCGCAATTTTTTTTAAATTTATGTAGGTATCTACCTATTCAGTCAAATTTGCATTGCATACTATTGATTTAAAGATAAATTGGTACATATAAGATTTTTACAGTTGTTCTAAATTGACTTCAAGCAGATACAATCATAAAACGACTGTTGGAATTTGGAATTATCATTTGTAATGAACCATTTACAGCTTTATCGAACTTGCACCTGTATTTTCGCTGATTGTTATAAAAGTTTGCAAAATAATCATAAGAGAACCGTGAGATTGTTTACAAAAGTCGCAAAATGTATTCCATTATCTTAAAGTGCTTGGTGTGTATTTTAATTTGCGTTTACACGTCGGTTGCTACTTATCTACAACGGTTAGTTTTTTTACAGTATGTATTAGGGTAAAGTGTTTTTTTTTTTGCATAACATAATATAATTGTTAAGGAAAAAAGGATATTCTCCCTCCTTTTATCCCCGAGGGGGTAGGCAGAGGTATTATTCCATTTCTAGAAATACCCACGTTTCACCAGTACATTCTTTGGACTTCTAAATGTGATAGGTGTTGAGCCCATCGCTGGACCGGGGTAGTGATTGACTGCCGGCGCGGCGTCATAGTACACTCTAATCACGTGTCTACACATAACGCGAGTCGCGTCCGAGTGGAGACTAGTCTTTACCTCTTAAGCCAAGAAAATGAGACAATCGTTTTTATTCGTCGAGCACCGCTCGGTTCCAATAGGCACCGTAACAATTGAAAATCAATTGTGTTTTATTTTATTGGCTTGAGAGGTTTAATTGTTCTATCCCGCGTTGGAACCGCACGATGCTTGACTGATTTTAAACTATATTGTTTTTATTTACATCATCCATCGACATGGGCGTACCCACGGTAGGGCAAGGTGGGGCCCCACCATCAATCTGACTTGAAGATAAATATAATTAGTTACGTACCTACATTATGTTACAAAATTAATATATACTAATAATAAATACTAACTAGATGTCGCGCGGTGCGCGAGGCCGCAAGCGGCCACGCGCGTCTCTGTGGGGTCTTATTTTGACAGAAAAATAAAGTCTAATTTTAGGGCTTCTTGTTTAGCCATGTTAAGTCGAAAAATAATAAAATTTTGTTAAATACTACTTTTTATGGCAACACTGTTTACTAAGACCCACTATTTCTTCATACAACCCAACTTTCCAAAGTGTTGCCAACTGGCTAAAAAATGCGGATTAAGATTAAGAAAATTGAAATTTTTCAGTTAAACAAAAATAACGGGTGGGCCATCTTGTTTTTTCTATTTTTCGGGATTTTCTAGTAAACTACAGGATACACCCTATGCGATGACACCAAACACATCCCTGTAGCATATCGGCATCTGGGAGATCAATTCGGGTCTTTTAAGGTCTACCATAAAAATTAAATCAACCATAACTTTCAGTGTTGCCAGGCGAAATTCAAAAAATCTACAAAAGATCATAGGGAGAGATAAAATATACCGAAGACTGTTACTCGTTTTTGAAAAATGGTAAAATTTCGAGTTGTGACTTTTTGCATTAAAAGTAAAAAAATACCCCAAATTTTTGGAAAATTTTTAAACATGGCAACACTACGTAATGAGACCTCTAACCCCGCCATACAAGCCAACTCGCTCAGGTGTCGCCATCTTGCCGAAAATCAACATTCAAAATCTGGTAAAATTCATCTTTTTCTTTGGGAGCCACTCACGGGGCGGACATCTTGGATTTTCAGTTTTTCGGATTTTTGTGGTAAACTACAGGACATGACCTATGTGATGAAACTTAAATCATCAGCATCTGGGAGATCAATTAGGGTCAACTGGGGTCTAAAACCACTCCAACTTTGAAGCACTATAACGCGGCCGCCATTTTGTTTTTTTAAATTGTTAAATAACATTCGTAAATCATCTAAGAGGTTTTATAGATTACAAAAATTTGAACCAAATCGGCCTGAAAACAAAAGAGATACGATAGGCAAGCTTGGCCGCCATTTTGTTTTTTTGAAAAGTCGGAATTTTCCCGAGGTCACCTTTCCACCTTGCACACTTTTTTATATATGACTTTTCTCCAAAACGACTACTTCTGGGAGAACAATTATGTCAATGAGTCAGTCAGTCAGTGAGTCAGTGGTAGTCGAGCTAAAGAGGAAATATTTGTATTTTTTATGTTTGTTACGAATAAACTTAAAAACTACTGGACCGATTTTAAAAATTCTTTCACCAATGCAAATGGAAAGCTAGAAGATCCCTGAGTAACAAAGGCTTTATTTTATTCCCATATTGCCACGAGAAGGGGAACTACGCGGGTGAAACCGCGCAGAACCGCTAATTATTAATAAATTCAACAAATTTAATTCAAAATAGGAGCGTCCGGCACAATGCAGTAGGTACCGGTTTGGTATCCAGAAAACCGACTTTATGAGTGTGCATAGGACGAGGGTTCTGGAAGCACAAAATTTTGCAGATTTTGTCAGAATCCTCGCAAGTTATTATTGAAATAAGGTCAGTTGAAATAAAGAATTTACCGTTCTTATTATTTATTTAGTTTACTTTCCCTTACGTAAGTAAGTCCATGCTGGGTACGCCTTAGATAAAAGGGGTCCGAATCTAAATACACCATATTTTTAAAAATATAACAACCGGCTTAGGTTACAGTTACACTCATCCGAAAAACATAACCCTTTTGGTACAGTCGGAAAAATATAATAGACCCAAGATTTTAAAGGGTTAAAATTACACTACTAAGGTGCACAAATCGAGTTCCCTTCGTCGAGACCGGTCCAGGAATAAGTGATCAGTTTTAATAAGGATAACACGGACCTTTTGGGAAAAAATAAACATTTTGATAAGGCTAACGTGTCACAGGTAAAGCCGACGGAATTTATGTTAATCAGAATAAAAGGACCACGCTACGGTTTGGGAGATGTCTTTAGCGTCGATCGGGTTCTAATTTATGGGAATCGTAGTGTGAGAAAAGCGGTTGAGGAGTTGAAGCGCTAATACAGTAATACTACGTCCGAATCAATGTTATCATGGTTGCGACCGAATTTGAAGTGGGGTATTAGTCAATAAGTAATACCTACTCACACAGGCATATTCTTTTTTTAACAATACCCCTGTCATGCGGAGAAGGCTTACCTGTGCCTCTCACCATTACTACCAATTTTCGCATTTGCTACTTCTCGTACTTTTATTCATCATACTACCTATTATTTCTATTTTCCGTCGTCTTTATTACTTTTGTGCTTTGGATTCGCACCTATTTAACTATGTATGTCTATCTCAAATTTCTTTTATTTTCTAACTAGGTTTCAAGGGAGCATATACGGGACGGGAAATAACTGGACTTTTTTATTATGTTGTACACCACACCATCTTACTCAACTTAGGTATATAATAATAATAATATAATCTCACGCCTTTTTTTTTTTATCCCCGAGGGTGTAGCTTACTCAACTTACACTGGCATATTCGCGTGGGGATTTTTCCAGTGCCCTTTTTATACTTTTCTTAAGAAAACAGGCGATTTTAGTTTCCGCCGTCCTCTAATAGGTAGAAAAGTATCTACAAGTATCTGCAAGTAACTCGTTCCTAATTGCACTTGACGGGTTCAACTCTAAAATCGGCCCCCGTATACCGCTGCCACTCCTAGTCGACTGAGATACCCAGCTCTGGGTTTGTCAAATTCCTGTAAATACCCACTTTTAACTTCTACACCTGCTCTATGCTCGGAGTTTCTTTGCGCGATAGAGGAACGAGGAAATCCGCCGAAGAACTAAGGTCACTGACATAGCTCTCACAATATGCAAGCTTAAGTGGCAATTGGGCAGGCCACATCGCTCGAAGAACCGATAACCGATGGGGAAGAAAGGAAACCGATAACCGAGTGGCGACTACGAACCGGAAGACGCAGCGTTAGTAGGCCTTCCACCAGGTGGACCGACGACATCGTCAAGGTCGCGGGTAACCGGTGGATGCAATCGGCAAATTGCCGTTCGTTATGGCGTTCTATGGGGGAGGCCTTAGTTCAAGAGTGGACGTCTTCCGGCTGATGATGATGATGATGAACTTCTACACCTAAACGTGACAGGCAGTACCATATCACCGGACCGGGACGCATCATTCTTCAGAATCAATTCTGCGATCTGTGGTTTCTTCATGATGTTTTTGAAAAACTCATTGGTACATGTCCCCACCAGGATTCGAACCCAAACCTTATGCAAGAGAGGCGGGTTAACTAACCATAGGATTGTCACTGCTGCTGCTGCTGCACTGCTGTTGCATGTAAACAAATGTACACTCACGCTTTTTCAGAGAAGGATTGTCAAAGGTAAAAACATTCTTGGACTTTACACCATTATAATTTTTGGTAAGTCAATTAATAGGTCTGATGGCATTATATCCTGTTAACTTTGGACAGGATTATAACTGGTTATCGCGTCCGAAGTTCTGAGTAAAAGTATTCAGTCATTTTGTAATAACTAAAGTATTTCGTAACATAAGACTCGGTTGCACAAATAAATTGCCATTACCGAAGCGTTATCTTGTCCGGCTAGCTGCGTACGCGCACCTGTGCAGGATCAATTTACTAATACTGAGTAACGAAAAAGGCTTTATAGTGCAGATAGTGGTGGCTTTAATAAGTCTTTTTATAAACGGAGAGACAAATGGTAAATGATCATGATCGCCCATGGACGTCTTAAACACCAGGGGAGTCTACGAAGCCAACCATTGAGAATTCGTTAAAACGCCTTTCGAAAAACCTCATTCTTCTCATTCTTCTCATTCATCATTCTCATTCACCTCATGTCTTGGTGCAAGCGGTAAACCTATATGTTCGTCGGATGTGAGATGGGCTAACATAGCGCCTTGACAAAATTTTGTTTACCTACTGTTTTAAAAAGCACGAGAAACGTGGGACTACTATACACCTATAGATAAATTTACAAGAAAAGCTTCGCCAACATTTCGTCATGGCGCTCCTGTAGATAAGCAGGCGCCCAGAGTATGCTGCTACTTTCTTACTAAGTTAATCACCAAATAGGTACTTACGTTAAGTGTCACAACGATGCAATGTATTGAATGGCTGAATATCCAGGGTTTGAAATACTTTATTAAAAGTTACCTACTCTACATAGCTCCTTATATATGGTATAGTAACAAATGCTCCGCTGAGGCGTCGCCGTAAGATCCTTGTATCGTGATGTCATCATCTGCAATTACATACTGGAAATATTTAGTAATAACAGCACCTAACCTTACTTGGCAAGGTGAGGTGGGACGCCCTCGGACTAGGTGAAGCGATGATCTTCGCAGGGTTGTTGGCTACAACTGGATGAAAGTTGATGAGAATCAAGCTGAATGGCGTGGAATTGGAGAGGCCTATAAAATAAAAAATAAATAATCTCACGCCTTATATCCTAGAGGGAGTATGCAAAGTTATTCCATTTCAGGAAATACCCACATTTACCCAGTATAATCTTTGGACCCCTAAACGTGATAGGTGGTGAGCCCATCGCCGGACCGGGTCTGTTACACACGCCTCAGAATGAATTCTGGGATCTGCGGGTTTCCTCAAGATGTTTTCCTTCACCGTCTAGCAAGTGATAGATATGTAAGTAAGTTTTGAAAAACTCAATTGTACATGCCAGGATTCGAACCCGAGCCTCTCTGAGTTTCATCATGTGAAGCAGGCTCTTTAACCGTAAGGCTATCATTGCTCTACAGACACTGCTCTCCAGGCAATTTTCAGGTTACTGCTGTCCAGCAGTAACCTGAAAATTGCCTTGCCAAATCCTTGAGATATTTAGCTCTACGTATTCAAGGATAAGAGGCGTCCTCCAATATCCGAAGTACTTCGGACCATAACAAGTACTTACATGCATCGGCAAATGAGAACACGGCCATCTTGCTTCTATTAGTTTGCTAAGAACTTCCGTGGCGTTACACTGTCATAATAATATTTTAACTAGCTTTCGCCTGCGACTAAATCCATTTTCTGGGAATTCATTTTCTATTTGCGAAAACCTGTAATGGGCGTATTTGTTTATAATAGTTTTACGTATAATGTCTGACATGGCTGTTGGTTTTATTTGAATAAATAAATAGTTATTTGTTTTGCAAAGCTGCAAAGTTCATTTTTGGCGCGAGTACTTGTATTGAGACCTGAGCATGTAAAGGATTGTAGGATTAAACCACGAACGAAGCGACGTATAAAGGTACGAGACGTGGAATAACTATGCTGCTCAGAGAAATACACAACTTTTTACTTCACTACAGTAAGGAAAATACTAGGTGCAAGAAAAAAAGCCTATTTTTTGTTTTTTTATTTTAATTTTTTAATTTTTGTTTGATCGTCGTGCTGGCCAGTACAAATTATTCTAAAAATAAACATTACTGACATGAATTAAGTACTTAAGTAATACATTTTCAGCGGGCTAGCAGAAAAAGTTCGAATTAAAAAACTATTCCCATGCTAAGCCGACAAAATGCACTTTTGCATTTAAAATTACTAACAAACCTTTCGGATCTTGTGAACTGAACTTAAAATTATTTGGTAACCAGCAAAAGAACTTCGAAACACAAACATATAAGTAATATTGTCCAAACGAGCAAACCCGCAGGCAACGACTCGCAATGAAGTGGTACTTTCACAAGTTCTGACCATCTTTAAAACTCAAAGGTACAAGTACAGGCAAAACTCAATCGTAGATAACCGGAGGGCATGTACACGAGCGAGACGGTGATATAAATAGGTTACAGGTGCAAAGGAGACGGTCAGATATAAAGTCATAAATATCGCACAGCAGGATTCTTCTCGGTCGATGCTTTTTTCTCCAAAAACGAAGACCTCTATGTCGTTTACGAGTGTGGGCAGTCGCGTACGGAAGTATTATGATAATGGATAAATTTTACTCAAGTAGGTATGTTATTTGTTCAGTTACATTTTTTATACCTAATTCAAATAAGTAGGTAGGTACTTTCATCTATGCCGAAAAAAAATGCTCGCTACCTTCCCTGTGAGCGTTTCCCCATTCTTCGGTATCTCCATTTTTCACTAGTTTTTTTTTACAGCCGGAAGCTAGTGAGCCCATTGCAGCACGGAATCATTGTTATACTACACATGCCTCCCTGAGTTCCCTCACTAACATTTCCTTCTCCTTTGAGCTAGTAATAAAAAAAAAACATTTTTCTACTACTTACATATTCACAAAAAAAACGATGACTACTTGCGTTTGTCGATGTTTTTCTTGTCGCAATTATGCAGTAAGCTCAGCTGATGTAGATACCGAGTAGTGCTCAAATGTGGCAACGTAATAGCGAGGTAAAAGGTTGCCATTTAGTCAGTCCTAACGTGTCTACCTATAAAATGTCATTGGTACATTCATCTCTCTGTTCACTTGTGTTTACGACTGTACACTTAGAGCAGGCTAATAAATCCAAATAGGCTTTATTGGGTTCCCTACGGAGGCATGCGACACCGCGCCTGTATCAATATGGCATTTTTTATTAATTCTACCCGCTCCCAAGCGATTAGTCATAGCATTATCGAGTTAAGAAGTTATTTGTAATTTCCTCTGGTCAGAAACAAGATGGGCATTAGGGGTCCTTATAAACAGTTGTACGAACATAATTATCGATGATATTATAAACTTAATAGGTTATTTGACTGGTTTTTTGTAATCATAAATAAGTAAATAATATTAATCAAGGTTTTATCCCCGCCGTTCGGCAGAGGTATTCCGTACCCACTTTTCACCAGGATATTTTTGGACTCCTGGCACGAGCCACGGCCTAAAGAATGAATGGATGGATGCGGCTGCCCAAGGCCGGAATGGTGGCGCTCCTTGGGAGGCTTTCGTCCAGCAATGGACAGCAATCTGCTCAATGATGATGAACGTGACGGTGCAGTGGTGAGCCCAGGTCTCAGAATCCATTCTGAGACCTGCGGTTGACATAACAATCTAGTACTTACCTATTATAATTCTTTCCTCTATTTAGATTGAAGTCCGCATCCTACCAACTAATAATCACTGAGCGGCAGCGTTGAGTTCTTGGTGACGACGTTTTTTTACTGCCCAACCACCTCACCTAAGTCACGAGACTCCCCATACCATAAGTAAATAACCATAAGTTTTGAAATCTTAGAGTTAACTCGACTTGTTTTTGAGGAGGCTTCAGATGATGTTATTACAAAAACGTGTTTGCCCGTGACGATGTATCGGAATAGCTCCGTATCTACTAATTATCACGTCCGAGCCGGCCGATAGAGATATTTTTGTTTTTTCTGCTCACCCACTTAATAACATTCTTCACGCCGCATCTAATAAATGGGGTGGAGTCGAATGGTGCTACAAAAATGTTGGACGTTGTAGAGCGTTATCGATTCACAAGTACGAATGATCATTCTACCATTTCTGTCTCTTATGGGTGCCATAAGAGGCGGCTAGTGGCCATGGGAGTATATAAGAGGGAGGTTTAGGGTGTCTGGAACCCCCAGACGAGAAAACATAAGTTTTCGTAAAAGGTCCACCTTCTGTATCCGTACTGGTAATGCGGTGTTGTAATTTCCAATCCATTGATTCTATTGGCGCTTACAGTTCTTTCTTTTTATGTTATGGCGTAAAGTCACGGACCAAAACTAGTTAACCTTTGTTTGAAACTGCACCTCCCCATGTAAAAGTTTCACTTAGAAAGGAGAAACAATTTTTATTTCTGCATGTGTGGTGATTAACTCCGCTCCGCAACACAAAAGTAAAATCTTAGGTTCCAATGTACGTAGGGTATAGTCAAGAGCACGCGAAGCTTGACACTTTGGACTTTGACCCGGCCCTGAATTCTATGGCGCGCAGTACAAATCAGAGCTCAACTTATACTGGTAGTGTCAAGCTTGACTTGCTCTTGACTGTACCTACATCGCATCGACACTTGACACTGTAAAAAGCCAAGTAGTAGGTAGAATATGCAGACAAAGTTGGTGCATGATAGGTATAACACCTACAACAATTCTGTTTGCAATTTCGAAAGTACCTACGCACCCTGCTTGAGGAAGCAACACCATTCCATGACATGAAGTCTGATTTTTAATTCCGTGAAATTATTGTCGATAGCTGAAATTTCAGTAGTAGATGTTCTTCCTTTATTACGTTTTCTATTTTTTTGTCTCAACATTTTGAATTGTCAGAATTCCTCGGAATAAAACATCTGACTTTAGAGACGTTACTAACCAACGCAGAGAGCAAATAAAAAAAAAATAAGAAGTCTCCACAGCCGCCGCTGTGCGGGCACCCTAATGCCTCGTCGCCAGCGGTCATCACGGGCGGAAGTCTACAACACCGTTCATTTGGAGTTTTCGAGCCCACTCCCACTTTTTTCTCACTCACCTCTTCTTGGAAAGTTTACGACCTCGGAAAAAAAGAAGGAAAAAGTTTAATACTTACTGTCTATGGGAACCCCGCTTTGGTTTGGTTATGGTTGGTGACAATATTCCGGAGACTGCCACTACCTACTACGTAGTACTTACTTTAATGTCGTCGATATAATAATATGTAGGTACCTATGTAATATAAACATATTAATTTAAAATAATGCGCGTAATGCGATCACCCTTATCTTCAAAGGGTGACCAGAACAAATCCAATCCTGGAAATACTCACCCACGCACTCTTCAAGGATGCATTTTTTGGGATTTCTAAGTGTCGATTTATGCAATGATGCTTGTAGATGTAGGTGTGTTTAGATCACGGAATGGGGAGATCGGTGAGGCTGCTAACGTAAAGGACACGCATATTGGCAACCGTTAACTATTACCTATTATATTTTTAAATTGGTTTCGAAGTCAGAAATCAGTAGTGCATTCTAAATACCATTATACCCGACATAAAAATAGAATTAACTTTCAAAATACTATTTTAGTGACATCTGTAGACATTAGAAATAACAAGTGGCATAGACTCCTTATAACAAAACTTTTATAGTCCTGCCATCTGTTGTTATTTACTTCACTTAATAAAGCGGGATACAGAAGTTTCGTCTTTTTATAGCTTAAGTAGTTCACTAAAGCTGTAACAGATGGCACTGCCTGACATTTTTCGAGGTAGACCATAAACAAGTGTTGCAACTTTTTCTCTCTAGATGGCATTGACTATAAACCGACTATGTTACGAAAGACTAGTTTCCTATGAGCATTTATGATGTTCAGGGGTGCATTCTATTTGGTTGAGTAATAAATATGGAGGCCTTTGAAGTCAATAACAAAGCTCCTTGTCTATGGCCAACGCAAATTTCTGCCAGTCTGTTGCTGATGCTCTTTCAGACGGTTGATGTGTCAGTTATTCAACGTCTAGATTCGTCAGGTAATCCAGTGGAAGTGTTTTCTTACTGTTTTGTGACTGAAATTTATATCAAAACGTAAGTTTATGAGTCATTTATCGATGTGAAGTGTTTGTTTGAGTGTGTAAGTGAACATACCCGGTGCATTGGTGAACTGGAGGCGTGATTCGGCGCGATATTATTTGCCGGTTTAATCTTGTGGTGAGTGTATGATCGATATTTACCCCCTTTTAGCCTTTATTTAGTTCCTTTTTCGTCTATTTTACAATAGTCGTGCATGCGTTGCCTTGGGACGTAATACTTTGTCGTGCCTTACAAAATTGTCGATGAATAGTGACCACATTGTGCGGGCAGACGCGACGTTTTGTAGTGGCGATTTATCATGGCAATCGTGAAAGAAACGGCTCTTATTGTCTTTCCCATTGGATTGCTATTAGTTCCGGCTAGTTAGGCACCTGTCGGGCTAAATTATAAATTCAAGATAGCTTTGTTTGCAGGTTTGTCATTGTTTACGATTGCTTTACGTTAAGTAGGTATAACTTGACACTATCTGAAATTCAGTAGTTTTATTTCGTAGACATGTAGTGACACGCTTTTTATAATTATTATAATTTTAGTTGTGTAGTATTTCTTATTAGTGCAGACCTTTGAGTACCTAGGTATTAAACCAACAGGAGACGTCACGCGCACTAGTTTCTTTGCAAAAAAGTCTGCCAATTTCTGCGGGGGGGACGAGGAAACGCACACAAATAATGTTAAAACAAACGCATTTTTTGACAAAACAATTAAACACTAGCTTGAACTAGATGCACACAAATACATTCACCAATCTGAGCACTCCGTGAACTCAAAAAAAGTTGTTGTATATAACAGGTATGATCGTTGACTGACACTTTTTTTTGGCAGAGGGAAACACCTGTCAGTGGTGTCTCCGGTTGGTTTAATACTCAAAGGTGCAGACTGGTATCAAAAGAAATGTTATTGATAATAATTTGCTAAAGTATGTATTAATATAGAATTTAAAATATATTATTATTATTATTACATTAATTTGACAATGTACATCAATTGATGTACATCCATTTAATGGAGTCAACCCTCATGCAAAAATCACAAAAACAACCTACTTATGGTTTCAAGACTTATCTGTGTGTCTTACCCTAAATCACGAAGGGATACCAAGCTTGTCGTCTCTAATTGGCTTCAAAAGCTTGACTATGACAAAACTGAAGAACTATTATTGGCTCCGTCGTAATGCCTCAATACTTACCCCCATGTTCTCCCCCCTCTTTTTCCTCTCCCCCACACATATACAAACACACCCCCATACCATATGCACACACCCTTCATACAATCACCCACACTAATCATCCACACACACTCACACTCCCGACACTCTCACATCCACCAAACTGTCACATACCATAATTGCATTTATATTTAGTAAAATTTTCCCTAATTACTAAAAAAAAAAAAAAAAAACTTATTGTATTGGTACTTTCTAAGAGGTGGAGCCAGGAGTGCCATAGCACAGGTTATCCTAGTTTGGGCTCCTGTCTCCCACCTATCCTCTAGTTTCTTAGCCTTATCTTTGTTACATTTTTGTTTTTGGGAGAAAAATTAAAGCATTTTTTCATTTTTCATTCATTCCATTTTTCATTTCATCTTATTCCAGAAGTGTAATAAAAAAACTCAAAATATAGTCCTAGTCTAGGCATTTTCATAGCAAGGCAAAATTTTTGCATTCTTTAGAAACTACTATACTACTACTATAAAAATAAGAAGATCAAAATAGGTGATTTAGCAAATAATTCTAATGATTTAATACTTTTTCGAGCTCCAAAATCGAATATCATATTCTCAGAAATGCGACCATCCTTAGGAGGGACTTAAAAATAGATAAAAACCAGTGATCCCTTTGTCAGTACTTTGTTTTGCTTGTCAACAGTTGCATCTGTTAGATTTGTTTTAACGCTTCATTCCACAAGGGCGTCAGTTTGGTTTATTTCAGATTTAATAAGGATGCATGGAGCCCTTTTAAAAACAGGACATTAATAATCTCTAAAATGTTTTCGTGAGTGTAATATTGATCCACATATAATCTACCTACTCAAATTGTTTTAATTGGCAATTTTCCTTAAGTTGAAAAAGGTGCTTCTAAAATTTTATTAGTTAACTAAGAACTTTGTTAACTATGAAATTCTTTAACTGATATATATTTCAAATATATATGTAGCCATACAACCTGAGGTGGACACTGTAAATTATTTCATTATTTCTTTACTCATATTTGAAAAAAAAAACTAGTTGTTTGTCTTTATCACTCTCAAGCACTGTATAATTATGTAGGTGTATCAACTCAAAATGTATCATCAGACTGTACTTTGCCATACAACTAGGGCTTCCAATACCGGGATCCCGGTATTGGCTAATACCGGGATCCCGGTTTTTTTTTGCCTTTTTTCAATACCGGTATTGAAGTGTCTAATACCGGGATCCCGGTATTAGTTATTTAGTTTTATTTTTAGTATATTTTTTACAGTTACACATTCAAGAGCATATTAATAATAATTGTACATATTTTATTGTACTTATTTTGTATAAGTGTAGGTTTTAAACCAGTAATTCAGTTTATATGATGGGTTGGCAGTTAGCTACAATAAAACCAAGCTATTGAAACGATTGCACTGGGACAATAAGCATCGCACTTCACGCCCATCCTCGTTGTTGCTAGCATAGCAATCATAATCATAAACTTTTGTCTAAATTGATTCTCTTGAAGAAAACAGTTTATTCTTACGGTATGACCTATCTGTTGTTCGCTTTTATATTTTTCAAGTGAACACTTTTAAGTAAATTTATTCGGCCACTTTGTTCATAATAAAATAAAGTAAAAACTCACGCCTTTTATCCCCAAGGGGGTAGTCAGAGGTATTCCATTTCTGGATATACCCACTTTTCACGAGATATTCTTTGGACCCCTAAACGTGATAGGTGGTGGGACTGGATCTTTTACACATGTCTCAGAATTATTTCTGGGACGATGTTTTTCTTCACCGTCGACCTAGTAATAAATATGTACGTAAGTTTTGAAAAACTTATTGGTACATGCCAAAATTCGAACCCAAGCCTCACTGATTATCATCATGTGAAGCAGTTTTTTTATAGTATACAGCCACTTTGTACATAATATTCGGTCGAATACCGAATCATAAACAAAATGGCCAAATGCCGAATATTCATAGCATCTTATTGTACACAATTCTTATATACAATATGTAACAGAATAAGCGCAATTCCTCATACACCCCAATTAGTATATTGACAAAGAGATTAAAATATAATAGGGCATAGAAGGGGCATTGGAAATATTTTCATACAAAACTTTGAAGCCTAAGCGTCATGTCCTTGTCATGTCAGTTAGTATGAACGCGATCTGTCATTCGGTCGAAATTGTACTAGACTTATTCCACTTAGAATAACTTTTGACTTCAAATTTTCCTCGCTTTGTCCCCTCTATGCCTTATTATATTTTAATCTCTTTGTATATTAATATAAGAAAAATTTGATGCAATCGAACTTTAGTTGTTTCTAACCAGTTTTCTTAATATCGATTAATAATAGCACGATTTCCATAGAAAGCACTAAATTCAGCTACGCTAATTCATTTTTATGAAAAAATTAACACATTAAAAATAGCTGAAATCGAATAAGTAGTTGATACTGAACAAACTAATTTCAGAAATTGCGCTTGTTCTGTTACATGTTGTATACTACGTAAATTATAACCTATAAAGGCAAATAAAATTGTTTTTTTTTATTTTCTACGTACAATACGATTAATCATAAAAAAAGACAGATTAATTTCTGGTATGACTAATCCTGAAAAAGATTTTTGTTACATTTTAAGTGATATTATTAACCGAGGGCGATTTTCAGTAAAACAACTGTTAACTAACAGTTGTTTTACTGTGTGTAATGTGCTATTTTCTTCATAAATTTTGCATTTTCTGCTTGTAAAGAAAAAAAATCTGAACACAATTTCAATACCGGGATCCCGGGATCCCGGTATTGTAAAAAAACTTTCCGGTATTGATACCGGTATTCAAAAAATCCGGTATTCGAAAGCCCTACATACAACAAACCACTAACAACATAATGTATCACATCCTGTACAGTTTTACAAAAATTATGAGTATAAGTCACCATTAAAATTATTAAAAATAACTGGCTTATGATATCCTGCCATAATTGAAGTGTCTTCTTATACAATTACATTTTTAAACATCACTTTAATTATGAAATGAACCAAGTTTGTTCTGTTATATTATTACAGTTGTTTATTTTCATGGTTCTTTAAAACTCTAATACAACTTCTTATAGCAAAAATTAACCAATTTCAAGCATATCACAATAATTTACATAGGTACTCTTATATTTTAGTCGATGACTGTGGTTTTTTACATTTCAGAACAATGTTTTATACCCTTACATTAAAACCTTCCCAAAAAAATATTCACTCGCAAAATAAAATAATAAAAAATTAAACTAGGTAGAACTATAAATCAGATCACCACTTTTTGAGGAAATCACTGATGCATACATAAGGGTCAAACAGCACCACCGTTTTTGAATCTGTTAAAAATGTAAGTCACCATGATGTTTTTAATAATTGTGGCACTGCAATAAATTTGAATTTACAACAACATTGTCTCGGAGAATGAATGTATTAGCAAGCAGATGTTTAAAAACAAACTCAAAGCTAAGTTATTGGATACTTTATTGTAAATGTAAAATGAAAGACACAGTTTAATTTTGTTAAAATATGGTTAAGGGTAGATAAGTGGTGTTTTTTTCATTCCATGGTAGGTACACAATAATACTACATGTTTTAGTGAGTGAAACCTTCACCAACAAACTGTAATGCAGTTTGGCGATACCTAATAATAATGATAATTGTTGTATTCTGTGGAAAAATAAATAAATAAATAAATAAAAATAGGTGTAACCTTTGAGTATTAGTTGGTTAAATACTCAAAGGGTGTAACACATCTAACACATGATTACGATTATTTTCTTATCACAAGTTTTTGTAATAAGTGTCAAAACAATATGATAAGCAGCATGAGCAGAGAGCATGTGATAGCTATACGATTATAGAGCCGGCCGAAAATCAGTGAGGCTCGGGTTCGAATCCTGGCATGTACCAATGAGTTTTTCAATAACTTACGTACATATTTATCACTAGCTCGACGGTGAAGGAAAACATCGTGAGGAAACCCACAGGTCTCAGAATTAATTCTGAGACATGTGTAAATAGACCCGGTCCGGCGATGGGCTCACCACCTATCACGTTTAGGGGTCCAATCTCAAATCTCGTGAAATGTGGGGTATATCCAGTAATGGAATACCTATGCCTACCCCCTCGGGGATAAAAGGCGTGAGATTATTTATTATTTTTATTTACAATATGATAAGCCATCTTTTTGATGTTTGAATAAAAATATTTATTCAATCATCTTCATAAAAAAAATGTTTCGCACCACTGGCATGGCAATTAGATCACATGTGATAATGAAAACTGCCGGTCTGACCTTGTAACTTTACCTGGAATGCTTACATCATTTCGCTTTGTTTCGGAGACCGTGCCTAACTTCACTATTCACAGTTGGATATGTAAATTTTTTCGTTTGTTAGTAATGTTTTTGAATTTACCCGTTTTATATTTGGCTTCAATGTAATAGACAGAATTTTCAAATTGCAATTCTGTGTAAGCTGTATGTATATATATTAACAAAACGATTATATCTCAGCGGTTAACATATTCTAATTACATACGAGTATTTATATATAGCTCGGTTGAACCTGTTGACTTCCTTGACTGTAACATTTTTCACATAGTGATTATCAATGCCTCTTATCAATTTATTGTATTAATTCATTTGTTTTGTTAACTAAAAATCAATCAACCAACTGTCTTAGAGATCAACGACCTAGCTCGTTTCTTGTTATTTTTAGAGTTCCGTAAATACTGTGAACACTGTAACTACCTGTACTTCAATTAATTTCAATTTATCTCGCACATACCTACCTAGTTACCAATTTCACAAATTGATTAGTGATTTGAGGAAAATTTAGTTTGACATACACCTACTTCTTATCCTATAACTAAAAACGATACGCTCATTTAAATAAAAAAAACTATTTGATTAGTAATTTTTATCTATCATATTCTGTAACTAGAAATAATATTTGCAGACTGACCTTACGGAACCCATTTGGACGACATGTACTCGCTCTCATCAACTTTTTCCCCCACGTCTCGGCCACACATGCGCTTAACCACGCTATAAAGCGATCCATCCACACAATGGCGTCTTCACATCTGGGCCTGTGACGTCACAGATCACAGAAATAATAAAAGGAGAATGGTGAAAGATATACCAAGGACGCGCACGACTTTATTCCGCAGCCATACCATCTTAAATGACAGCTACTTTTTTTTTTATGGGAATCTCACGGATTTTGATATCATATTTTAAAATTATAAGTAGAAAGCCACAGTGTGCGAACGGAATCCAATTCGAATCAATCAGGGGAGTTAATCGGGAGGTAACATCCACTGGAAGGCTGGCAAAATATAGACTAAGACTAAAAGACAAGGGAACAGGAAAAATACTTCAGCATCCACTAAGCAACTACTCCACCTTATACTGCGAACACCACCCGTGCTTCGATGAGTCGATTCTTAATGGCTAAAATTTATACTATACTAGCGGTTCTGCACGGTTTCATCCGCGTAGTTCCCATTCCCGTGGGAATACGGGGGTAAAGTATACCCTATGTTACTCAGGGATATTTGTGCCTCTCCATTGGTGAAAGAATTTTTTAAATCGCTCCAGTAGTTTTTGACTTATTTCGTTACAAACACACCAAATAAAGAAATCTTTCCTCTTATAATAAGTGTAGAGGTGTAGATATCCCATAGTGTCATAGCTTGATAATGACTTGTGCTATGTGACATGACCATATCTGTTGGTTCCGTGTCTGGCAAAGAGATTTAAATATAATAGGGCATAGAGGGGGCATTGTCAATATTTTCATACAAAACTTTGAAGCCTAAGCGTCATGTCCTTGTCGTGTCAGTTAGTATGAACGCGAGCTGTCATTTGGTCGAAATTGTACTAGACTTATTCCACTTGGAATAACTTTTGACTTCAAGTTTTCCTCGCTTTGTCCCCTCTATGCCTTATTATATTTTAATCTCTTTGGTGTCTGGGCATTTAATATTTATTTAAGTAATAAGTATGGTTATCAGTTGTTTAGTACCCATAGCACAGGCTCTGTCTAGATTAGTGTGAATTGTGTCCCACTATTTATTATTATTTGGCGTTTGTTATGTTCCAACTTGATGTACCTACATCCGTGTTCAAATAAGGACATGCGTGATCGCCGACCATCACGCAAGAAATGTCTTCATTTCGGTTCTGGTTAAGTTCAATAGACAAGAGTACTTGAGGGGCTCAACTTACCTTCATTAAGCTGATGTCAGAGAATTGGCAAAAATAAGTGGCAACTTGTGTTTTGCAAAGGTTTTTCAGGGAAAATTATTATTTATTCGCCACGTTTCAGGATCGGGACGCTATCTAATTGGGAACTAAGCAACTGATTGACATACTTTTAAGGGTTTCGTATCGAAAATCAACGGTAATAGGGTATTACTAAACCTCCGCTGTCCATCCGTCTGTCAATGGGCTGCATCTCATCAACCGTAATAAGTAAGTGCACCAAATAATAAAAAGATAAAATATTAGGGGGTATACAAAAACCGTGTTTTTTATTGTACTGTGGTAGGGGACCCATGAAATCCATGGAAGAACGAGACACGTAGGTAACAAAGAAATATGATGTTCAATATTGATCCCCAGTGAGAGTACACTCTTTGAATGTTCATGTAAATACAGTTGTGGCCTCTCGATGTCTTTTATTCTCATCATTCCTCTGTCAAGATATTCTCTGTTAAGTTAGGGTACTTAATTGTTTTTATTATTAATTCAATACATTTTGTCCCACAATTTATTATTATTATTATTATTATTTTCTACAGTAATTCGTACATGAAATTGTACCAAACATAAGGTGACCTCAGAAGTCATTAGTAATTTTTGTGACAAATATTAATACATTGGAAACGCCCATCTTCATAAAATAACGTATCTTTTGACTTCAACAGGCGAACGAATTGACCTATAGCACTTTTGATACGTACTATCAATCTTCGCAGAAACAAGTTTATATTTCCATTTTGTTCACTATACCTGATCCGGATCTTGATCTACGAATTTCATTTTTAAATCCAAAAATAAACATAAAACTGGTGATATCCTTGGATAGCAAGACATGAGTCAGATCTGATATTTTAACGAGGACAAGTCTTGGGCACATCCGAATGAAGGTTTGAGGTCAACAGTTTTGAAAACTAAGTCAAGTTCGGACAACTTCGAATTTTGGTGACAGCTTAATTTGACGTCGAAATTCAAGGTGAGTTTTAACTTTGACGAGTCAACTCTAAATTGTTGAATACCTACGCTGGTCTTCATAATGACATTATTTTGTAGGTCTGTACGTTTAAGTAGGTACCTACAACAGAATTAATGAAAGTCGTTAATTACAATAACCAAGAATCCCAATTGCGCGTTAAAGATACTGAAAGGATTTAAAAATATTACCGTCGTATTGGAGTGAGTGAGTCGGACTCGCACACAAAGGGTTCCGTACAAACGTACAATAAAAATATGTTTCTTGTATGGAGATCCCCTTTAGTTTTTAAGTTCTTTATTTTTATTATTTGTTGTTATAGCGGCAGTACAAATAGGTACAAATATTCACAAAACTTGAAAATTTCAACTTTCCGTTATAGTTTGTGAGATACATCCCACTGACTGACAGACAGACGGACGGATGGACTGCGGAAACTTAGTAGGGTCCCGTGAACCATAAAAACAGCTATAACTATACCATTTATCTGAAAGTTGATTATTTATTTACATACAATAAGCATTACACGTAGCTTTTAAATACTCGACAAACTGCACAGCAGTTTATTGGCAAGCTTGCAAGTTGACTCGCTTATTGGCGTCGAATAGCAATCTATTTGTTTGAAAGATAACTGGGCTAATTTCATAATTAGCCCAGTTATCTTTCAAACATCGTCATGAAACCTAAATAAGCCTACGTGTAAATAGTTATCCTACGTTTATATAAAGGTACGATAGTTGTCTACCGCAAACTACCAAACTAAAGCAACTGACACAGTTCTGATTACCCACTGCTTGTTTTTATTCCGAATTTGTGAGTTGGGTTTCAAACGGATCGTCGCAAAGTTTCCGAACCGCATACTAATGAGCCTGGGATTAGGGTGGACCCACAGGTGAATAGGTAGTTAATTAAACACAACCTTCGGATTGTCACAATACCTCGGAAATTACGTTCTATACTATCAACTTATCCCTGGTGGTACAGATTTTAATCCGAATAAAATAGACGCGAATGTGATTGGATGAGTGGAAGTTTGTTACTCTTTCACGCCAAAACTACTGATGCAATTTTACAATAATATAAATTAAAAATCACAATAACACATAAGCTACTTTTTATCTAGAAAGCCTCACAAAATCTAGGGCAAAAGCTAGTAATGATACTTCATATTGTTGTTTTCTTTTAAGATCTTTATCCTCTTTATCTCTCTCTATTATCTTGACTTGACACACAGCATCGCAGGGCTCCGAGAGCTTCCTAACCTCTCGGTACTTGATATAATTTATGGCATCAAGACAAGAAATAGGCGGGCAGTCTGAAATGACGATAAGTCTGGATCTCTTCAGAAATGAAGTTTCGGCGACTTCACATTGGCGATCAAAGCAACACGCAACGCGCATAAAACCTGTCAGGTTACGTGTCATGGCACGTAGGGCGTGCCTCTCATGCGCGGCGCTTCGGTTCAAAACCTGGTGAGGTCGTGTGCCAAAGTTTCAAAAACTTACGTCAAGTTACGTCCATAGATTTATCACTAGCTCGACGGTGAAGGAAAACAAATTAAGGAAAGCCAGAAATCCCAGAATTGATTCTGGGGCATATAACAGCACCCTTGTCCGGCGCGCCATTTTCGGTCTCGCTTTATTTAAAGACGATGATCTCAAAGGAGGAAAGGATCGCAAACTGTGTCATTGTCATTCCCAACGTACGTGGAGCCGCTTTTACTGATGTGATGACCGACTTAATTTAATCACGGAATGTTACGTTGTTGTTGACACGGTAATGTTATAAAAATGCGAAAGTTTCGAACTTAAGATAGGTAATTGGTTGTTTAACGGATTTTAGCGAAACTTGGGGGACAGATAATCTGTTCTGGATTCGCTGTTATTTCGACTCGAACTAAGTTGAGTCAAGTAAAATGATGACAACAATCAAGAAAGACGTTCTCTTTACGCTATGACATGTGGTTCTTCGTGTGGCGTGTCGACGAATTTCTCAAAGGTTGTCCATCATCAGTGTCTCTCCTGGTGTTGCAGATATCCATGGGTGATGATGGCCATTTACCATTAGGTGGCTATAGTCTGCTCTTTCTTAAAAACTGCTGCTGCTGCTCAGATTTTTTTGTTCATAGACTCTTTAGTGTATACCGATTGCTTCGTTGTGAGAACAACCTGCCTGCTACAAGATGACTCAGATGACTAGTCTGCTCCTTCTTAAAAACTGCTATATCTAGACTATTGAGAGGGTATTTTTTATAAACAAATGATGCGTTTGCAGAAAGTACACACCGCTTGTAAAATCAAGGTGGATTATCCTCGTAACAGAAAAATTATTTAAAAATGATGTCATATGTCTTATCAAAGTGATCCTTATACACCTGAGTCACAGCCCTATTATGTTCCATACACTACCACACTGAGTATGGATCTATATTCCTTTCGGGGACATCCATAATAGCCCACATAGGCAAATTAATCTATCGATGCGGAAAAGTTCCACGGATCATTGAACCCGAAACAATGGAAAATCCGGATAGAATTTTATTAAAAAGATGACTTCATTTTTCTACTTTGCAGAACTAACGACCATTTGAAGATGAAAATTAAGTAAAAAAACGTGAATTTGCTCAATTAAAATCCTATCACGTTCATCGTCATAAAGCACTGAGGCGCTAGCGAAGGCATTTTATTTTGCCTGCGACTAGTATGCTATTCTGCTAGTCGAACCCTGTATTCCCTTTTATTTGAAAGAAGAACAGGACCAACCAATTAATACCTATGCACTTTTGCATATTATTATAATACTTAGTTAGCAGGCGCCCAGTTTTTTCCAGTTACTGTAGGAATGTAAAAACCACCATTTCCTTCCATCAATGGTTGATCGAACACCATTTCTAAGAGTTACGAGCCTACTCGTACTACTACTTGTACCTACCGTACATCGTATACGGTACATGCTAAAATTCAAGTTTAAAGGTGTTTCAGTTTTGTATTGGGCTTATATTATAGATTTTTTGCTCACGAACTCTTTACTATCGTTGCAAGACCAACCTGACTGCTACTCGTGGTACAAAAACATTCGAGTTCTTTGAAGATGTCAGTACAGGTAATTTGTTTGCAAATGTTTTTACCAATGAAACACCATAAACGGCGTGGGTAACTCCATAACAACAATAGAATAGATTCAGTACGATCTTGATAATAACCTCTGCTGGGAAAGGGGCCAAGCGCCAACGGATTCACCGTCCAGTTTCATTAGACCCCTAAAGATGACAAAGTAACCCCTGAATGTACTTGACTTGGGTGGTCTGATCGCGCAAATTATATTGGCTCAGGTGCGCAAGCGTCCTATCAGTCTTGAGCTCTCGTTTTAGGGTTTTTAGAGAGTATTACAGCTCAGTGTAGAGTGGCAGTTTGAACAATAACTGCAGTAGTTATGGTTGTTGCATCATCGAGTCATTCAATTGTTTGCAGTTTATCATGTTAGTTTTGTCGATTATGGACCGTTCACTGATTCAAATTGTCACACTATGTCTGGGGGAAGAGGTGCTTTTGATATAAATTGTATTTTTGATAGGTACCCAGTAGGTAAAGAATCTAGGAATTGAAATTAAATTTTACTTGTAGTTTCGTATCTTTCGGAATTTTGTACAAAAGAAAGGAATGAATGTACACTTTAACAAATTATTATATTTGCGAATCATGTCTGTAACAGTGGAAAGGTATTAACATTTTAGGAGATTAGAGCCAGTATTTCTCGCCCAGAGTCCAACTTACTATTAGAAACCAACTTACCAAAAGAAATAAGAGTATCAGTATAACCTCATTAAGTTTATCATTATAAAAAACCGCCTTAACCGCAATACAACCTCAACGGTGCGTTATGCAATGCGCGTGCGCAAACAAACCGCAGACTGCGGTCGCGGGACACCCGTCTCGTTTCACACTCCGCCGGGCAGTGCACTCGTAGTGCGTTTTGGGGTTAACTGGGGTTTATGAGACCTCTCTTGTGAAATTAGTGCAATGCAACTTAGTTTTACCAAAGAGATTTCAGTTTTGACGAAAGTTTTAACAGCAGTTAAATGTTTATGTTCTTTTTAATGCCATATACCTGTCTTATTTTTTTTTTGAAAGTATACCTTGTTTGTGTTAGTATAATTACATGCTTGAGGATCGAGTTCGAATCCTGATGAAGGCGTTACAGTCAGAGCACATGAAGCTTTACACTTATAGTGAGAGTCTGACATCTAAGGCGATTGTAATCAGAACATTACAAAGTCTAATGTGTCAAGCTCCACGTGCTCTTGACTGTACCAATGAGTAGTACATATTTTTCACTAGCTCGACGGTGTAAGACAACATCGCGAGGAAATTCGCAGGAGTCAGAATTGATTGGCAGCGATGGGCTCACCACCTGTCTGTCACGTTAAGCGGTCCGTAAAATATACTGGTAACCCCCTCGGGGGATAACGCGTCCCCACTTTCATTTTCACGAAACATACCTGTTTTATTTCACCCCTTTTTCTCTGTAGACGTCGATCACTTATACTCCAACAGAGCTGTGCAGATTTGCAAATAATTAAGATTAAAGTGGCCTAGAGCGGCTTTCAAAAATTACATCTTTAATTACAATTTCTTGACGAAACCAACAGAGTTGTGGTCAATTACGAAATTCCTTTCGACCGACTCATTATCTTGTGGAATGGTCAGCGTCAGTTGCACGTGAATTATGCTAGTCGGTCGCTGTGTACGTTTGATAAATGATAACAATTTTAATGGCGGCATTCATTGAATCTGACTAATTAATAACTAAATATGCTACTGTGTTGTTCGTTGGTGAAAGCAGTGAAGTAGAAAGTGGTGCTGAATTGCTAATATCATTCTTATCGATAGCAGCACACTGATGTCCCCAGGGGGTTGCCTGAGCGATTCCTTTCTTGAAGATACTCACTTTTCACCAATTTTACTCCAAAAAGTGACAGGTGCTCCCGGAGTGCACACATGCCTTTGAATAAATACTGGGTCCTACGGGTTTCCACTGATAAGTATGTAGATAAGTTTAAAAACAAACTCATTGGTACACGCCATTACCAGTGTAGCTAATATAAGGATCACGACAAAACTTTGTCTCTTTTGCACGAATAAGCCCCTACAACGTTGTCACGTTTTGTCACGTCGCTCACGTTAGCTGGAGTCTCACGCATGAGAGGCTGGCTCACTAACCACAGCTATCATTGCTCTAAATGAAGTTTGTACTATAAATATAATCTCCCATGCGAGCTCATCGCATTTTCTAAAATCAAATATTTAGCTCATTCGGCTTCGTTCCGCACAAATTCCCTACTTCAAATATTTTGTCATTACCATTAGTTACTTGTTATTTGTTTACTTGTATCGTGACCTTGTACGAGTAATTACCATCGTCTGTTTGTTCCGCTGATTATACACGTCAATCGTTTCTATTGTTTCATCTTGAAACGACATGAAATGTGGTAGAAAACATACATCATTATGTAGCTCATTTAAAAAAAAAGACTTCAAAAAGGAACATAAAAAAAAAGACGAATTGATAACTATCAATTCGTCTTTTTTTTTATGTTTGTTACCTCAGAACTTTCGAATCCGTTTTAGATGAATCTTTTTTTATTTGAAAGCTGGTGCTTCCAGATTGGTCCCATTTCGTCCAGTTCTGACAACGGCATCCACGAGAAAACCATATAAGTTTAATATCGAAGTCGGTTTTTTACTCTCTAGAGTTTATTATTCATTGTTATTTCGAGAGAAGTGATAGCCCGAACGGTTAAAGAGCCGGCCGAAAATCAGTGAGGCTTGGGTTCGAATCTGGCATGTACCAATGAGTTTTTCAAAAACTTACGTACATATTTATCACTAGCTCGACGGTGAAGGAAATCATCGTGAGGAAACCCGCAGGTCACAGAATTAATTCTGAGACATGTGTAAACAGACCCGGTCCGGCGATGGGCTCACCACCTATCACGTTTAGGGGTCCAATATATCTCGTGAAATGTGGGTATATCCAGTAATGCAATACCTCTGCCTACCCCCTCGGGGATAAAAGGCGTGAGATTATATTATTATATATTACTAGCAGCGCCCCGCGGTTTCACCCGCGTAGTTCCCGTTCCCGTGGGAATACGGGGATAAAATATAGCCTATGTGTTATTCTGATGTATAAGCTATATAACTGTAAAGTTTCATCAAAATCCGTTCAGTAGTTTTTGCGTGAAAGAGGAACAAACATACATCCAGACATCCATCCAAACAAACTTTCGCATTTATAATATTAGTAGGATTATTATTTCGTAAGCTCAATTTATACCATTGGTTGATTTGAACACTCTGACAGATGTCCTACTCAGAACCCAATACAGTGTTTCGATCCCCACTGGGCTAGCGTGGGAATGTAATATCCACATGTGAGCTGATGATGATGCTTCTGGACGTTCGTTGAAAGAATCTGTCCGTTTGTTGTTTGCTTAAATATTCCTTGAATATATTTAATACTAGCAGCGCCCCGCGGTTTCACCCGCGTAGTTCCCGTTCCCGTGGGAATACGGGGTTCTGATGTATAAGCTACGTAACTGTAAAGTTTCATCAAAATCCGTTCAGTAGTTTTTGCTTGAAAGAGGAACAAACATCCATCCAGACATCCATACATCCAGACATCCATCCATACAAACTTTGACATTTATAATATTAGTAGGATAAAAAATGCTTTGTTGAACGAGTGAAAATGATTTCGCTTTTAGGAAGGATGTAAGTGATGTTATTATCATGATATTTTTACTTTTGTTAATGTTTTCCTCAATATTCGAGCGGTAGTAGTAAATTTATTCTTTATTGTCAAAGTTCTAACTCATTCCACAAGATTTTAAGAGGAAATTTATGTAGTCCTCGTCCTCGCACTTATTTTACCCAATATCGGGCGGGTAAATTTACCTGACTACTGAAATTTACCTATAAAAGAACCCTTGTCCAATCAATACAAGTGATTGATGTGGATAACTATTCCAGTCCTTTTATTGTTTTAGGATTCGTACTAAGAGATGGGCAAGTATTTTTAGCTCAAATTCTGGACACATGCATAAAGAGGTACTGTGGATTATCGAGTACTAAATACCCTTTGGAAGACACCAACATGAATCTACATTAGGTCTTATAATATAGGTTAGTTAATCTTATACTCCGTTTATGTATAGCCTTTGTCCTTAGATCAGAAGGACATTGGAATTCAGAATTTCTCATCAGGAAATATAAGCCAAACAATTTACCTCTAAGTGACCCGTTATTCATTCTATTAACAAAGCAGTAAGCCACGCAAATCTTGAAAGATGGCACGGAAGCCACATAAAATGTTGTGTCCATTAAATGCTGAGAACGTAAGTAGCTAAGTGAAATGTACTGTCCAAGTTAAATACGTGGCAACTTAAGCCGGCGAGCGAGATGCCTGTCTACTTAGAAAACTGAACTATAAGTAGTTTATTGCAAAATGTTTTGAAGCAATGCCTGTTTTACAACCATTTGAAAGGGAAATTACAGTCGTTGAGTTATTGGGATTGTATCATCGACTAGCGGATTCCTAGTGGCTTGCGAGGATCCTGGCTTACTCTCATTGCGGAACTTTTTCTTAGAAAATCTGCTATGTAATTTAACGAATGCGGAATGGTGCTGTCGCTATAGCCCAAACATCACATATTAAAAGTTACGTAAAGAATCTAGTACATCTGTCCCTCGGTCAGTTTACTTTATAAACTTTGCTATTCAAAAGAAAGCGTTTAATTTACACGAGAATTTGGTTACATTGTAAGATGTGCAGGTATAATAGATTCAAAATTTTCACAATGTTATTCATGAAAACAGAAAATTTCTCTCTCAAATGCAGCCGGTTTTCTTTTAGATTGCGGTAATTCGTTTTAAATTGCTTGCATTACCTATGCAGCTTAAGCGCTGCTCTAACAACAGGTGCACAAATTTTGTTTAAATTTTACGTGTCATACCGAATCTCTTTGGTTTTGGTTGGAGCAAAGTTCGAGACAGTATGTTATTAGAGTGTCAAACTTACAAAAACCATCTTATGGCTGGAAATATAATAAATAATGGGTTTGAATCATATTTTTTTTAAATTTACATGCACATACGGAATTGTCAGAAAACTGACGCCTAGCTGTAGACTAGCAACATATTGATG
Organism: Ethmia dodecea; assembly: GCA_963855545.1. Classification (NCBI taxonomy): domain Eukaryota; kingdom Metazoa; phylum Arthropoda; class Insecta; order Lepidoptera; family Depressariidae; genus Ethmia; species Ethmia dodecea. The sequence continues at coordinate 4,539,973 of OY979462.1, forward strand.
GTAAGAAAGACAAAGGTGACAAGAGCTGTAATAGCCCTGTTGGATTGGATGTGAGCTCGCTTCTCATCGCGTGAGGTCAAGTTTCGATGTCTGTTAAAGGAATGTACCAATAAGTTTTCTCAACAGCGAAGGAAAACTTTGTGGGAAACACCTACTGGCTAGGTATTATCAGAAATAAAGGTCATAACGAATCTCTTTGGTTTTGTAGGAGCAAAGTTCGAGACGAGTATGTTATTAAATGGAGTGTCAAACTTACAGGAACCATCTTATGGCTGGAAATATAATAAATAATGGGTTTGAATCATATTTTTTAAAATTTACGTGTACATACGGAATTGTCGGAAAACTGACGCTAATAGCTGAAGACTAGCTACATATTGATGGAAAGAAAGACAAAGGTGACAAGAGCAGTAATAGCCCTGTTGGATGTGATGTGAGCTCGCTTCTCATCGCGTGAGGTCAAGTTTCGATGTCTGTTGAAGGAATGTACCAATAAGTTTTCTCAACAGCGAAGGAAAACTTTGTGGGAAACATCCACTGGCTATGTATTACCAGAAATGGAATACCTTTGCGGATGCCCTTAGGGGATAAAGCGTGTACGTATTTTAAATGTTATCTTATAAATAAAGGTCCACTGAATTAAAAAAATATATTGAACTAGCATTAACCCGCGGCTTCGCTCGCCCACGTCTATTTCACTCCTTTAGGGGTTGAATTTTGCAAAATCCTTTCTTAGTGGATGCCTACACTGTATAAGGTATCTATGTGCAAAATTGCAAGTCTCTAGACCTAGTGGTTAGTTAGGCTGTGCATTGATACATCACCAATCAGTTAGTCAGTTTATCATCACTACATAGTATAAAACAAAGTCGCTTTCTCTGTCCCTATATCCCTATGTCCTTATTTCCCTATGTCCTTTTGTATGCTTAAATCTTTAAAACTACGGAACGGATTTTGATGCGTTTTTTTTAATAGATAGAGTGATTCAAGAGGAAGGTTTTAGTATAAGCATTGTACCCGTGCGAAGCCGGGGAGGGTCGCTAGTTTTATATATTATATAGATAATCCATCTGACAAATAAATTTTATGATCTCTATACTCCTCACGATGCATTACCATATCTTCGCAATGTAACGAGTAGATGAAGATGTATTTGAGTAAAGCTCGTGTTACGAGGTCCTGTTCGAGCTTTTAGGGTAAAAAGTTACGAACCCCGAAGAGGGTTCTGGAATTAGTAGAATAAATTTTATGTACGAGAGGTCATAGTATGACAGCAGATAAACCCGAGATGTAACAAAAGGTACTATTTGCCAACAAACGTTTATCTTGACTTTCCCCCAGGTCTTAACAGTATGATTATTATCACTATCACTATACATAGTATAAAACCAAGTAGCTTTCTCTGTCCCTATCCCTTTGTATGCTTAAATCTTTAAAACTACGCAAGGTATTTTGATGCGGTTTTTTTTAATAGATAGAGTGATTCAAGAGGGAGGTTTTAGTGTTAGCATTGCACCCGTTCGAAGCCGGGGCAGAGAATGATGTTCTTCCAACCTCTTTGATATCGCCCTTACAGCCACATCTATGAAACGATTAACTACTTATCACGTATGCGTTTTGATATACTCATGACCTTGCATGTACACATAAATCGTATTTACTGTATTCAGTAAAAGTAGGTTTTACTAAAGAGTGCAAAAAATTGCAAAAAAACAATACGGTATTGTTAGTAAGCCCGTCGATTATTACACCGGCCTTGTGTCCGTTTGAAATTATTAATTGGAACATTGAAACTTCCTGCTTTGTATAACGAATTACTGTAAATTTAACTCGTTTTTTTTTACTTTTTAAATAATCGGCAAGGTCTAGTCTAGATTGTCAAAACGAAAGTAACAAAGAAATTGTGATTATATTCTATTTTAAATTTTCTTACAGATCTCAGAACCCTAGTTCCGTAACTGCAACATAAAAATGCTAAACTGTGAAAAATAATGTAACAAGTGTGGAATTTCAATATATTATTATTATTATCATTATCAATCCTTGTCACCGATTGTTATCACCTAAATAGCTGTAGACCGCGACATCGTTAACGTTTTTAGATAAAACGTGTGTTAATCTTAGACATTCAACTTTCTTACTTTGAGTTTTATCCAAATCTTTTCCTAAAACAAAACATTCCAACCAGCATTTTAATACTAGTAGTACCAAAAAGAAGTAAATGGCGATATTTTAGACCGTATGGCCCTCAGGTATGGCCCAAATAGCGATTGTTATTGTCCAATCAGAATCAAACCAAAACACGAAAGTGGTCCACCGATCAGAATCTAATTTCCAGACAGGGGTTTTTGGTGGCAACGGTATTGCAATTATTTTTATAACACATTTGCTCGTAAAAGGTGTCTTATTTCACCAATTTTAATATCGTTACCTATCTCATTACGCCCAAGTGCGGTAAGTGTAAAGTAAAACGCACGGTTTATCAAGATGCTCCGTCTTAAAACGAACGGTACTTTTTAAAATCTCAGCAAAGAGTTTTTATGTCAAAAAAGTTGTCAACATTTTATGCTTAAAATTAACTTTGGGAGATAAAATATATTAAAGAAATATTTATGTACATAATTATTTAATTTAATTAATTTTGACAGTAAATTACAATCAATCTCTAAAAAAAACACAAAAATATTATTTTACTTTATTAGTAATAAGTACTGGCTGTTTTTTGTGCCTTTTCCTAAAAAAAAATGATGATGCGCGCCGCGCGCTTTTTCTTAACGCTGTATTGTTTTTATTCGTTTACCATAGTCGGAGTTTTATTTTATTTCCTCGCAAATGTGTTATAAAACGTCGTATGACATACGTGCGCTTTGATAATTACAGCCTCTGCTTACTTGTAGCCCTCGCCTACGGCTCGGGCTAGCAATATCGCCTCGGCTGTAATTTTCAACCTACCGCACTTATATCATAATGTACTATTACTAAACAGGAGATATTATCTCGATTTCAACGTTGCTCGCACAAGAAATTTGTTAGCTTCTAAGTAGCCTCTGGAGCAATGTTGTTTCACATTTGGTATTTTTACTGTATCTACATTTTTTATTTTAACATTCCATATTCCCATAAATTTTATTATGTACCTACTAGCTGACTCGTCAGCGGCGTTGCCACGTATTATACAGTTTTTTCCGTTGCCGTGGCATTTTTTTCCATGGGAATAATGCGTAGACCCGTTTTTGCCATTAACATCAGAATTTAATATTTTTTCGTGTGACGTTTTCTCGACACCTCACTACAAAGTTTCGTAGAACCGTATCATTCATATAGAAATGCATAAGATAAAAGTAACATTTATATAGACTTCGTGTGGTCAGCAATAAGATAAAATTATTTTCGGAAATTAAACAAAGTTAAATCTTTGTATTCCGTAAACATTTTATTTTCATTCAATAATTACCTTGAATCCATCTTGCAAAATCAAAACGGCTCGTCGCGTTGGCATCCAAATTTAGACAACTCACTCCCGCCGTTATGACGCAAAGTGGTTAACCATTTGGAACTTTGTGTCTAAACCTTTTTTTAGTTATACGTAAATTCTGAGGCGTGAGATTAAGTATTGTATGTATGTGAACTCTTATAACCTACATAGCTGGTTCAATTCTCATTACATTTAGATATTATTTAGTAGCTGATGGTTTGGCTGTATGCTCATTAATACTTAACGATGATAAAATATTTTAGGTGATCTCCTCCAATCTTAGTCACACGTCAACGTAATCACATAAGGGATTGACACAAGCTAACATCCTGAGGAAACCCGTAGGCCTCTGCGTTACAATACCCTGCTTCGGCGATAGGCTCACTTCCTGTCATGTTTGGGTCCGAAAAATATACCTACTGGTGAAAACTGGATATTTTCAGGAATTGAAATCTCTGCCGACCCTCTAGGAGATAAGATCGTGTATAGATATATATTTTTTTAACACAAAACAAGCTATATTTAATAGGGTTGTGTCCTACCTAGTCAAATCAGTTACTTTTTACGATCTGTCAAAACGAAATTTTATATGGAAAATGTACTGAAATAGCAAACCGTGACGTCATAGTTTGTAGTACTCAATTGCAGCACTTTTTTTGATTGTTTTATTATTTTTAAATTTGCTATAATTGTAAATTGAAAATCGATTTATTTTATATTTTGAGGTGTTTTGGGATAATCTTTTTAATTTATGACTACTCGCAATTTAATTTCGATGCTGTCAACTACCCAATTCGCGTTATCTTTAACAACTATTTTTAAGTTTTTAGGGTAATTTACTCCCAGTCAAAGAAGTATAGTCACAGGCAAGTAGTTTTTATAATTATTTGTTTATAGAATAGGAATAGAAAGGTTCCTTTTGTTACTTGTCTACGAGGTTCATGGTTTAAGAATGGTCAATTTTAAGCGAGTACAGAGTAGTCATAGACATAATGTCATAAGTATCATATGCCAGTAATGTTTAGGTTCCTAAAAGCCAACACGATCGAAACAATGAGCTAATAACACTACAGAGCCTCACAGTTTGCACTAGAAACTGTCTCCGAGTGGTCTACCATGGATCTTGTCCGTGTAACCCTGATATTTTTTACATTTGTATTCGAAGAATCTGCAGCGAAAGTAAAATTGAATCAAGACATAGTTGCCGTTGGTTTTCCGTATTACAAGATGATGTTCTCAGTGGGAACTTGTAAAGGTAAGTTTGTTAAAACCGCAGACTAATAATCTTAATGGTCTGTGGTTAAAACCCATTGCACATACAATCCAATAGCTATTATCCGTTATCCAGAACTTAGTAAACATCGTCCAGAATCCTCAATGGATTAAAGTGGCAAAAGCAAAACAGAAAACATCAGTTTAGAGAAATTTTATGTAGCGAGATCTGACTAAGAAATACTAGCTTTTGTAAGCGACTTCTTTCGCTTTCCGAAATGAAAAGTAGTCTTTATGCTTCCTCAAGATGCAAGCTATCTGCCTGTCGTGAAAAGGGAACAGACAGACAATCACAGTTAATTTTGCATTAATTATGTAGTTAAGTAGGCATTGGCAAGTTACATGTTGTTATATTTTCAGAAAGAGTCCTGTTTGATGAAGAATTAATATGGAAAGTTGTTAAACTAAATAGGATCCTTGATGTCTATTATGAAAGTTCGAACAGTGAGTATTCTGGACTCTCCATTTTTGAAAAACTGCCATGGTGCAGGACAATAATTTGTTCCAAGATTAAAACTTCCAAAGACCACATTAACATAGTGTCTTCCCCTTAATAGAAACAATAAGAAAAGTGTTAATGGACACATTCTTAATTATAGTGTACTTAGAAGTTTAGGTCAAATTTAAATCACTTATTAGTCTTTAGGCTAGATTGTAATTCGAATAAGCTAATATTTTATTACGTCATTAAAAAAAGAAGCTTAAAACGCTTAGCATTATTCAGTTTCGTACACCTTCCGCAGGCACTTTAGGCTAGCTTTCCGTAAGCACTATGTGTCGTTTTGGTATGAAAAGTACCTAACGTATGTCCTTCCACAAAACATAAACTATCGTCCTACCAAATATCAATAAGATTTTTTTCTCGGCTTTGACGTGAAAAGGTATATAAAACAAACAGATAGACTTGACTTTAGAGAGTTACTTTAGAGAGTTACTTTATTATTTACTAGAGGTTCTGCGCGGTTTCACCCGCGTAGTTCCCGTTCCCGTGGGAATACGGGAATAAAATATAATATGTTACTAGCTTTCCCTTGGTGAAAGAATTTTTAAAATCGGTCCAGTAGTTTTCTGAGTTTTTTCGTAACAAAGATACAAAAATACAAATCTTTCCTCTTTATAATATTAGTATAGATCAGGGTTGGCGAACCTTTATGTATCAACGTGCCATTTTTTCTAATGTAATGTTAAATGAGGTCATAGACGTGCCATCACATAGTATCGCAAGTTAGGGCCAGCTCACAATATATAATTATAATAAATACTATTTATAACTCAAAACTATTTAGGTATTTACTTACTACAAAAAAAAACTTTTTGCGATGTCACAGTTATACTTACGCGTAATTTAAATCAAAGTGAAAAATTAGTGCGATTTATGTTGTTGCAGATTAGATGAAAAGTAACTTTTATGTTACGAATCATATTATTATCATAGAATCTATGCCATACATAGCCCAACGGACTTTGTGAAATAGAATATCTGTACCTACTTCACACTTTTTTTTATAAGTGCATTATGACTTTTTGTGATAGGTGATGTGCCCAAAATATTGTGTCGCGTGCCATTCTTGGCACGCGTGCCATTGGTTCGCCGTCCCTGGTATAGATAATATTGGGATAGTTTCGATGGGCTCATTTTTCGATTTCACCACCTATCACGTTTAGGGGTCCAATATATCTCGTGAAATGTGGCTATATCCAGTAATGGAATACCTCTGCCTACCCGCTCGGGGATAAAAAAAAAGGCGTGAGATTATATATAGTTTCGATTATAACAGTTATTTGTTCTTATTTCAGCGGCGATCATTGTATCTAAAGCAGAAATATACTTAGTAATCAACAACACTGACTGCTTTGCTTTTTCCGAAACTGGTATCGGCCGACATAAATTTACAGGTACGGACGAAGATTCTGGAAACTAAACTAGTATATTGATACAGTTGATATGAACTAAGCTGTAGTCAATCATAAAAATCTTGCTACTCCAAACTGGGTGTCCTTATGTGCTCGATACTCCCATAGTGTTTTTTTTTATTGTCTGTGTACTGTTTGCCCTAATGGCTTGACAGCATTCCCTGACCGGGAAGGAGAGTGCGGAGTATTCTACCATTTAAAACCTTATTAACACCTACAACAGAGTTCCGGCATAAAAAGTAACATATAACATTTCCTTGTCGTCTATCTCTATGCAAAAAATTACATCGATTCGTTGTTCCGTTGCAAAAGACAAACCATCTCTTTTGTATCATATCTAACTATGAACAAAAATGGAATTCTCTTTTTTGGTAAACGCATCACTAGATAACCAGACGGCACTTTTTTGAAGAACCTTATTAGTCTGAAAAAGGTTTTTAAGGAAAGAAAAAAATATTTTCGGAAAATTGTTGGAGCAACACTGATAGTGCTTTTTTTATATGGAATTTTACAGCGAAAAATAACGAAAATATGTAATCCAATATAGTAATAAGTAACAATTGATTAAAAGAATATTGTGTTGAGGAGTTTCTTGCCCCGCTTCTTCTCCTCAACCATACATGCTGAAGCGGTGGAGTTGAAATGACGTTCAATAAGTGGACTTGTAAGTTGACTTTGTTTTCAGCTGTCGTGTTCTTACCGACCAAGATCTCGATCATGTTCTACCATCTGATCCTGTATACGTGTAGCCAACCGACTCCCGCGACGACAGAGAATCTCAACAATTTCGATGTCGATTCGAAGCAGACTGAACAACCTGGCGTGGGACCCGATGGAGACTACATCCAACTGAAATTTAAAAACGATGAAAATTGATATTTATAATAGGGTACTCGACCAATCTAGCAACTGGGTTACACCGGTGGACGAACACAATATATAATCCTAACAAGTCTGCAAACCGCTTGCTCAATTTTTTTGTACCTATTCAATTAATTCACTTATTTTTTTGTTTCATTATATGAATTTTATAATATCTGACTAAATGTCGCGCGGTGCGCGAGGCCGCAAGCAGCCACGCGTGTCTCTGTGGTGTCTTATTTTGACGAGACAAGACAAGTGGGGTCTAAAACCACTCCAACTTTGAAACACTACTACGCGGCCGCCATTTTGTTTTTTCAACTTTTTAAATAATATTCGTGAATCATCTAAGCAATACTACAGATGCCAAAAATTTTAACCGAATCGGCCGGAAAACAAAAGAGATACGATAGGCAAGCCTGGCCGTCATTTTGTTTTTTTGAAAAGTCGGAATTTTCCTGTCCGGTCACCCCGCCATCTTGAACACTTTTCTCATATATGACTTGCCTCCAAAACGACTCCTACTGGGAGAACAATTATGTCAGTGAGTCAGTGAGTGAGTGGTAGTCGAGCTTTATATATTTTTTATAATATCTGATACAATTGTTGAATAAAACCACATTTTAGAGGTATGTGCTGATAATCAATAACTACTTACTATGCCCGGGTCTGTTGTACATCGATTGGTACAACTAAAGTAACGCCGACGGCGGTAGCACCCCTGACTTCAAGCATTCCTTCTGTACGACTTAATAAAACTGTATAGTAGGTCCGTATCTTATCAAAAGGATTATTTTTGTTTGTCGAATGCAAGCTTAATCGTACTTGTATCAACATGAAATGTCTTTGAAAACTCATATATAGGAAATGGGTAAAGAAATATTCATTGACACCTTATCCCGAGAAGGTGGGCTAAGGGTTTCAAGAAGTAAGTACACACTTTTTATCAGTGCTGTATTTGTTTTTGAATTTGTAGGCGTGTCAGTTGATGAGACCATCGCCGGACCGCATGGCTATGAATCTATTCTGGAGATTTCATCATCCATTCCCCATAATGTTTTCGTTCACCGTCGAGCAAGAGATACTGTTCGCAAGTTTTTCTAAAAACTCATCGGTACAAGAAAACTTTAGCACCTGTATAATTATCAATTTTCCAGCTGAAACGAGCGCCTGGGATTACTCCGAAAGTTTCTCCGGCAGGTCTTGACGCCTGTCAGTTGTTTCTCGGGAACTTTTTGAACGTTATCATTCATTTTAAATTATTCCGAAGTTGTTTTACAACTTTTCGGAATAACTGAAATTGTATCCGTAAAGTTGCGTATCGAATATACAGATTATATTTTATACTGTACTTTTTTTATTATCAGAAAGATTTAATAAATATTAGCACCTCGAATGTTCAATATTATCTGGCCTCCTCTATCTTTCTATTACCTATATTATGTTTTATTATTTTTGTCTATAACTGGTATATGCTTATATTAGTTTTTGCATATTTGTTAATAGATACGTAAAAAAACGTTTAATTTAAAGAATATACCTACCATACTTGTACCGGTATACTCCAGAATTGGCTCTGCTTTTTGTGTAACACCACTCTGGTACGGCGACGGACCCACCACGCGGCAAGTTAAATTACACTTAGAAAAGTCAATAGTCTAATAATAAAGCACTTTGAACTTGTCCATGAAGATTGACTAAATGTAAACAGCAGCTCATCTCCACCGACGAGTTGCTGGTCCAAAATGCAGTACCCCGAGAAGTATGTAGATAATCACATCCGAGCGTCCTCGGGAATACTCGGGATACAGCGAGATGGTATTTTTATTGCCTCGTCTGTCAACAAACCATTGTATGGTTTGACAGCATGTTCGACAATTAGATATAAGCACTTTTTACTGAATAAAAGTATTTTATTTTATTATTATATATTTATTTATTTCATATCTTAAGTTAGGTTTTTTACAATATGTATTATTATTATTATTATTAAAATATTCTATTAGTGTTTCTAAAACTTACAATAGGTATAATTTTAATTGAAACTTGATTATTCTAATAGAGATGATAAAATTGATTACTAATAACAAACTACATGTACTATTCTGATATTAAAAACAGTATTAGCTCTAAAATATTATGAAATTAATATAGTTAGTGGTTTTGCTACTTTCTCTGAATACTAATAACAAGGAAGACGTGTTCCCCATTACAAAAATAGCCGCGCGCGTAATCTTGGTCTAATTTGGTGCTCGATGCGCGGGCGCAGACGATGCACTTGTGAGTCACGGTCGCGCACGGACACTGCCCCCTTTGAGATGCAGTTTGTTATAGTTTTTGTTAAAAATTTATTGAAGTTTTCTCTCTACCAGATAAGTTATTTTATTTGGGTGTCAGCGATCATATCACTTTAGACTTAAAATTATTGTAAGTTTAATAATAATAATAAATACTTGTGAATCCTATACATACAGATATCACATTGATACCCAATTCAGATTTTCTTCTTATACATAATCTGACTCATTTTGGTGAGTAAGTATTTACTTCACCTAAAAATTTAAAAAGTCGTAAAACACTGACTACTTACAAACCGCATTATAAGCATTTAAAATAAAACGTCTGATCCAGTATATCGAGTTTGAATAAATAAATATTTTCCGGAGATAAAAACGAATTCGACGACGACGACGAAATTTATCAACCCGTTTAGTCTACGTCAAATAGACTCACATAGATAGATACATCCGAAAAACATTACGCTCCTTCTGCTATAGTCCGAAAAAAGAGAGAAGTTTCTGTCAAACATAAAACACAGCAACAATTTCAGAAGAACGACAAAATAAACATCTTTAGTAAATACAATATCCAACAACCAACCCACCATGTCAAATAACACCACATAGCCAAATCCACTTTTGATATGGAGCCCCTTTACGACTTTTTAGTCATTTAACTGCCGCTATAAATCTGGGAAGAATCCAATTTCACAGTTTGTTTCCAAGCGACGGTCGCAGCCAATTCATTTAGTAGAACGTGTGTTGTGTGTGTGAACACATCGCATTGATTGCGTGAAACAAGATGAATGATTAGGCGAAACTTCGTATGTATCTTGTACAGTGTTTTTATTATGTGTGGGTACAAATACAAACAGACTGAGTTACTAGTGTTACTATCGCATTTATAATATACTAGCGACCCGCCCCGGCTTTGCACGGGTGCAATGCTAATACTAAAACCTTCCTCTTGAATCACTCTATCTATTAAAAAAAAACCGCATCAAAATCCGTTGCGTAGTTTTAAAGATTTAAGCTACGAATAAGGAACTTATTCCTTATTGGATTTAAGCATACAAAGGGACATAAGGACATAGGGATATAGGGACAGAAAAAGCGACTTTGTTTTATACTATGTAGTGGCGGTTCTGCGCGGTATCACCTGCGTACTTCCTGTTCGCGTAGGAATACAGGAATAAAATATAGCCCATGTTACCCAGGGATATTCTAGCTTTCCATTAGTGAATTTTTTTTTAATATCGGTCAAGTACTTTAGGAGTTTATTCGCAACAAACATACAAATCTTTCCTCTTTATAATATTATTATAGACTTAAGTAATGAAGAATGAAGGGATTAAATAACTCGCAATGTCTTTCAATTCCTCATGTTCTGTTCTTTATTATATAAGACATATATTGAGGACATCTCCTTTGTTCATTCAATAAGAAACGTTTTATTTGCCTCACTAAAGTATTGATACCAGTAACAGGACACAAAATCTTTGATCAAGTGAGTGAGATAGTTGTGAGGTTCGTAAGCTATACAAGCCACAATTGATGTGGACGGTCACGGTCAATATGCAATGAGAGATGACAATAAATCAGTAGTACTCAGGAAGCGGCGGGGAACGAAAATTTTAGGGTACGATTTAAAGTGAGCGTTAGAAATGAAAACATTTGACCTGTTGAAATAGTCACATCTTACATATCGAATTTAGAAGAAATGTTTCTTTATAATCAGCAAAAAAATATACTTTGTATGTTCTTTGTAAAAGCTGCTGGAGAATAAATGTACAAGATATTGAAAAGGGAACAGGAATGTAGACTTGATAAAATTATCAAGTCCCTTTTCAATATTCTTTATTCATATAGAACGCTGAAGACGCGAAACTTGCAGATTCTAGATTTCCTTCCGGCCAACTGAAAACTTTAACTTCAAAAGAGCTTTCTTGGTCGTTTTTGTGAACAACCTCCAACAACAACTTTATAAAGCTAAAAATTGCTAAAAATTTTGGATCTTTTCTCATAGTTGTAACTGTTTTAGTTTAGAACGACAGTCGTTTGTGGAACTGCAGTGTAACTACACTCGTACAATTGTGTTTTACTGACCATACTTTGTACAAGTTGTGTAACTACACTAATGGGCTTAATGGTCCAGTAAGTGCATCCATGTCCAAAAAAGTGATACAACCGAGGTCGTTGCCGTTGACAAAACACTGCACACGTACAGACAAATCTCAATGTTTCTTTCTGTTGCTTGATGCTTAAAGTATAAATCGAAATTAGCAGTGGAACTAAAAAGTAAACAAATTATTAAAACGTCAAAAACCCGATTTAAAATATTTGTCTCCTTTAGTGCAGACGGGCATTCCAGAGATAAAGACCAATAACTACACCTCGCACTTAAATATCCAAAAAATCGTTTCGGCTACCGTCGCACTATGGAATATTTGGGCCTCTTGCTGATCAAAAATCAATAACTTTTTTGTCTTTAAAGAAAAACATCTGAAACTTTTTTGTATTATTCTGCACTAAATGTAGAATTTTAGTAATCAAAAATATTTCCTTTTACTTTTTTATTTAATTTAATAAAAAATGATAATTTAAAGGAACCGAGATAAATCTAAGTTTGACTAAAATAAAAAATAACTAATAATTAAATATGTTACTTGATTATACATTTTAACTTTATTTATACCTACGGCAACTTAATAATTTATCTAGAAACTTAATAATATGTTTTTTTAGTAATAATGATTTTTTTAATAGGTTGTCTAAAATACTTGAACAATAATTACCTTATTAAGTTAAAATAAATACTTGTAACAGTTAAAACTACTTATATCGACATTAATAATATTGATAATAATAATAAACAAAAATAATATCACCCGTACATGTAAATTTTGCTCAAATCTTATTATTCTCATAATGTTGAAAACCACAGGTTACCGAAAAATATAACGATTTTATTTTTAATAAACAACAAAATAAATAGCTATATTGGATATTATAAGCCTTTAGGCATTAGTTTCGCCATGTTTATTTTTTTTGGTAAATGAAGTTAAATAAATAAAATAAATAAATAAAAATAAATAAATAAAAATAAATAAATATTTCGATCAGTAACTACGTAGGAAACTGGTTACCTGTGATAATTTTTTAAAAAGGAAAAAATCTCGAAAGTATAGGTACGGCAGTTGTTAAATTATCTATACTTCTATACTAATATTACAAAGAGGAAAAATTTGTATCTTTGTTACGAATAAACTCAAAAACTACTGGACCGATTTAAAAAATTCTTTCACCAATGGAAAGCTGGAATATCCCTTAGTAACATAGGCTATATTTTATTCCCGTATTCTTACGGGAACGGGAACTACGCGGGTGAAACCGCACAGAACTGCAGTAATAATTAAAAAACAGAAATGACCGATAAATAGCTCTTAAATATCATATCCAATTATTACATAACTTTTCTCATTTGCTTAAACTTAATTAATAATTTAAACCTAACAATATTGTTAAACATGAAATTCCCGGGAACGGTATAGTTTGACTCGAGTTGCGTGCGCGAGTGTTTCACGCGCGTCTATTGCTTCACTAATTTTCCCACAGTTTCAAGGGTAGCACATATTAGCAGTTGATTTTTTTTATATGTTAAGAGGGATGCTTACACTCTATTATTATATCTTTCTCAAAGCGTGAATCCGCGGGAATAGTTGCTAAAACTCTAACTGAACTCAAGATATTTTAAAATATCCCATACTTCATTATTTAACGTCTATTACGTAAAAGAAAAAAGAAAAATAAGGTTTTCATCCCAAAATTAAACAAGCATGAAACAACCTTTCAGAAAAGGTATAACACTATGAAAGTTCATACTAAAACTTTTAAGGGGTAAAGCGTTGAAAACGTCAGAAAATTGATTCAAATCAGCACAATCAAAGTTACCGAAACTTTGATATTAAAAAAGAAATATTTTCACATCAAATAAAAATCTTATTTCTGCCAATTATTAAATTATAACTATTAAGCTGTAAGAAAAAATAAAAACAAGCTCCAAATTCAGACATTCGGAAAAACTATTTATGATCAGCGGTTGTTCTACGATATTCCACAGTGCGTCGGGGTAATTTATACTTCATACACCTAAAAAAGACCTTTACATTGCTGTTATTAATTTTAAGTATGTCACTAAATGACATTTGGATTTCCTCTACTCGACCTTTGACAATAATGTCATCGATATAAGTACTGTAAACTTCGAAAACAAGTCCAAATCCCTCCAGTAAAATGTAGCTTGAATTGCAAGCTCTTCAAAACCGCATACTGTTTTATTCACTTTGAAATTGTGACAGTTTCTGAGTGGAACTTAGCAGAGTCGAACGCTGCATTTCGAATTTGCATATATTTTCAAACTTCGTTCTGCCATTTTGTCCAAATAGAAATGTAGGTAAGTAATGCTGTTTCACAGAATTTCTGAGTGTTAGTCAGATTTGCAGAATTCTCAGAAACGTAATTAAAATTGTTAAGTCAGTCGCCAAAAATGTCGTTGAGAGTTGTTATCTATCTTTGGTTTCACATCTGCTCCTTCTGCTAGTAGGCATGTGTTCACGTAGATTTAGCTGACTCGATGACTTATTGTCACGGTTACTTTTATTATTGAAATTAGACACTAGCTCATGATGATATATACTTATATAGAGTATTTTCAACGTATGTTTGGTTAAGATTTTTCTGGAACAGGTATGCTAAAGTAACTTCAATTTTGCAGTATAACATTGAGGGTACATAATTGTACTAGACTTGCCACCGCAAAATTGTTACATAAGATGTTAGCTCATGAGCTTGACTTATGTGACGTCACTTACTCTATTATGATATGAAAACAGGCAACCGCGGTTGCGATCTGTGTCTTTCCAGTAGTCATGGTACATTTAGTAGATTCAATGCAGTTTATTCACGATTCAGAATTTTAACTTAAACGTTGCAGACAATTCGAAGGCAATCTGGTCTTAAATTAACCATGAACCCTTTGTTTAACGTTTTCTGATGATTGTCCTTTTTGCTTTGTCGCGATGAATGTAAGTACAATAAATAATTGCTTGCTTGCTACATTAACTTGCAATTGCGCTGAATGTCATTCGTTAATGGTTTCAATAAGTGACCTTTTATACTCGAAAATCAAGCCCTCTACATTCCAAAAATTAAACTTTTTTACTATTATCAATTATTGCGTTAAAAATAAGGTACGTATAAAATCATCAAGCGTCTGTATCATAACTTCTTCGATAACAAAATTAGCCACAAAGTAACATGTCAATTTCTAAACACACTTTGTTTTTTCGTGAAGTGACCAATTTGTAATTTCAAAGAGACTCAACTTTACGACAGAATTTACGAGTGTTCACGACAGCCTATTTATTGATGCATGCTTTATACTCTCAGCTACTGTCATGTGGAACTCCAAATGCGATGTTAAGGCTAACTGTTCTGCAGAATGCGTTGGCCGTTGCCCTCCTCGAAAAATCGATATGCAAGGCAAAAAGTAGGGTAAACTATATTGAACGATTGGGAATTTGCCAGCCCTCTGTAGTTGGTTTTGTCCTGCAGGTTTGATGTAGCTTAACACAACACAGCCATTTTTAAAAGATTATTCTTGCTGATGCATCACGTTCAGTTCGTAGCTGAATATTGAACTAATACATCACTTATATGTATTGCACATTTTATTTCAAAGTTCCCATTTTAATTTGGTATTCGAAAAAGTACATACTTATGAAAATATTGCAGTCTTAATTTTGCACAAACATCATGTCGATTATAAGTACTCTTACTTCTCGCTTAGGTTCGTAAAGTGATTTACAGCTATCCGTTAAAGCTGTTAGCTGCCCACTTACAATAGTTTGTTGTTGTACGCTGGGTAATTTGATTTCTTCTCGTGGAAACGGCTAGTCTCCTCAGATTAAACATTTCCTTTTGTATCTTTTAAACTTTAAGTATTTTTATAGGAAACCGGTTTGTTGTTTCTGAGAGACAAGAAACCATAGTCAGATGTCAGAACATGACTTTAATATTTAAATCTAGTTATAGGTAGTGTCAAATATAAACCGTTTATAGAATCACAAATTCAGTTTCGAATTGTAACTTCGCACTTGCACAGACGTTTCCAATTTACATGGCCCCGAACATTCGCTATCGATCCATGCACCCTGCACCCCGCGTTGCACTGCTTGCAGTAATTTATAGCAAAGGGGCTTTTCGTTTCGACCCACGCAAAACTTCTATTTTAATAAGCATAAAGTCGAAACCGCTCGTCGTCGAAACTGACTCAGTCCTCGTAGAAAGGGGGACCGAGCAAGGGGCTTGTACCACGTGCTACATGCATTATTGCGTGATCTGTTTTTTTTTATGTTTGAAACACGTCATGGATATGGTCAAGTGGTTTGCTCCCTAATTGGAAGTGCATTGTATTGATTTTAACATCTAAGTCTTCTTTGTTCCATCTGTTGTGTTTGTTCAATCTATAAATATAAAAATCAATGCCACTTTTCGTTGTTATTTTATAACTCAAGAACGGGCTCACCTATCCAAACCAAATTTTTAGGCTTTATTCGGACTATTTAGCAGATGGTTTATGTGAAGTTAAAATCTGTCGAGTGGTTCTTCATTTATCACATTGCGAAGCACCTACCGGGCCGCTAGCTACTTATAAGATAAAAATCCCTTAGAATTCGTTATTGTAATCGATTTATTTTCTCACAGATTTCTTTTTGCCATATTTTCATTCCAAGATTATCAAATGTATTAATTACATGGACGTTATTGATTATTATCTAGACGAGTGTATTCTTCATTATTACTTTTAAGTTGCTTTCTAATTCCATGTTGTGTATTGTCCCTGGCTCTACCTTTTTATTTGCCATACTGTTTAATTGTCCGCTATACAATGCTATAATACTTAATTGTATACATCAGGATGTCATTATGTTCACTTGTGCTAACCCTACTTTTGTATTCGAAGCATTGAGATCAGGAGATAGGATGTCATTGTTTGATTTAATTTCATCTGCTTTGTTTGTTTTGTACCATGGCTGTGTGTGATTATTGGATTTAAGAGATAGTATGTGTAAATTGTAGTTTTTAATCTTATCTTTTCTGTTTGGTTTCAGGGAATACAGATGTTCTGGAATAAGTAAGTTAGATATTTAGTGTTTTTCATAAGGTGGTGCTGGTGGTGGTGATGCTTGTGTGCAAAGTATTTCTAGTTTATAAATATTTGATGATAAAATGAAGGCTAGAATAAGGAATTTAATTTGTAAATGGTTTGAATAACTTATTTGAAGATTACTACAAAGTAGCTCCTATAGTATGAAATACAAGACTTTAATTAGCAAGCAACATGGGCTAGGTCTCTAATCTCTTTCAATGTTTGAGTTAGAGTTTATTTTAGCAAGAAAGTAACTCAAATAACTGAAAGGCAAATGACAAAATTATTCGCCAAATTATTATTTGCTAAAAGGTTAAATTAGTGTACAAATTTTCCACTTGGGAGAGAATTTTCAGCTGAAAAGCGAATACACACACATTGTTTATATAAAACAGAATTGGTTAGCATAAATTGTGCGAAGCCCTCGGGTCATTCATTGCTCATTCTGTATGATATGCTACCAAAATAGCGGCTGAACTTTGGGAAATTCCACTTGGATTATTATGCTAATTAATCTGGCTTCTGAATCTTCGTTTGTTTTGAATTCAAACTGTTTATCATAATACCTCTTGTTATTATTATTAATTAATTAAACATTTCTTTATTAATACGCGCATATTTATTCGCGAAGGTTTCGCGCGGTTGGGCTTTGAGCAAAGTTTTGATAATCACCTTAAATTGTAGTAAAAACTGTAAAAACCCGTAAGGTTTAGCCGCTGCTAAAAACAAAGATGAATGGTCTAAACAGACACATTAATCATAAGTAAGTATTATTTGGAGAAGTAGAGAAGAACTTTAGAGACAACAAAGAGTGTCTGCTGTAAGACGTATATAAATAATATTTATTTAACACACCAAGTCACTACTATTAAGTAAAAACTTATTCTAAACTTAGGTTATGATCTAAGTAGCAAATCTGAACGTGTTCTCACAGCGTGATTTGACATTTAAAAAGCATTTAAATTATTACCTACGGAAAACAGATTTTTTAAACTTATATCTAGGTTAACATGTGACAGGCTGGCAGCAATATGAGCATAAATCAAATGGTACTACTTTTTAGTGCAGCCTTAACTTGTTCCTTAGATTTGGTGTTAAAAATATCTAATAAGAAATGGGGAGGACAAAATTCTAAAGGTCCATAAATTAGAACACGAGTTGATGCGGACGATCAAAAACCTTCGCTGCACATCGGATTTACTTCGTTACTTGAAAGCGAAACTAGGTTAAGTATAATCAAGCTGTTAAAAGATTACACACATAAATACATGAGTCATGTCATGCTCATGTCAAATTAAATAGATAACGATATAATCCATGATTCATGCAAAACTATTCGCAACTGTTACAATAAAACAGATGGTTCAAATGCATCTACTCGTGCAAAGTTTATTAACATCATTTTCTTATCCATTGGACTTGGACGTTTCTGAGTCAGTAAAAAAATCATTGTTGAATTATGTTTCAGGTTAGACAAAGTTTAGTGATAGGTCCTAGTGTATTTACCAGGCTTAATAAACTCTGTAATAAACTCCGCAACCATTGCAAACATAGTTTGTGAGTAAAGCGCAAGTTCAAGTGCAAATCCTTAGGTACTCTACCATGGACTATAGTTTTCAGAAATAATCAAGTTGATACTGATCTTGTTGCAAATAATCTCGCTTCTCTTAAAAATTATAGTAAATAGTTAAGTTTCAATGAATCAGATTTATTGCTTATACTTAGTCGTATGTTTATAACTTTACATTGTAGTGCCCAGATATATGTTTCTACACTAGTATATCACAAAGTTTCCTTTAGATTTTGAAGTTTAGGATTATAACCCCGTTCGTCTTTGTTAAGACATAGATACAAATATTTTTCTTATGTTATCTTTTTAAACAGTAACTTGGAAATGAGGGTCGTAAACAAGTTGCAAGTCTCTTACGGCCCGTTGCCTCAAAGCCCCTGACGTGTGTAATTACTGGGGGTTTCGCTTGTTAAGAAACCAGTGATTTTGTCTCGGTAAGTGAACGAAGATTAATAGCGATTTAATTGGCTGATACGAGTCTAGTGTTGCTTCTGGTTTGATTAGCAGTTGGTTTTTCGTAAGATTGATGGATACTATTTCATTTTCTTGCGGTTACACAGAAATCGTATGTTCCATAACTACATACCTATAACAAAAGATAGTTAAGCCTAGATACTCGCAACGAATTACATAATATCTGAATTACAAATCCATAGACGGTGAAATGATATTAGGAACAAATGGAATGTTGAAGTAACTAACGATGATTTTAAAGTACTTTCGGTTTCGTTTCATAAAAATAATAAATTAATAAAAATAAAAAATCTTACGCCTTTCATCCCCGAGGGGGTAGGCAGAGGTATTCCATTACTGGATATACCCACATTTCACGAGATACATTGGACCCCTAAACGTGATAGGTGGTGAGCCCATCGCCGGACCGGGTCTATTTACACATGTCTCAGAATTAATTCTGAGACCTGCGGGTTTCCTCACGATGTTTTCCTTCACCGGCTAGTGATAAATATGTACGTAAGTTTTTGAAAAACTCATTGGTACATGCCAGAATTCGAACCCGAGGCTCACTGATTTTCGGCCGGCTCTTTAACCGTAAAGGCTATCACTGCTCGGTTTCGTTTCATACATCTATATATAGGCCATAACTCAAGTAAAAATAGAGTACCAAGTGACGATGACAAAGCAACCATCTTACGTTATATCTACAAAATGTAACAGAATAAGCGCAATTCCTGAAATTAGTTTGTTCAGTATGGACTACTTATTCGGTTTCAGCTATTTTTAATATTGTGTTTAATTTTTCAAAAAAATTTATTATCGTAGCTGAATTTAGTGCTTTCTATGGAAGTCGTGCTATTATTAATCGATATTTAAGGAAATTGGTTAGACAAAACTTAAGTTCGATTGCATTTTTTTTTATATTAGTATACTAATTGGGGTGTATGAGGAATTGCGCTTTTTCTGTTACGCGTTGTATATTACTATGTTACTTAGTTTTCCACCATCTGTTTGAAGCGTAACATATTTTTGTGAAGTCATTAAAAATCTAATCTAATCACAGTTAGTTAGTGAGAACGCTTTAGACAAGCAACTCATAAATGAATTAAGCCTTTGTGTTACAGTTGATGACTTTGTAATGTATTATGGGCTCTATTATTACAATGTTACCGTTTCCTTTTTGGTTACTTTGCGCCGGTTTTGGTGACTTAAAATGCTTAGATCTTGGGAAGTAAGATATACTTGTTTGGGAAACAAAGCGTGGCTTGTTATGATAATTAGACCGTGATAATCTTTTTATTTTTCTATTTCTTCGCATTTAATTCTTTGTGGAGAATCTTTAACTAGTCTTATTTATCTTTCGTCACTCTTGACTAATATCTGAGTGGTGTTATAGGTTGGTTGACCAGAGCTGACGCGTTTGCAGTATTCGCCAATGTCATTTTAAATCTACAGTTCAAAATACAATTTATAAAAAATAGAGTTTGTTCAATCTGTGAGTTGGTTCGGAAGGTTGTCTATACAACTCGTAACAGAAAAAGCGCAATTCCTCATACACCACAATTAGTATATGAATATAAAAAAAATATGATGCAATCGAACTTTAGTTGTGTCTAACCAATTTTCTTAAATATCGATTAACAATAGCACGATTTCCATACAAAGCACTAAATTCAGCTACGCTAATTCCTTTTTTTTAATTTAACACTTAGTAAAAATAGCTGAAATCTAATAAGTAGTCGTTACTGAACAAACTAATTTCAGGAATTGCGCTTATTCTGTTACATGTTGTATAATAAAAATAAAACATCCCGCTATATTTCATAACGTAGTGGAAATTGTACGCCAATACGCAGACTGTATACGCACAAATGTGAATTGGTGAATCGGTATATATGTTATGGGCAATTTGATAAGTCCGATCCTATTAATAATTTCCGGTCTGTATTCATAATGCCCGACTCAATTGGACAATGTGATTAAAACAACATGATTAATTACTTTTCCCGGCCATTATGAATACTGAACACCATATCTTGGGCAAAGTAGTAAAATACGTGAACTGTGCTGTTTTTGTTTATTATATGAAATTAAACTTACAAAATTTTCATGAAAAGTCAACAAAAAATAAACTATTGAACATAGTAGTTAAAAAATAAATAATTAAAAATGTTATAACATAATAGTTACCTACTTTTATTTTCATAAAAACATTCCTTCAGAACAATAGTTTAAAATTAGTAAACTGAGAAAAATTAACAGAAATATCTAATAATAAAGGACTGCATAAGAAGTTTATTAAGTTTAGAATTATTTATTCGTGCAAGATGAGCTTTTATGACGTTTGGAATTGCTTTGAGCACATTCTCGAAGAGTAATATCAACTTTTGGAACTGCGTGCGCGCCTCCCTCCCCCACCGCACGCACTCGCACCTCCCCCCCCCCCCACCGCACGCACGCGCCCCTCGCCAACGGCAGCGGTCATTGCCCGGCTACAAGTAGGGAATTATTCATACTGCCCGGTCCAAGTGATAAATTCAAGCTATCTCAAACACTGACTTATTATAAGGACCGCGGGCCGTCGGGCATTATTAATAATGGCCGAGCAAAGTGATAAATTAATCACTTTGCACATCACTCTTGGGCATTATTAATAATGGCCGGTGCATATTAATAGTGCCCAGCTAATCACGTTGCCCGTAACATATATACCAACCTTAGTAAGCCGAGCTACGAGTATACTAGCTTTAAAATTTCGCAAGTCTGCAACTGGTGTAAATAGCATGTACTATGTACCTTTAGCATTGAAAATACATTAATTCTCCTGTATTTTTCAAACATTTTTAAACAGTATTTATTTAATAATAAAAATACATTTCTCGTTTTCCTCGTCACAAGGACATTCCAATATTTTCCGTTCCGCCCAAAAGCTTGCCATTTCAACTTTATTGCGTTTCAACTTTTACATCGTGTTTTATTTACAATTAAATTTGAAAGTTACTTCCAGGTTCTGTTACTAGTTGTTTCTAGTTTAATTAAATTTGCACCTTCGTTTCAATACTATTTCATGAACATGAGTTTGTGAACTATTTCAATTAATATCCGGAAGGCATGCCGGTACGTATCGGTGGGAGAAAAGTTTGCTTTATGAATATCAAAGCTTAATCCTCACTGATTGAAATCGTTTTTGGTTGGCATAAAAAGATTTAAAAAACAACTTCACGCCTTTTATTCTAGAGGCAGAGGTATTCAATTTCTGGATAAGCCTACGTTTCACCAGTATCTTCTTTGGACCCCTATAGTGATAGGTAGTGAGCCGATCCCCGGAGCGGTGCTGTTACACGTGTCTCAGAATTAAAACTGGGACCTGCGGGTTTCCTTACAATGCCTTCTAGGGATATTTATAATACTCATGTTAATACTTACAACCATCGCAACGATAAGGCGTACCTATATTGGTGCTGATTCTACTTGTTTTAAGTAAACTTATTTTAGTTTACTCCTGTCATTTTCTTTTAACTAGAAAAGAAAAGAGACGAGAGATGTTTAGTCCTTTCAAATCAAAACTAGTCCTGTCAACGAAGGCGTTTCAAAACGTGTTTAGTGCGTAAAGAAGTCACGACTAAAATACAGCCTCTGACAGGACTAAATTCGATAGGCATCTTCTATCCTTTTTCTTTTTTTGAGTTAAGACAAAGAAATGACTAAAGCAAAATAAGTTTAGTCGGTGTAAAACAGAATCGCCCCCATTATTTACTTAATATACCCAAGGTCGAAGGACCTAAAGTAGCATACTCGCACTGCAAGTGCGTTCAATGGTGTCCAGTATCAATAGGTACTTTGATGGTGTAACTTTATCAGAGCCTACTGCCTACCTAGAATTTCCTTACAAAAGCAATTGTTCCCAGCATCAGACTCTGTGTAGCGTGGCTAACCCGCCATTGTTCCTAACAGGAGTATTCGCACTGCGCTTATGAAACCTAACGACATGGACTTTCGCGCTTTATAAATCACGGGTTTGCTTACCAACTTCGAGGGAAAGGGGTTTTGTCTGGACTTTGAAGCAATTTTTTTAACATAAAATGCAGACAATAGAATTATCTGTCGTCCCTGTCCAGTGTCCGTGGGCATATGATGGTTGACTGGAACAATAATGTAAAGCGCTGGGCAGATAACGGACTCGATTCTGCAGACCTAATTATAATAGCCTATCCTTCTCCATAGAATACGGAAGAAAAAGGCCAGAAACAAACCATAGATTATAGAGTATTGTCCAACATGGAAAAACCAAAAAAAAAGACGTGTGGCACTCGGGGACTGCCGCGGTAAAGCTATTGCATAGCATTTTGTATCAACAAGACTGCCGAAAAGAAACGGGTTGTTCCCAGTCCTCCGATCGGAACTCCGATTGGTAGGACGAGTGGGAATATTTTTTCCCACTGCTCCGATTGTTTTTATTTTGTTACAATAACCCCTTTTTAAATTTTAAATTTAAAAATACTTATTTCTTTAAAGGTATGTAATATTATAATATAAGGCTATTTATAAGTTAAGATGTCGTGATTCCCTAAGAGAACTGTTCAAAGAAATTAATATTCTAACAATGCCTTGTCAGTACATTTATGAAAACATTATACATGTGCGGAAAAACATATTACTTTGTACTAAAACTGTGACAGGCATAGGAAATTGTAATCTTAAGCCGTATACAGAAAGAAAGCCGAAAACCCATCAGCGCCGACCGGCGCCCATCGGCGCCGACCGGCGCCTATCGGCGCCTACAGGCGCCGGTCTACGCAGGTAACCGGCGGAGGCATTTATATGAACAAGCGCTGATGGGCGCCGACCGGCGCCTGTCGGCGCCGATAGGCGCCGATCGGCGCCGACTCGCGCCGGTCGGCGCTGGTGCCGCCCGCCAATCATCGTACGACATTTTGCTCGCTCTGCTTCAATCTGCTTGCTTTCTGTAGAATGGACCGGCGCCGATGGGCGCCGATCGGCGCCCATCGGCGCCGACAAGCTTTCGGCTTTCTTTCTGTATACGGCTTTAGGAATAAAAATAAATTAGAGCGACCTCACTCACGATTAAGTAAAATTTATAATTCCTTTGTGGGGCTTTGCACACCTGAAACTGTGTTCGAAACTCATGTTACAAAATGTACTTTGTAAAATGGCGTATTACAAACTAGATGACTATATAAATGACAATGATGCTTGGAACAGATTTCCTCCAGCACGGCGCAATACGATGCCAAAAATAACGAAATTATGTAACCCAATTTAGTATTAAGTAACAATTGATTAAAAGAATATTGTGTTGAGGAGTTTCTTGCCCCGTTTCTTCTCCTCAACCATACATGCTGAAGTGGTGGAGTTGAATTGACGTTCAATAAGTGGACTTGTAAGTTCCTACTTTGAATAAAACATTTTGACTTTGACTAAACCTTGAATTATTGTATTATGAATAAAATTATTGTATTCAAAAATCAATTAAAAGCTTTTCTAATAAATAAGAGTTATTATGGTTATTATAATATTAAAGAATTCTTTGAAGATAAATTGTAAAATATAAAGTTGAATGTCATTTCATTTCACTTCACTTCACTTCACTTTATTTTATACAATGCACTCCGTGCCCGTCGGAGTGGGGAGCGTGAGGTTTTTTTCGTTACGGAATTTTTGGATTCGGTCCCCGCGCTCAAGGCCCGCTATAGAAGCTATGCAATAGCATAATAATTTGATGTCTTATCTGTCACTTTTATCCATAACCTTGTTACATCGTTGCTAAAATTGCTAAACACGTGTACCTATTTGAATAGGATGTGAATGCGTTCATAAGGTTCAATTTTGTTATGTTGACATTTGTGACATTGTAAATAAATATGGCGCTTATTTCTCTCCCCTTCCTTTCAAAAGCGGTGGTAAAGGATAGAGCTAACTTAAAATTAGGAATTTTAGCTGGTTTGCAGAATCGAGTCCAGTGTTGTTAGGTTGCCTTTAGGTGTCGAGATTGTGGCCTCTACTTCGTCATGGTGACTAAAATTATTTTTAAGACGCTGTAGGAGGTAATCTTTGGATCTATTACCTGACTCGGAAATTTTTATCACACATGAACCCAAGTGATATAGGTATTTTTAGGGTTCCGTACCTCAAAAGGAAAAAACGGAACCCTTATAGGATCACTTTGTTGTCCGTCTGTCCGTCCGTCCGTCCGTCTGTCAAGACCCTTTTTCTCAGGAACGCGTGGAGGTATGAAGCTGAAATTTATATCAATTACTCAGGTCTACTGTCCCTTGAAGCTGTGAAAAAATCAAACTTCTAAGCCAACGCAATCAAAAGATACAGCCGTTTATGCCGCAAATTTTCGACACTTGCAAGGGAATCAAAACCTACAGGGTGCTTCCCGTGAACTCAGAATCTTGAAATTTGGTACGAAGCAACGTCTTATAGCATAGATAAAGGAAAAATTACGAAAACCATAAATTTGCAAGGTTGTACGGAACCCTCGGTGCGCGAGTCCGACTCGCACTTGGCCGGTTTTTTTTGGTCTCGAGTGATACCGCAGGGCGCAATACAAAATACAAAAATAAAGGCTTTTACTAAACAAGGATAAAATAGGAAAACAGGTTTTATTGAAGACCATTTATCATGGACGATCAAAACAGAAACAAGAAGTTCTGAACAAATACAATGAAAAAGAAATAATATTTTATAGCAACCTATCCATCATTGCGGTATACCGAAATTCATGTTTCTAATCCGAAGAGAAATGTTAACTGTCGGTTTATTTTGACACACGACATTAATCAAACCTAAATGTCTAAGGAAATGTTCTTAAAGGGATGTAAGAAGTCGTTGATCCTTTTTATTTCACACTAGGTCTCTCACTTTTCTTTAATACATGGTAGGTACTCGTAAACCAAGATATATTTCAAAATTAAAAGGCGTTTGGTGTCTGTAAAATAAAGACTATCCAAAATAATAATTATATTAGCATCATTCATTCGTCAAAATGTACTGTGCAGTGTGTCAATTTAAAAAAATCCAGGCACAATTGAAACATTTATGTCGCTAATTCGAATCGTATAAAGTGCATTGTCTTGGTCTTTAAAATATATACTTTTTTGCAAGTTTTACTGGTTCAATGTTCTTTTCTCCCACATCACAAATGCAAAACATCTCTGCGACAATGTTACATGCGTAATATATAAAATAGAATGCGTGTTCTGTGATATTCGTCGCGTTCAACTTCTCAATGCTTTTCCTTAAGAAAAGACAAAACAACATCTATTTCGACTAGAAGAGCGCTGATCCACATCCAGTTCATATAAAACAATCCCATTTGATCCCACCCCACTGTGATATATATCACCGTAATGCTATAAACCAAGCCCCTAGTAAACCGTTGAACATCACGTGCCCTGCCGGCGTAAACTGCCAATACCCATTTTCCCAATTACGCCTGCACCTGCAATACTGCAGATATATTGGTGATTTCGTCTACTCGTCATCGTTTCGGTTATTTGAATGCCCTTTTTCGTCGATATGGTAACCAATAGATGTCTTAGGGGCGTATTACAGAATGATCCTAAAGCAAGAAAACTCCGCTTGATAATGTCAGAAAGAGATGCTTCGATGAGTCTCATAAAGCTGTCCCTTACTAATTAAACTTAATTTGTTTAAGTTTTATGTTTGAGTATCGTTCCGTAATACGTGCCTAAGAGTTTGAGAGAGTCCACCGTTATCTGTCAAAACAAATGTACGCCTACTCGCAAAGATATTTTATATCCAAAAGTAGGTACCTACTTATCAACAGTGTTTTTTTCGAACCCCTAAGCGTGACAGTTGATGATCTCACAGCTGATGTTAGTACACATGTCCCAGCGCCAATTGGGGCCTGCGGGATTCCCGTTGCTTTCTCTCAAAATCCAGTTAGAGATAAATACATATCTTTTGAACTCAAACTCAATGGTACGTTCCTCCTGAATCGAACCGGGGCTTCATGTGCGAGAGACGGACTCAGTTCTTGTCCAGGCTATCACTGCTTATTAAAAAGTTTCCATTTTGAAAACTTCTACCCCGAGTGGCAGACAAACTGGTTTTGACCAAACGGATCTATATGTACTCATCTACTGCACTAGGATTTTTTCCATGATCTATGTCCTTTACGTATGGGGAATGGAGATAGGTCGGGACTTTTGACAAATTGCCTCGAGGCCAGACGGGGGGAGATTTGAAGTGATCGTCAGTAGTTACTAATAATATAATATTCTGTGTACTTCTTTTTGTTTGACTTGCGAAGTAATGGTTATACTTACATAATTATTTTTTTACCCGTCTGCGACAGTTTGGTAATGTTTTTAGGTATGAGAGTCTATTCTTCTAGTGCAGATGTGTGTAAGATGACGTTAGGTTTTTCTTCACCTACTGCATGTATTTTTGCCCGCATCAGTATAGGGTGATGGGTTTTTCAAATCTTTTCAGTGCAGTGATCTATGAATTGTGCGGTCAGTTATCTTCTAATTTCGACAAGGAATTTATAAATAAATCGCTAGTGATGCAAGATAAAAAGCGAAGCCTACGTCTTGTTGTTCCTTGCAAATATTGATTACTTTAAGCGTATCAAACGCCGTAGACTCACTTGTTTTTTCCTAATTCTGCTCCATCACTTGCTCGTAAATTTCGTTTACGACGTGTGTTCTAAACAATGATTCGTCCTCTAGACACGAATTTACCTTCCCCATGTTACGTTTTTCACGGCCTCCCCCGTCTGTAGTCTGTACCTACTTAGACATGCTTTTTGAACCCAAACAGACACTTAAAGCGGTGAAAATACCACCCTATGTTCAAAATTATTAGGTTTACTTTTGATTGGCTTCTGTTACGATTATCAGACATTAAATGAACAAGGGATTTTGGTCTTTAAGTCATGAACTTTAAGGTGGTAATTCCATTGTCAGTTTTAGCCGGTGGAGCGTAATGGGATATTGCTCTGGGTGCGCCCAGAGGGCCCAAGTTGGGCGCCAGTTATGAGGTGTCAAGGGACAATTTATGAGTACTGAATGTTTGTTAACACTTCCTTGAACAAACATCTTTGTTGATTATTTTGTTCTGTTTCTAGTTACTTTGTTGTACGAAATGAGTCTCATTTCAGTTCTGTAAAATATAAGCATCGAATCGTTAAACAAATGGACTTTTTATATATTTTTTAGTTTAATCATCATCAACATAATAACGGCGTAGTCAGTCACTTACTAAATGATGATATACCTACAAACTTTCTAGGTACCTAGTACGTTAAAATATTAAATATCCTCATCATTATCCCTGAGATCAGCATATTATATATTCCTTTATTCCTTCCTGTATATTCCTTTCTTGGGAACTACTTACTACTTTTTACAGAATGACAGATGGTGTGCCTATCGCCGTACCAGGGTGCTGTTACACATGACTCGTAATCAATTCTAGGCGGCGGGTTTCTTTACGATATCTTCCTTCACTGTCGAGAAAAAAAATATGTACTTAAGTTGTTCTTTACGATATCTTGCTTCACTGTTGAGATAAAATATGAACGTATGTTGTCCAAAACTTATTAGTACATGCTCTCACCAGGCTTTGAACCTGAAGCTCACGTATGAGAGTCGAAGTAATGACCAACAGGTCTATCCCTGTTATGAAGTTATTGTTCTATCGTTTGATAAAGTACTGTTTAGGTATAGTGATTCGTTCCTAGAATCTATCGCGTGGGTACATTTTTTTTTTCATATTCAGAAAAAAATTACCCAATTTTTTATAGCGAATTTCTTCTGTCAAACTGCAAGACAGTTTGTTGACAGAGGGACTCCCGTAAAACATATATGGGTTGACTTTCTAATTGGCTAGTTACTTGTTAAGTACATATTATTGCTTATGGTGTCAGTTTTTTTTTTTAAATAAACATTTTAAATTTAAACATTCTAAATGATTCACTTGCCCTTATATCACATTATGGTATTTCATTATACAATTTCCTAAAAGGTAGTTACATCATCATCCCTTTCGGCATCCCTTTTTAGGGCTATTTTACAAGTTACATGAGGATCCAACTCGTACGTTTCTTTCGTTCCAAATATTTTCGTGGTCAGCCGTCTGTAAAAGCCGTAATACATTTTCTTTTACCTTATCCAATATTTGTTTATGCTTAGCGTTGCTTTCTCTCATGTTTTCAGCTTCCAACATGGAATGTGGCCTGAAACTTTCAAGGTAAGTCCAAATTACGAGTTTGTTTACCCACCCATTCCTTGTTATCTGCTAACTTGATCCCAACTCCGATACTTCATGCTCAACCCTGTTCTGTTAGTGGATTACAAGATATCTATCCTTTGTTTATTGAAGACGTATTTCTGTTTCAAAGTTGTGTACTTTGTAAGAGTAAATTTTCCTATTACGTTGTTACATGAGGTTCTTCAAATTGAGTGTTGACGAATTTTTCAAGGACAGCCATCACATCACCACCTATCACGTTTAGGGGTCTAAAGAATAACTAGTGAAAAGTGGGTAGGTATATCCAGAAATATAATACCTCTGCCGAACCACCTATCACGTGTGGAATATCTCGTGAAACGTTTGTATATCCAGAAACGGAATACCTTTGCCTATCTCGGGGATAAAAGGCCAGTAATTGTTGTTGTTTTAGCCAACGCATCGGTCACCGGTGTTGCTCATGTCTGCACTCTCTTGTCACTTTTCAGTACCTACTCATAAGTACTCTGTTACACTCTTATACAGTCAAGTTTTCTTTTCCCTCGAAAACTTAGATCTTGTTACTATAAATATGTGTGAACAGTAACACAAATCGCTATGTTATTTTTCCAATCGTGAATAGAAGATCTCTTATTAATTATCGTTGAGCCAAAATTTTAAACTAGCTTTTGTTCTAGTCTTCTTTCGCGGCTTTGGAAGAAAAATAATGTTCATTTTGAAAACGCAAGTTAACAGACACAATTACTTTTGTATTACAATATTAGTATTTTTGTTGTTTAGATTTTTTCCGTATTACGACGAATTTCTTAATAGCGCAGTGTCTGAACAGTATAATGTCATTACTTAGGTATCGTGAAAATAATCTTCTTCTTTCTTATATATACTATTACTATAGCGACCCGCTGCGGCTCTTCCATATTTAAAAATACAAATCTTTCCTCTTTATTAGTGTAGATGTAGATACCATATAACAACGTCTTCCCCGTATTTCAACGTGTCCCACTATGGTCGAGGTTTACTTATTAATACAATGAAAGATTCAAACCGCTGAAGTAGATAACTTTCGCATTTATAATATAGAAGGTAAATACCATTTGCTATGACATTATGTGTGTATATACCTAAGATAAACTCGATAGCGATGCTATTTCCAGATAAGATTATCCACTTATCAATGGATAAGTTTAGGTAATCCTGTGAAATTGTATGTTTATTTGCCACGTTCTTACCGTAATGAATTGAACTGGTAATGACACTTGCACGTAACAAGGAACTTGCAGAATCAAATGAAAGCGGGTTGTAAGCAAAGAGATCCTTCTACTCTCAGAAGGATAGTTATGGTTGTTGAGATATAATCGACAAAGAAATCACCTCGGATATTTATGTGAGATCGAGTGTGTCGAATTATTTGGCGTCAGCAGTAGTCTAAACAGATTGATAGATTTAATAAATGTGGGTAGTTATTAAGATCCGTCTTTTTTTTGAAAGTGGTACAGACAAGAGCATATGAAGATTTACACTTGTAGTGCGAGTCTCACATCTAAGGGAATTGTAATAAGAACGTTACAAAGTCCGATGTGTCAAGCTTTACGTGCTCTTGACTGAACTGGGCTAGTAAATAAAATTATAGATTATAATGGTAGAGGTGTCGTTAGATGCTTCTGCATCTCATACGTGTCATCGGCTACATTTTTACGCGACTGCACCAGATATAGGGTAATGTTTTAAAAAGTTTTGTGGTGTTCAATGAATGTACTTGTTCCTAAACTTCTCAGTTTGGCATACTTCTCATCGAATCATATAACATGACATGCAAATAGATACAATCTACTCGCAATTAACGCGTACAACATTAACCGCAAACATTATCTGTGGCACAATTGACTTCATCCGGCGTTTCCATAATTATTCCTATTTTCTGCGCATGAAGCTCATATTGGTGGCGAATGAGGTTTAGAATTGCGCATTGCAAAAAAAAATAGTCGTATATATACCTAATATAGTATCAAATTATACGTTCTTTACATTACAGGTTATTATTAGGTACAGGTTTTTATTTCTTTCTTTTTGTTTGTATTGTACATATATGTACGTGTGTTGTCCAAGCAAATAAATGTTTTTTCTATTATATTCTTCAAATAGATGTGTGCTTTGGCAATCCACAAACAAGTATTGAAACACACCTAACAGACCAGAGGGACTGGCAATTATCTCTGTCAATGGATCAGCCTAGCTATCTAGAGAGGGAATGTCTTCTGGGCACTGTCCCATAAGGTTTCTGTTTGGAAGTAACTTTTTATATGTAAATATATGTATTTTTCTTTGTAAAAAGAACAGACTGCTTCTAAAATGCAACGAAAATATGGAAAACATTGATGACGAATTTAACGACACCTTGCATTTCAAAATCCGCCAAACCATTTATGCTACAAAAGGCATATAGGTTAGGCTATACCTACTATAGCCTAACTAGCCATAGGTAGATTTACATAGTTAGTTTATTTAGATAGATAGATACTCCTAAAAAAATATTACCCCCTTGGTGTTGTCGGGTAAAAACTAGGTAGGTACTTGTGATTACACTTCGTAGTAACCTAGCTTATTTATCAGACATTGCTATCATTTTCTATTTCAAAGCGTTCTTGATAACAGAAAGCTACTCGTCGAAACCCTTTAGTCTGTTAAGTGCCCAAGATCAGTCAAAACTCACCCTAATCCCAGTTCAAGAAGATACTCAGGGCTTACAAAGCGGGATTTACATGTACAGAGCTCATCGTTCATTCGCAAATACGAGTACGCGGGTTCGAGATGTTTCATTCCGCGAACCAGAAGGTCGCGGTTTTCCGACACTATGACGCTGTCACTTTTTGACACCAATCGGTCGATTTTGATGAAATTTAGTATGGTGATAACATCTACCGGGGTCAACATATAGAATACTTTCTACTGAAAGTCAAAATGTTTTATTCAAAGTAGGAACTTACAAGTCCACTTATTGAACGTCATTTCAACTCCACCGCTTCAGCATGTATGGTTGAGGAGAACGCTACTGCGGTGAACAGTCGTATACCAAAGGAAAATACGAGTACAAAAACTATGTTTATATCACTATCACTACATAGTATAAAACAAAGTCGCTTTCTCTGTCCCTATATCCCTATGTCCCTTTGTATGCTTAAATCTTTAATACTACGCAACGAATTTTGATGCAGTTTTTTTAATACATAGAGTGATTCAAGAGGAAGGTTTTAATATAAACGTTGCACCCGTGCGAAGGCGGGGCGGGTCGCTAGTATTTAATAAATATACAAGCTACTTTCGCGCGCAAAAACATTAGTTCCGAAACTCAATAGCAACAACGGTACCTACTCTTACATCGAAAGTAGCATAATTAAATCTTATCCGCTTTTATGTCTGTCTGTAATGCATTCGCGAAAGAAACGGTACAAAAACTGTACTGTACTCTGCACGAGCAAATCAATTCCGAAGATGAGTGAGAATTTCATTTATTACACGCTATAGGAGAAAGAAATATATGTTAGTCGAGGTATTCGCAATGATATAAAAGATTTTTTTTTTATAAAAGGAAATGTTGTAAAATTTAAACTAAAAATAAAACATTGTTATGAAATGGCACAGTAATGGGGACAGCATCTAAATTAAATTCCGAGTAGTCATTCATTAAAAAGATTATCCCAAAAAACACCTTTAAACATGTTTTCGGTTTTCACTTCTTGCTATTTCAGTACATTTTCCTTAGGAAAATTTTGTTTTGACAGATCATAAAAAAAAACTGATTTGACTAAATAGGACACCACCCTATTATGAAATGAATTGCTTTGTTTGTCCAGATACAACGCAGCCTCGCTTATTAGTACTTTAATCGATTTTGAACTACACGTAAGTACCTAGAAGAAGTCCATAAACAAAAAAAAATACCCAAGTGCACCATAAATATGGTATTTTCTTAATATCCTTTCCCTGCCCCGTAACGCAATCATATTTTTTTGTGTTATGTAAAATGTACAATTCCACTTAGGTATAATCAGAGTCTAAATGTAAAAATTATTTGATTGCGACTACAATAATATTGTATACCTAAATTAGATAATTATGTATGTTTTTTCAGTTGTCATTGTCATTCTAATGATTTGCGTCAATCTTTCCGCATCAAACGTCCATGGAATTTTCCATAGTAAAAATACTGGTGATATTATCGCTCAGGCGCCAGAGGTCTACTTCTCAAATAGCCCATTTCGCATTTTGACTACTTCTCTATGTGACTACTTCGCTATCGGCCCACTTAGCAAACAGTCTATTTCGCATCTGCCGTCAGACATCCAACTTTTTGACTAAGGAGATTTACTGTTTTGTGGCGTCCATACCATACGACAAGATGGACTGACGGACCAATAGAATTATTATACTTACTTATTCTTTCCAGCAGCAGTGATAGAGAGCAGTGATAGCCCGAACGGTTAAAGAGCCGGCCGAAAATCTGTGAGGCTCGGGTTCAAATCCTGGCATGTACCAATGAGTTTTTCAAAAACTTACGTACTTTGTCACTAGCTCGACGGTGCAGGAAAACATCGTGAGGAAACCCGCAAGTCTCAGAATTAATTCTGAGACATGTGTAAACAGACCCGGTCCGGCGATGGGCTCACCACCTATCACGTTTAGAGGTCCAATATATCTCGTGAAATGTGGGTATATCCAGTAATGGAATACCTCTGCCTACCCCCTCGGGGATAAAAAAGGCGGGAGATTATATTAATGTTTATTTATTATTATTCTTTCCAAAGTAATGATTTGGACAGTTGACTACTAAGATACGAGTATTCATCACAAAAGGTAATAGCGTTAATGAAGCGTTTATAAAGCCAATTATAGGCCGATTAGCATTTTTGATGGCCGCCTCTAAACTCGACGTGATTAATGGATTTAAACGCCAACAAAGATCGCCATTTGCACATTTGAATTATAAATGAGTAATAATCTCACGCCTTTTATCCCCGAGGGGCTAGGCAGAGGTATTCCATTACTGGATATACCCACATTTCACGAGATATATTGGACCCCTAAACGTGATAGGTGGTGAGCCCATCGCCGGACCGGGTCTATTTACACATATCTTAGAATTAATTCTGAGACCTGTGGGTTTCCTCACGATGTTTTCCTTCACCGTCGAGCTAGTGATAAATATGTACGTAAGTTTTTGAAAAACTTATTGGTACATGCCAGGATTCGAACCCGAGCCTCCCTGATTTTCCGCCGGCTCTTTAACCGTAAGGCTATCACTGCTCTAACCGTAAGGCTGTTAATGAGTAATAAATAATAATTTAAATTTATAGACTATAGACAATCCTATTGTATCTGCGTTCTGTTACTCTGAAGGATAATATTAGTGCGGATAAAGTTTCTCTCATGGTTTGACTTTAAATTCAATAATCCAAGTTATTCCTATGATAGATTCATTTTTAACCGACTTTCAAAATGGAGGAGGTTCTCAATTGGACTGTACGTTTATTTTTAAGTAGGTATGTATGGTTACGCGATCATTCTGAAAATTATAAATCGTTTTTTTTAAGCTATTGCATAGCTTCTATCGCGGGTTTTGAGCGCGGCGACCGAATGCAGAAATTCCGTAACGAAAAAAACCTCACGCTCCCCACTCCGACGGGCACGGAGGTCCGAGTCCGAGTCCGAGTCCGAGTCCGAGTCCGAGTCCGAGTCCGAGTCCGAGTCCGAGTCCGAGTCCGAGTCCGAGTCCGAGTCCGAGTCCGAGTTCAGTGTCCAGTGTCCAGAGTCCAGAGGCCAGAAGCCAGAGGCCAGAGGCCAGAGGCCAGAGGCCGAGTCCGAGTCCGAGTCTGAGTCCAAGTCCGAGTCCGAGTCCGAGTCCGGGTCCCGGTCTCAGTCCCACTCCCACTCTGACTCCCACTCCCACCCCACCCCCAACCCCACTCCCACTCCCATGCCCACTCCAACTCCAACTCCCACTCCCACCCTACGCCCACCCCCACTCCCACTCACACACCCTCACACTCCCACACCCACCCCCACTACAACCACCACCACTCCCACTTCCACTACCACCACTACCACCACCACCACCACCACTACTTGTAATGGTATAAGTATAATAAGTATAATCTCACGCCTTTTTTATCCCCGAGGGGGTAGGCAGAGGTATTCCATTACTGGAAATACCCACATTTCACGAGATATATTGGACCCCTAAACGTGATAGGTGGTGAGCCCATCGCCGGACCGGGTCTGTGTACACATGTCTCAGAATTAATTCTGAGACCTGCGGGTTTCCTCACGATGTTTTCCTTCACCGTCAAGCTAGTGATAAATATGTACGTAAGTTTTTTGAAAAACTCATTGGTACATGCCAGGATTCGAACCCGAGCCTCACTGATTTTAGGATTTTGTAATGGTAATAATAATTATAATGATAAAAGTTGCATAATCCAAAGTCCTTCTTAATCTTTGTAAGGAATGCGCCCATTTTGCGCATGACAAGTTTGCTATGATTATTTTTGCTACTTTTATATGCAGCTCAAAAAATATTTTTTGGCTTCCCCTCTGAGTGCTTACCAAAATTTTATTAAGCAGTAGCAGCTCATTGCAGCTCAAAAATAATTACAGCCATCCAGAATGACATAAAATGCTGATACGGTTTTGTAATGTTTGCTGGCCATGAGTTGCTGACCAATTAGCTATTTCTGCTTACAGATTATATTTTTCTGCTTACAAAAATACGAATACTCTGCTAACCATTTAAATAACACCCGTGTGGCTTGAAGGCCGTGCATCGTCTAACGCCGTTTCTTTTCGGCAGTCTTGTTGATAAAAAATGCTATGCAATAGCTTTACCGCGGCAGTCCCCGAGTGCCACACGTCTTTTTTTGTTTTACTTCAGAGATGGTTCCATTAAAATTTGTATCGAAAGCAGTCGAGTAGTTTTTAAAAATCAAGAAAAGTCTAAAAATTGTATACCTACAACGATGATATTTTAGTGCTATGATATTGATTGAAGTCGGTTTTTTACTATTTCGAGTTTTTTTTATTAATACCTTTTCATTTAGACATTTTATAATATAACATACAACTTAATCCGTAATGCTACGTATTTGTTCAAAAATAAAAATTCAAATGTATAATAATAAAAAATAAAAAAAATTGAATATAGAATCTTAACTACAATATTCAAAATACGATTAATCAAGATTTCCCTCTACCAACTTTTTTAGGTATTGCATAGAATGTGAATATCTTTTCAAAATCTCTATCAGGATAAAAATAACTTGAATATCAGCATATTGCCCAGTAGTTTCCAAGGCTAGGGAATAAAGGCAAAGTTGAATGGTATACGGTCAGCAAATTTACTTTCATTAGGCTAAGTGATATTGGTTATTTATGCTAGTAGCGTTTCGTCGAAGCATGGGAACAAGATGGAATTGCGGTACTGAAAAAACATAAAACTCTAAAGAGTAAAAAACCGACTTCAACCAATAATTATTAAAAAAATACACCTCCTACCTTCCTTTTTTGAAGTCGGTTAAAAAAAGAATAATCGAAATCGGTTGGCGTGATATTGAGTTATTGGTCCATTTGTCGCGCACATACTTAAGGCAAATTTAAGACTTATAGGGTTTTCTCGTAGATGCTATTGTTAGAACTAGACGCAATTAAAATGGGACCAATCTGGAAGCACCAGCTTGCAAATTAAAAAAAAAATCATCCAAATCGGTTCAGCCAGTCGAAAGTTCTGAAGTAACTACATAAAAAAAGAGTCAAATTAAAAACCTCCTGAAAAGAATATAGTTCCGAGTTCCTCATTCTGAGAAACGGATATTTTTAGTGTCTGACCGAACACTCGGCTTCGGCTACCATCGATTTGCATGTGAGGCGAGATTTTGGTCTGAATTTCTTAGTGTCAACCCGATACTCGATTATCAGATCTTCGGTCGGACACTAGACATTTTTAATTTGAGGTTTATTCGGAAAGGGACATTACGAGCCTAAACGAAAAGTAGTCTCTCCGGATATGAATAACTTTCGCCGTAGTTTTAGTCGTAGTTTTTTTAAAAGTATTCAGCAATTTACCAATGTATTTCTTAGTCTTCTAAATCTGATAAAGGGCAGATGAAGGACAATGTTTTTCAGGTGTAAGCATGATGATCTATTTCTTTGGCGTAGCCAGTAGCTTCAACTCTTTGACGAATTTGCAAGTGGTGTCGCTAGATTCGTCATGATATCCGGAGTCTCATACTTGTTTTTTTTTAACACGGCAGTAAAGTTTTCAACGTTAGTTTTAAGCTATTGCATAGCTTCTATCGAGGGCCTTGAGCGCGGGGACCGAATCCAGAAATTCCGTAACGAAAAAAAACCTCACGCTCCCCACTCCGACGGGCACGGAGGTGTGGCTTGAAGGCCGTGCATTGTCTAACGTCGTTTCTTTTCGGCAGTCTTGTTGATACAAAATGCTATGCAATAGCTTTACCGCGGCAGTCCCCGAGTGCCACACGTCTTTTGTTTTTGTGCCTGTTATAATCATATTATTGTCTATATTATAGTTTTAACACACACTATTTATACATCGTTTCTTCCCGTTTTGCTAACGGTTACGCAATGACCCATATAAAGAGACAGTCGACTTGTTATTGATTTTCCCTAGCCACGTGTACTTTTTAATGAACAGCCAACCAGAGCTCGTTATAACCTGCCCTAGGGAATTTGCTAAATTGCTTTACGACCTATGTTAAACGTTTGGTTTAAAGTTCACACGTGATATTTCAAGAAAAAGTCTATAAATAAGGTACAATTTGGGTTCAATCGTGAATGTCTACCGCTCAAAGAAGTCTTTCTAATGTCCCTTGCCTATCATGTCTCAAATAAAATAGTAAATTATTTTACATTTATATACAACGCGTAACATAATAAGCAAAATTCCTGAAATTGGTTTGTTCAGTATCGACCGACTACTTAATCGATTTCAGCTATTTTTAATGTATTATATTTTTATCAAAAATTAATCAATATAGCTGAATTTAGTGCTTCCTATGGAAATACTACTATCGTTGCTATTTATTTAAGAAAATTGGTTAGACACTACTAAAATACGAACGCATTATATTCTTTTTATATTAATATACCTACTAATTGGGGTGTATGAGGAATTGCGCTTATTCTGTTACGCATTGTATATTTTACAATGTAATTAAATCATGATTGTTAGGGGAAACATCGTGAGAAAACCCGCATGTCCCGGAATAGATTCTGAATATTCTGCATATTATGTAGCAGCACCCTGGTCCGGCCTGTCACGTTTATGGGTTAGTATATACAGGTGAAAACTGTCAGGTCTGCCTACACCCTCGGATAAATGGCGTGAGCATTTATCTTGTTTTTATCATATGCGATCGTGTCTAGATTATGGTCATGATAGGAATGCCATTGTAAAAGCAACTAGTATATTCATTATTGAAGTACCAAAAAACCTGACTGTAAAAGGCACTAAAAAATAGTAACAAAACATTTGACGGTAATACTGCGGAGATGATGGCAAATCTAACGACCTTTTGCACTTGAAATCCATCGAACCGTTTAGGCTATGAAATATGCTTAGGTACTCTAAAAGCATAACCCTCCTTCCAGTGCAATCGGGTAAAATTTTCTAAGCAGCGCAATTGATTGACAGCTTCATTGTGGCGTATGAAAAAAATCTTGCGAAAAAGCCATTACTAAAACCACATAAAATCTAAATTAATTTCTGCAAAAGTATTTTATGTTCTCCTCAGACGTCATGTTTCCGAGTAATGCGTGTAATAGCGTCTTTGAAGGGAGATGAAGCATGGCGCAGTCATTAGTGTTCGCCGTAATAGCTTTTCACGGTTCTTGTTTCGCATTTCTGATCTAGCTATTCATTTTAAAATGTTGTTTATTGTTTCGGTTTTTGCAGAAGTTTTAGAGTCCATACTTCCTCACGTGTAAAGACCTCTGTAAGTCTAGGTTTGACGGAAGCAAAAAACATTTCACTTAAAAAACAGCTTTCTTTGTTCACTCTGACAAATAACAACCAAATTGTCATGAACGCAAGTGCGTACTGTTGAATTGAATGATTGCCGAGGTCACACTAATTGACGTTAACCCGTCACATGCTAATCGTGTTTTATAATATGCTTAGAATAATATAGCGTGGGATTTTTATAGCACAAACAATTTTTAGGGTCACGTCCTTAGCTCTTCTGTCCTACCTTTTAAGAAATGTCTTTTAAACCGAAATAGGTAGGTAGTCGATTATAATTTTTACAGAATGTTTTATTATCATATTCTCGGATCGATATCCTAACGAATAATAAAAATATACAAGAAAAGTGTTTTCACAATTTTTGGTGTGCTGACCCGTGCACAAGTCTGACTCCCCCTTGGTTTCTTGATATTTCGTTCATCATCATCAACCCGTAACATCCCACTGCTGAACTAGGAGTCTTTCCTCACACAAAAGGAAGAATGGACCATAATCTCCCATGCAACCTCACGCGGCTTGAGAGATGGTACCTCAGGGTACCGGACATGGCTTAACAACTTCCATGCGTAAAAATAAGTGATACATTCACTGATTGATCGCGGGCAGCCTAACTTAACCAGTGTGATCGTTGCAAGAAATAATGTTGATATGGAAATAAACGGACGCAACGCAATACGACTTTCTAGATGAATGACCTGACTGCTTGCCTCTTAAGAGTTGACGGTAGCGTATTTATGTTGTGATTTACGCCTTATATTCAGAATCAAGCTTTCTGCGAATAACGTTTTTGAATTGCTTCCAGTAAACGACAGTCATTGACTCTTAAAGAAAATATTTTGTCTTTAAATTTAATACGCAAAGTCGTTGCTATTTTATACTAAAAAAGAAATATGCTTATGTACGCCTTTGTGGTTACATACTATTCCTGGGTATACCCACTTTTCATCAGTGTATTTCTTAGACCCCTAAACGGTTGTGAGTCCATCACCGTCAGGACCAGGTTGCTGTTACACATGCCTCAGAACAAAGAGATTAAAATATAATAGGACATAGGGGGCCTTAAGAATATTTTCGTACTTTGAAGCATGTTTGAAGCTCAAGCGTCATGTCAGTTAGTATGAACGCGAGCTGTCATTTTCATTTGGTCGAAATTGTACTAGGCTTATTCCACTTGGAATAACTTTTGGCTTCAAATTTTCCTAGCTTTGTCCTCTCTATGCCCTATTATATTTTAATCTCTTTGCCTCTGAATCACCAACCTACACTATAGTAGAAAAGATAGAAATTCTGTCTGTTTAAGCTAAAATATTCTTTAACAAAACACCCGACAGTTATTTTCCTTCTTTACCTCTATTATTTTAATACAACTCGTTTACATAGAAATGCCTGGCTCTACAAGTAGTGACGTCATTTCATCGTTCAACAAGTCTGCGTAGGCGGGCTGGCTTCACATATTTTACGCTATTTTACCCTCTGGGGTAAAGTGTTGTTTGTTATTTGGTTCGGGCAATCTTTGAAACATTTTTCTCATTTTTACCTTACGGGTAGGAATACCTGCTGAGGGCATGTACCAAAAACATTTACGTACTATCAACAAACGCTAAGCCTGATACATTTAGAAGAATTGTCGCTTTAAAGCTCAAGTTTTTATCACCCCGACCCTAATTAGAGTTAAACAATCAGAAGCCAGTAACACCGTTTCTTTTTTCATTCCGATCCATTCATCGAACCGAAGTTGTCATAAACATGAAAGAAACCCTTTTTTGTAATTATCGGTGGGGTGGGAAAAGATAGCTGCTCCCAAAAATGACACTTAGGTGTATCAGACAGAACTTTTACTGATAGTACATATTTATCAGTAGCTCGACGGTGAAGGAAACATTGTGAAGAAGTCCGCAAGTCCCACAAGGGAGTTTGAGGCAATATCGGGCATATATCGGTCAGGCGATGTGCTCACCACCTGTGACATTTAGGGGTCCAAAAAATTTTCAAAAGTAGGTATTTTAAGCAATGGAATATCTCTGCTTACCCCATCGGGGATTAAATGCGTGAGCATGTTTTTTTTATTTACATTATACCGTACACTTATCTACAAGCAAGCACTAGTAATATCAAATCTTTGTATGTTTGACTTATTTGAATAGTTCCGAGATACTGCTACAAGCGAACATAAACTTCTCTCCCCCCTTAAAAGTGGGGTGACGTTGCTTTCACACATTTACGATTTTGTTTCAGTATCCATGTTAGATCCATGTTATGCCCTGTGACAGCTAAGTATTAACATGGAATACAGCACTCTATCATTTTCTAATACTAGTAGTCATTTATCAAGGAATTAGACGATTAAAGCACTTACTCAGGATAAGTAGTAAAACAATATTATATTTATCATTATTCGTCTTTCTGTAATTTATGATAGTATATGTTATTGTGATATCGATCGAAAATTACCGATGTCTTTTTTTCACTGGACATAACAATTAAAAATCTATTACGTCTCATTTTCTTGCCTTAAGAGGTTAAGTATAGTTCTAGTTGTGACATCATCGTTCATTCAACAGGCGAGGGCGTAGGCGTGACCTTTTCAGGCCTACCCCGATGTTTTGCGGGTCGTAATACCACACCTACTCATTTTACCATTTTACCGATTGGTATATTATGTCTACAGTCTTACATCATTTATCCCAAGAATCATTTAGATTACGGGTGGTAGTATCAATGACTTCCGTCAACCCTAATTATTTCAGGATTTACGCTTTGCAAAATTCAGAGACAAGTTAGAGTTAAGTTGAAAACTATCCCCCAACAAAATAAGTAAAAATATATTTTGGATTGAATTTCTTTTTAATTCTTTTGTTTGCAATCAAGTTGGGCAAGGATCATTTAATAATATTCCAAGCATCAGACTTCGCTCAGATAAACAGCTGTTACAGTCTGTTCCTACTTTAAATGTCACTGGCAATCAGAGTAACAAACAACTTTTCTACTTTGCAGTCGCGCTATTGCATATACGACCCACAACAGCTGTAAACATAAACACGATCACACTCCGTCACACTTGTCTTCGCCTGTCATCGTTTGACGTTCGATACGCCTCGTGTCGGCGCATGCGCACGTCGGACGTGACGTCATGGTAGCGGGACGGAGATCAAGGTTAATTTGCTGATGGCTAAGTAAAAAACTTGCATGAGAAATGATTTAAAAATCTGTTTATGACGGAATGCAACGTTGAGGGCCTATTATTTTTCTTGCAATATGAACAGTGTCTTTAAACAAAAATCTATACTAATATTATAAAGCTGAAGAGTTTGTTTGTTTGTTTGTTTGTTTGTTTGTTTGAACGCGCTAATCTCCGAAACTACTGGTTCGAATTGAATAATTCTTTTTGTGTTGGATAGTCCAGTTATCGAGCATCACGCTACGACCAATAGGAGCAAAGATATAGTGGTAAATGTGTAAAAAACGGGAGAAATTATTTCATCTTACGGGAACTACGCGGGTGAAACCGCGCAGAACCGCTAGTATTAAAATAAAAACGTACAGGCCTTATCCCCGAAGGGGTTTGCAGGGGTATTACATTACTGCAACTGCCAACTTTTCACCCGTATTTTTTTCGGAAATTTAAAGGTGGTGAGCCAATTGAAGTGCTCATGCCGCAGAATAAATTCTGGGGCTTTAGCTTATATTTTCTTAATTACTAGATTAAAAATTTACAGCACGTTAACTATCTATAGTAAAATTTATAAGTAGATCCATATTAAGTAACAGTGACAAGAATCTTAAATCGTTGTAACAGGTGCCCATTTATCTCATTTGTAAAGTTGACAACCAATAAACAGACTTAATATTTTAAAGTTTGACTCGAGATTAGCATTGCGTCGGCCAAGACCGGCGCACGCGCACCGTTCGGATGTGACGTCACTACCGTAGTAGCGGTATCGTGCGCAGCTTTTAATCGGGTCATGCATAAACTTATGTATGAGTGGCTGTTCAACGCGACTCTGTCCGCATAAAGTTCTAGAAACCATGTGTTTTTTCTGGGATGAAAAGAACCTAGGTCCTACTTTGAGAAGCTATCGTCCTGCCTTTCATCAATACACTAAAAGACAAAACACAGTTACTCCTTCATTTTTAACATTGGTAGGGATTGAGAACCAATAGATACTTATACTTCATTTTGGTATAACATCTAAAGAGGACAAAAGAGGATATCTTTATTCTAAACAGATTCGCACAATGGAAGTTGTTAAGCCATATCAGATACCCTTGGGTGGCTTGAAAAGTTCTAACAGTTGTGGCTACTAGCCTAACACCATCTCCCAATCCGCGGTGAGCTCGTGTTGGAGATTATGACCCATGCTTCTTCATGTTTGAGGAAAGACCCTTAGCTAAGCAATGGGCTGTTACGGATGATGATGATGATCTATTAGATTGTATTGTAAAAAATGTACAGGTGAAATTGGATAAAATTGAATAAAATATCTCTGCCGACCCACTCTTGGATAAGGCGTCAGCATTTTTATGAGGAGGGTAATGTTTTTCGACGTTTGATACAAGTAAACACATTAAGCTACGCGGCCATTTATTGCGTAAGTATTAGTACACATCTCAATGCCCCCCGCCTACACGGGTGCCAAATTTTGTGCCATTAGGTCAATATAACGAACACCCACAATGTTTAGTTTTGATGGCCATTGACTCAACATTAGCTTTTACTTTCTGACCAAGGATTTCTATTATAAACTTAGGTATACGTGCTGTACTATGCTTTAAACACCAATGTTGGAACTACACAATAATATTAAACACACACACAAACAAAAAGTATACTAATAACAATATAATTTAGATTAGTCATTATATTCTAATCGCGTAGCGATTATAGAAAGTATAGTGTAGGGCCCGTGTTACAGGATGATCCGAAAATCCGCTTGAGGATGTCAGAAAGAGATGCCTCTATATGAGTCGCATAAAACTGTCCCTTTCTAATTGCGCTTTA
Source organism: Ethmia dodecea (assembly GCA_963855545.1). Taxonomy (NCBI): domain Eukaryota; kingdom Metazoa; phylum Arthropoda; class Insecta; order Lepidoptera; family Depressariidae; genus Ethmia; species Ethmia dodecea. The sequence goes on from OY979462.1 coordinate 4,584,290, forward strand.
TCAGAGCTCAGAATCGTTCTGTTATACGGGCCTAGGACGGACTGGCACTATACGTGTACAAAAGGATCACTAGAAATAATACCTGTTTCGGCGGTTGGAGTACAATTGCTACCTATAGGACTTGCCGATTTCGATCTGCAAACAAAAGTGGAAAGGAAACAAAGTGTCGGCAGCTATCTCCTACCTCCTCCCCCCCCTTCCGTTGAGACCCTCCCAGTCTCTAACGTTTCCGGGAACGCTTGCAATGTTTTTGTTCCATCTGTGCGTGAAATTGTATGATGTATATCATCGTACGTGTAATGGAAAGAAGTGCGTGTGGATGGATGTGTTTAAGTCGAAGGTATACAATTGTTTCTTCGTAGATGATATAAAAGATAATATGAATAAAAATATTATGTAAATTAATGAATATTACGTATTTTCTCCTTTGTAATCTGTCAACGCACAACCTCAACCACTAGATCTTGAACACTGAAATTTGAAATTAAGGTAGATTTTCGGACTTTGGGTTGTACTCACAATATTCCTAAGGAAATGTAAAAAATTAGCTTCGCTCAGGCAATGCCGCTGGGTGTTTGATACTAATATTGTAAAGAGGAAAGATTTGTATATTTGTAATCAATAGCCTCCGAAACTACAGGACCGATTAAAAAAATCATAAATGAAAAGGTTGGCTATCATTTTCCAAAGAGAACGAGATTGGGCGAACTCGCGGGGAACAGCTACCTCTTTTACATATAGAGAAGTTAGATTATGGTGCCATCGTTGAACATTAAACCTTAATCAATACGTAGTGCCGCCATTAAAATTTCACAGTAATCAGTATTGGGTGATCCGGTTTAGCTAAAATTGGCCGTCCAATTAGCTTTAGCTATTCGGCCTATCTAATTCGCTTCTGTGCTATGGCTCGCTAAATGTTATTAACGGAGCATGTTTTCCGTCAGATTAAACAATACTAGCAAATAGAACTTGCTTTGCTTCGTTTTATGCGGCGCATTTATTCCCAACTTTAAAGCTCTCACCAATGCTGATAATCCCGGCTTTTCTTGAGCCTAAAACGGCATCACAAGGATAGGTAGAGTGAGACATGCTGGTTTGACTGTCGGCCATGGAAATATTTCAGGTAGCTGGTGTGGGATGTCACATGTGCCGACATATTGTCGCCATCCCACATCAATGCCACCTCTGTGGCGCTGGCGCGGAAGACTGCCGCTGCTGAGTGCCTGAAGTGGCGCAAATATGCCAACCTCGATGAGGGCTACATGTTTGTGCCGTTTAGGGCCGAGACAACGGGATCGTGGCAGATGCCACGACTCGACCAAACGCTGTCACAGCTCTTTGATAAACTTATAAAAGAAAGAATACGGCCAGTCTTCTGGGCGCGTTACCACGTGGTTCCTCTTTAGAGGATATTTTTTTATTTGTAAATAAATGTATTACTTAACAGACTTCATCTCTATTTCATATTAAGTTATTCGTGCAAAAGTTTATTATGGTACTTTAGAAAGCTTTCCACTTCTTGAAAGCCGTAGGTCAAAGAAGCCTGAAAAATGAATGAACTTGTTAACTGGGAATTAAAACGGTTCAAACACAATTAACGGAAAATGAGTTAAGCGCGGCCGACGGCAGAAGAAATCTTGTTGACGGTTCGTCTTTTGCAGAATACTTGCTTTAAATCTACACAAATATATTAAAAGGATAAAGGTAGTCTAAATAATGATTTGTATATTGTAATATAGTATTAAAACAACAGGCAGAGTTTTAATTAATATTAAATTAAACACTTCCCATTAAAACATGAAAGTCAAGTATCTTACAACATTGTCCAAAAAATCGTTTTCGTCATCAAATCCTTGGAAGTTTAAATTGTTCAAATGAAAACGTTGGACCAAATTAAATTCTTAAGTTACAGAAATCCTAAAGTTAGCCGGGAACAACAATTTTCAGTTTTACTTTGATCGCCCACGTGTTGCTTCTCGATGGTAGAGTCTGTATTATTCTGTGATATTTCTATATTCATTCATTATATATCAGAGCGCTCGTAGCCCGGCGATGATAGTGTGTTTGTAACGATCACGCTGGTTAAGCAAAGTATGGTGTTGTCAGTCAGTGAATGGGTGACCGCCTAGTGGCATTTATATCACGAGCGCTTCCGTTTTTCGGAAGGCACGTTAAATTGTTTCGTTGTGTTTACGCACAACGAAACGCTGCGTTGGTGCGAGGAAAGACCCTTAGCTCAGCAGTGGACTGTTACGGGTTGATGATGATGATGATGAGGATTTCTATATTACGTGTCTTTTTTTGGATCAATGGGATCATTATTTTGGTCTTATTTTGACAAGATCAGTTCAAGTGTCATATTGTGCAATTCTTTATAAAACATAGCTGTTTTCCGTGATTTCACCCGCGTAAGTACCGTTGTAGTTCTTGTTGGAGAATTTAAGCCCTTAATTTTAAAATCGGTTTAATAGTATTTTCATAGCTTATTCATTACAAGCAAACAAATGAATCTTTCCTCTTTATAATATTAGTCTAGAAGTGTAGTTATACGACCTTACAGCAAAACGGTGTTCAAAGATAGGTACCTAATGTCCAAAAACAGATCGAATGGTCCTTTTTGTGGTAGGGTCGGTTGTGACGTAAATTTTCCACTGTATTGTTATATAGTGAGTGATCTTCTCCAAAGTATGCAAAAACTAAGCAAATTTGTATAATATGGATTATTGTATACAGATAATACCTTGTAAGATATTAGCTCTCACTTATTCAAATAAATATCTAAAATCAATTGCGATTATAAACAGTTTGACACCTCAAATTGCACTTCTAACGTTTTCAGCTCCGGAATAAGGCCTCTTGAATGGTGAAGAAGCAATTCAAGATGAGTTTCTGTAATTGGTGACCAGGTGCTTAGTCTCCAGTAATTTGCCGGTTAATTTGAAAAGTTATATCAGCGCCCTCTAATTGTATCAAGTTTGTTCTGTTAAAGACTGCGGGTTGTAATTTGCATTTTGTGTTTTTCTTTTAGATATCTTTAATGTTCTTTTACGGAGTTGTAATTTACCGCCCTGGTTTCGTTATACTGTGATTACCTTTGACTAAGTTTAGAAGCATATTCACGTGTGATGACAGTCATGACAGTGATTGTGTATTGTTTCAACTGGGCTAGGTTAATACCATCACTATCTCTAAATCTACCGATTCATTTTAGCGAGAATTCGTAAAAATAAAATGACACAACCCAGAACTTGTAAAACTAACGAATCCTCCTCTGTAACCTATTTCACACTTGTTTTTTTTTCTTTGTAAAAAGTAGTACTTAATCCTTTTCAGCAGTTTTTTTTAGTTTTGCAAAATTTATTATTCCAGCCATGTCTCTTAGTTATGTAAACCCTTTTAATTCCTCTCCTTTTTGTACAGCTCCGATTTTTATTTGGATAAACTCTCGGATGAAAACTAATTACTGTGCAGTAAGTAAGTCGTTCAAATTACCTCCATTCGTACCCAAATGACCTGTCATAAGCACAAAACCTTACATAAATGGGAAATGGGTCACTACTATCCTTTGTGGCAAAGATTGCCATTTCACAGTCATGGAGCTACGAGTATAATACATTAAATGAACGGACTTGATATTCACGTTTACTTACGAAACGGTACAAAGAGGCATATACTCGTACTTGGATGTAGATGTATGCTTTGAGATGGTAGGCTGTTTGTCTGTGATGAACTCGTATAATAGACGACACGAGGTTCTTCAAAAGGCGTGTAAACGGAATTCTCAAAGCTTGGCATCGGTGATTCCCCTGGTGTTCACATAATGTCAATTGTCATATTACCGGTCAGGTCGCCATATATTTTTTCCTTCGTCGCGTTACCAGTTTCATGAAAATTAAAGTTTATTGTGCAACGAAACTAGACAAATATGAGCAAAATCATGAATAAAACTATATTTATTTTGTATAAATTACTCTCAAAAACTGCTGTGCATGGTGCAGGCCCAGTCTCCATACATTCTTGAAACGTCTCCTTTAGCATTTTACTTTCAATATGCAGCATATTAGAAGGATATATGAGAACCTCACAACTAGGATGGTTCGTTAATGCAAATTCGTTATAAGTATACGATGTAATTTTTCGGCCGGATGCTTTTGCCGCTCCCTTGATAATTATATTTTAAATTCGTGTACCGCCTCATCACAGGACTCGTCACTTGCAATTAACTTTTTCATAGCCGCTCATAATACCTCTGTTATCTCTTCCAAAAAATACTTTATTTATTTATCTATTCATAGTCGTTGCCTTCTACCTAGATATTGATTTTAATCAAATATTCGCCTCCATATTTTATAACTCTCAGTTCGCTGTTGTTCAGCGCCGATGCAACAGACAGGTAATCTACTGTTGCAGTTTTAGGTCTATTGAATTCGTGGTTGGTTCCACTTTGCCTTCTGTAGTAGTTTTGTTCTTGTAGTTTTTCGTTTGGAATATCTTTGCTTTTGCCTTTTGTGATTTTTGCTTTACTAGTTTTCCATTTGATATGTCAAAGTCGCCTTTGGTTCTGCAGTTGAGATTAGATTGTTGTTTCGACAGACATTTGTATTGGTTTTAGCTTTGGTTTATCATTCTCAAAGGAAACTTCCTAGTTGATAGTTGTCGTGGTAAGCTGGTATGTTCTTTCATCAAATTTGAGGCTTTGTTACTTGTAGTTCTCTGAAGCTATGACTGAAGAGTCTTTTAGACATCAATGTCGTCTTACACGTTGGTATTATTCAGTAACTGAACATGACTGTTCAGCAAAAGTTGTCTCAATGTCTCGTGTCGTTCTTGAGGAGCTTTTTCGCCAGATTTCCAATGTCTTGACATCATAATTTTCATATCTTATTCTCTATTTAAAAATGGCGCGAAATTATCTCTGATTATTTCTGGATGCTCGGTAGATAATGTCTTTAGACTGTATACACTTTTCTTCACTATTAAATTTCCTTTGTGTACTTTAGTAAATAAAAAATATGGCAATAAGAAAGTTTCTTTTATTTATTCTAAATATGACGACTTCTAAAGCTCAGTCTTAGCGATATAGCAATTATGTAACAATATTCAAATGAATGAAAAAACTAAGAATCTAATTCCCCGTCGTCGGTACAAAAATACTTATTAAAATAAAACAGTTGCTTACAAAAAGGTTTTTCGCTAAAACGCTGGGCACAAAGGGATGCCTGCCTGTGACGTCATAGCTTACTTAATTACCGCCTCAAATATTCAAGGGCTGTGTGTGAATTTTGTGAATTTGTACACAAAAGGGAATTTTAAGGTAGCTCTGCAATTGTAATAAGGTTGAAGAACAGAACCTTTCACGGATACTGAAATTTTAATGCTCTGTAACAATGATAATTGCCTCATTCCTGAATGGAACTGGATGACTCCAGCGCAACATTTCGATGTTGGACTACCTACTCTGATAAACTACGCATTACAAAACAATGGATGGATGAAAGGAGGGGCACAAGTATACCTAGGTATCTAAGGGGATTGTGAATGGCCGAGTCGTCGAAGCGTACAACCCAAACATACGTTTTTTTGTTTTTGTTTTATTCTATTGTAACATTAGTAACAACAGTAAAAGCGTTTAATTTAGTTAGAAAGAATGTGACAAATGTGTTTTTTAATATTCAAAAATTATATTGTATGTACTTATAATGGTGCGGAACCCTCGTGTGAAAATCTGAATCGCACTTTGAATGGTTTTTAAGTCGTATTACAACGTATCAAACTATCTATCATATTACTGGCGGAGCAAACCAATTTTTTTTCCTAAATTTATATATACTAATATTATAAAGAGGATAGATTTGTATTTTTGTACGTTTGTATCTTTGTTACAAATAAACTCAAAAACTAGTGCTCCGATTTTAAAAATTCTTGCACCAATGGAAAGCTAGAATATCCCTGAGTAACATAGGCTATATTTTATTCCCGTATTCCCACGGGAACGAGAAAAACGCGGTGAAACTGCGCAGAACCGCTAGTTTAATAATACGTTAATATAAATTTTCCGTGTCAAGTGGAAACGGGATTGCAATATTGCGTCACGAGTATAGACGAGTAGTTCCCGCTGCATCGACCGCCCCGGGGGCGCTAGCTTAAATTTCCCAGGAAATCCGAAATCCAGTTTCGAGAGTTACTTCACTATTTGTACTTTCTGTTGGCAGTACCGTTAATTGTATTTATTTACTCGAGTATAAAAATAAAACTTATTTCATGATATATTTTTTATTTTAAAATTTTGCAGCTTTTATCCCTTGATCGTCTGCAATCATAAACAAGTCTGCCTATGGTATTGGTTGTTTCTTCCCATGTAGAACGTCTGCGTGTAATAAGGCAACGTTATTTTATTTTTTTAATTATCTGTCTTGTTTCGGTTACAAATAGATCCCATGACACAGGATAAATTTAACAACACCTCATTTATTAAAATCTATAATTATAATTACGTAAAGGTTCCTAGCTTCCGCCATAATATTGTTTTTATGACGTCACTTACGCAGTAGCACTTCCACAGCCAAGACAAACCAATCGACTCAGATAGTTACATGCATACATACACTCGAAAACCGCCAGCCTCCTTCCATCACAGTCTGGTATTTAAATAAATATTAGAGCCTTTGCGATGTTTCCACCGTTAATATCTCAATTTCCCGCTTCAAACCGCTCATTTGACGCGGCCATTGTTAATTAATTCGCTACAAGTGAGCTCGTTATGCGCTGTCTATTTGTTCGCCGGTTGTCCGGAAAATTTAATGTTTCAATGATTGCATTCTGTTTTAGAGGGCTTTGACAGCACTGTTGATGGAGCCGTATTATTATTCGGATGTATTTGTACCCGACTGAATCAGGAGGATATTGTTTTTGGTTGTACATAACTATAACTGTAAGTAGAACTATTTAGTGCAATCTGTAACCTGAACGGTTTAAACAATTTTGAACTGTGCTGTGATAATGGCCTTTTCCCAGAGGAAGCGGTATTATTTGTATTGAATGAATTATAGCTGCTGTACCGTGCCTTAGGTAGTTGCGCGGTGAGACGCTAGAGAAAAATCAGCCCTCCGGCACGCCTATCTCACCTCTTCTTACCTTCGATTCCCCTCCCGGCGTACGTCTGTCGCCACCAAAGGCGCGGCACAGCGCTTCCGGTGAAGCTATAGTCAGGACCCTGCCGCACTCGAATCGAACGGGAAATGGGTCGACGAAGATAGGTCTCAATTCCGCGGCGAAGTGTGTGGCGCTCTGTATTAGGTTGAAATGTTTAAAGGTAACCCAGAATACCCAGGTATACCCAGAATCTCCGATTCTTGTTAACTTGAACATAAACATCTCGAGATAACCCGCATGCCTTAGAATTGATTGTGAGGTGTATTTTATGTCTATCGACTACTAACCCGCAGTGGACAAGCGATAACGAGCGTGACAATGAATAAATAAATTCTTCCTCATTTATCTTAATCAGTTTTAATGATAACGAGCACTTTAAACTTTTCTTCATTTTTAATGTAGTCCCGAAGGTCAGGATTTTGACGCAAATTTCCATACAAATAGGCAACTTTATGTAAACAATATTTGCTTGTATGAACGTCAACCAGAATTGCAGGTATTGTTATATAAATGCTCATGTTTTAGTACTTCCTAATCTTACTACATAATATACCTACATGCGAAAGTGTTTTTGTTGGTTTGTTATTGTTTCATAAAGCAACGGATTTATGTGGTTTTTAGCATAGATACCGTTGAAGGACCACGAAGTGACATAGACTATGCGGGCAGAAACCTGTTAAAAAAATATAATTTTGCTAACTTACTTTTTCTGATCGCATATCAAAATGACAATCATATAAGTATCCATGACTCTTAAAACCAGGTTCCTTATTTTAAGATGTCGATAAATCTTAAAAATATGTGGTCCATATGTCAGGCAAAAACTATATGTATTATACCTAAGCATAAAAAGATATTAACGCGGTGAATGAACTTTTATAAGAACCAAAACCAACTGCTGCTTTAATCGCAAAGCCGATACTTTGAGATGTTCGTAGCGTAAATGCCAGGTGCGCAGACGCATCTGCTCGGTTGTTTACAAGAGACGCGCACGTGTCTTATTGTGTGAGATGGTTTACACTTAACTGACACAGTGCCGGAGCTAGTGTGATTGGCGCCCTGGAACACGAGCGCTCCAGATGCAAGTATTTTACAGTTGTTATCGAATTGGTCACAACCTCGCCTGACGTTTAATTCTACACTAATATTATAAAAGGAAAAGGTGGCCAAGTGCGAGTCGGACTACCGCACGAAGGGTTCTGTACCATTATCTATAAAAACGGCAGAAAAATCACATTTGTTAAATATATTTTTTATTAAGTTTTTTAGTTTTTGTTGTTATAGGGGATTAAATACATCATCTGTGAAAATTTCAACTGTCTAACTATCACGGTTCATGAGATACAGGCTGGTGACGGATGGACGGACGGCGGAGTCTTAGTAAAGGGTTCCAAACTCTTAAAAATATGTATGTGTACAAACAATCCACAGGCTCCGAAACCACTGGACTGATTCAAAAAAATCTTTCACCAATGGAAAGCTTAATTTTTTAGGAGTAAGATGAGTTTTAGCTAGAAAATTTTGAAATGGGAACGGGACACCGGGAAGAGCTAGTATTTTATACAGCTGCCGTTAAAAGTAAAGTCAGTCCACCGTGAATTAGAAGAACACACTTTGCAATGAAAATTACTTATCATATTTATGAATCACTAGGTTGACGGTGTAGCACAACATCATGGAAGTACTCGCAGGCCCATAACTTGTTCGGAGATATGTCTAACAGCATCCTGGTCAGAACTTACAACATGCCACGTTAATTTGCCAGCCTCTTCGGCAATAAGGCGTATACGTAGTTTTTTATTTAAAATAATCTAACCTCTACGTAACAACTGTTATTGTAGGATAAAAGAAAATATACAATTTATTCTTAACAGCGCCCTAAAAATTTTGCGCCCACTTTTTTCAATAATCGCCCTGTCCCTCAGTACGGTTTTATAATGCAGACTCATGGAAGATCTATGGCGTATTATAGTAGATCACGTAACGTTCGTGGATAAATGGAAATTATAACAATTACAGACATGAAAAGAAGGTTTATGTTTGTATAAGGCGTGTATTTTTATCAAGATTTATAATAAAGTAAATTTTACGATTTTGCAAGTGCGTTTTTTACCAGAATACGTTTAGGTTAAGCAAAGGTAAGATTTAATTATGCAAGTAAGATTAAATTTGGGAAAAGACCGTCAAATTAAGATAACAATTAAAAACCGGCCAAGTGCGAGTCGGACTGGCACACAAAGGGTTTCGTACCTCCGCGCAATAAAAAACACGTTTCTTGTGTACCCTTTGATTCTTAATCTTTTTATTAATAGCCATAGTAATACACACTCAACGCAAATTTCACGTGTCTACCTATTACGGTTTAGCAGCGCCCCGCGGTTTCTCCCGCGTAGTTCCCGTTCCCGTGTGAATACGGGGATAAAATATAAGCAATGTGTTATTCTGATGTATAAGCTATATGACTGTAAAGTTTCATCAAAATCCGTCGTGTAGTTTTTGCGTGAAAGAGGAACAAACATCCACACATACAAACTTTTGCGCTTATAATATTAAGTGTCATTTGGCACCCTTTGGGTACAGAACGATAAAAATCGATCTCTTAGGGTCGCGCCACACCTGCGGAACTTATGGCGCGGAACTTTCGGTGAACAACATACATTACGGTTGACGCGGGAGGCAGATCCATTTGTCTTTAAAGTGAAACGTCAATGTATGTATGTTGTTGTAATTTCCGCAAGTGTGTTTTGACCCTTAGGGTCGCGCCACACCTGCGGAACTTACGGCGCGGAACTTTCGGTGAACAACATACATTACGGTTGACGCGGGAGGCAGTTCCATTTCCAGTTGTTCACCAAACCTTCGGCGCTGTACGTTCCGCAGATGTGGCGCGACCCTTACCCTATTGCTGAGTGGCAGAAGGACAAACCAAAAACATACTGTCTCGATTATATTACAAATTAAGATACGACGCAAAACAAAGCGTCACAACGAATCCCCCTTGTGCGACTTTCATTTAATTTATTGCCACGCTAAAGCAAATCACCCTAAGATTCGTATCTTATTTAATATCACGTTCAGTAAACATACCTACCGCTCTCAACAGATCCAGATCGAAGTGTAAAATTCAGAAGTGTTGCTATAACAAAATTTTATTAGATTGAAATACCATTGATAGTAAAATCTTTATAGCATTATCACCTACGAGTTTTAGGCAGAATAAAAATGATTTCAGTTGCTATAAAGGTTAAAGAGCCGGCCGAAAATCAGTGAGGCTCGGGTTAGAATCCTGGCATGTACCAATGACTTTTGAAACTTACGTACATATTTATTACTAGCTCCACGGTGAAGGAAAGCATCGTGACGTGAGGAAACCCGCAGGTCTCAGAATTAATTCTGAGACATGTGTAAATAGACCCGGTCCGGCGATGGGCTCACCACCTATCACGTTTAGAGGTCCAATGTATCTCGTGAAATGTGGGTATATCCAGTAATGGATTTCCTCTGCCTACCCCTTCGGGGATGAAAGGCGTGAGATTATTTATTTATTATTTATGTTTAAAATATGGCGGGAGTTTATGTGGATGTTTTGTAGCCGGATTAATTAATGTTTTGCTTTAACGAATAGACGTAGATATTATCTTATTCATGAATTTAAACACAACCACATGATGTGTAGCCATATTATATTGATACTATGTATTTCAGGTATAAAATGAATATGATGTTTTTAATAAATGCATATTCCAGTAAAGTCAACCTGAGTGGATACGATACTTTGCATCGGCGATATTGCGACTGCACCGCGTTTGATCGCGGTAAAGAAATTACGTGTTTAAGCGACTGCATCCACCCCTGGATTTGTCCAAAGGCTGGCATTTACATATTTTTTAATAATGGGCTTACTCTTGACAACCGACTATCCCGAACCCGTAGAGAGCCCGAAGGCAAAGGCCTACAATGGGACGATCTTGCCCAGAAGATTCCATGGGACCAATTCCACTAAATGTCAACGGTTATAGACCCTGTTCACTCGAGCCTTAAAGGCTGACGTGTGATATGAATTCGGAAACACAAAGTGTGCTTGCTCATTCTGGTAAACCGTTTTGGTGTTTGGTTCGTTATTAAAACCGATAGGAATTGATCAAGGGGGGCAGCACAAATGCAGTGGCAACTTATGAAAAGTGTAAATCCAGCACTGACCGCATTTGCGTGCGGAGAGGTGAAGCTAGGGACCAAATCTAGATACAGTGGCTGCGACAAGTATCAGTCGCTGCATCGAGCTTCCAAAGACCGACTCGATCACCGCGATTGGCGGTTTTAGCCGCAGTCATGACTGCAGCTAGCTTCGCCCATCGCCGATGGAAAAAAACACGGGTTGCACTCCGGGAGTGCCGGCAGAAGTGAAAACTTGATTATCGATTTCGGTGTTACAACACTACTCTCCAACCGTCTTACGGTTTTTCGATCAGCACACGTGACCTGACGCGAGTTTCACAGTTTTTACCCATCCCACAAAAGTGCTCAACGCCGCTAAAGAAGTTTTCACTTCAAAAATATCTGCGTTTGATCACGATATATAAATCGCGTTTTTGTCACCGGTTTGGCGTGCGGAGAGGTAGAGGTAAAGCGAGGGACCAAATCCGGATTGAGTTGCTGCGTGTACCATCCGAATGTTTGCGCAGTGTAGCGTCTAGTTGCTGCATCGAGCTTCCGAAAAGCAACTTATTCGCCGATAGCCGCTTGTAAAGGTATCTCGTCTGCTCAAGCCCTTAGAGTCCCAAAACAAAAAGTATTGCTGAGAATATCTTACTAATCCTCTTCTCACCAACATTATAATTTTTGGCGACCTTGCTACCGATCCCATGTAAATTAAAGACACCAATATAATGTTAAGTGCCCGACCCAATTAGGGTTGTCAGTGAGAAGTTTCCAAAATTTGAATTTCAACGGGCTGGTATTTCACGTCTGGGAACCATCATTTAAGGGATATATATCATTGTAGCTTTTGCCGGCGACTTCGTCCGCGTTTCGGGTTAAAAAATACCTAGCCTATGTCAGCTTCCGATCCTCAAACTAACTCTATACATAAATCACGTCGATCCTCTGCTCCGTAGCTGCTTAAAACCTACCTTAAAACCTATTTTCGTTTAAAGTAAATAAGTTTATTAAAAGTAAAACATGGCTTTTATAGAAATACTTCCTTGCTATGTAAGCTGTAAAAAAAATCAGTTTTTGAATATGTTTTCGATTTTCATAATTGTCAACCCTGCACCCAATACCTAAAGATACTAAGGGCATTGCACCATACAATCTTCGGAGGCGCAAAATTTCACCAAACAGACGCCGCCGCGCCGGCTGCAAATTGAATAGAAAAACACGAGAAACGCAAAGTATTTAAACAAACAACGTTAAATAAACGTTTTGCAGCACCCCTGGCGTCGGCTCAAATTAAAAATCGATGAGACTCACCTTCCACCACACCAGAAAGTCTGCTTTGTTGATCAGTTCACTTCTTGATATTATGGGGTAGGCTATTATTTAACAGAACAGCCGGTGAGTTATGATGATTGTTCTTAATTCAACGCTTATCATCTAAGAATCATTTTTTCAAAAGTTTTTCTTGCAATGTTTTTGAATTAGTTAATGAAAATCTTGGAAGTGAATTTAAGTCCTCTTACCGACGTTTGATGGAGCTGAAATTTTGCATTATGTAAGTTCGGTGACAATGCAATATTATGTTACCATCGAGCTGATCTAATGATGGAGCCGTAGGAAGGTAGATGATGGAATCGACCCACGGAAGTCTACCTTAAGCTTTCAAACAGTGAAAAGTGTAACTGAACCATATCTTAAAGTCAGTTACAAATATATCACGGCCGAGTATTTACAAACAACGTTAAATGAACGTTTTACGCTCACACTAGTCCCGGCATTGGTTCAAATTAAAAATCGATAGGATCCGCCTTCCACCGTTTCCAGTCTACTGAATCGATGCCATAACAAAAAGACTAAACGGGTCAATGAACTTTGTGATACGCTAACACCTATCAATTAAACCGGGTCACTGCTTATTTGGTTATGATTGGCTGAGATTTAAGTTGATTTAACTCGGATTAAGCGGCGATTAAGTTATTAAGTGGCAGGGAGCCATTAAGTTTGTTAGATTATCAGTAATGTTGGTTTATGTTGCAAAACGGAAGACAGGTTAATCTGGTTTTAGAGGAGTGGAGAATATATACTTACAATAAAATTATTACATTACGATTTTGTTGGTTCTATAGTTCTAGGTATTACATTTAGTTAAAATATTTATTTACATATTAAAAAACACCTCCAAAGAGGAACCATGAGGGTCACCGCCCAGAAGACTGGTTGGATTACCCCCTGGATAGCTAGGCTGATCCTTTGACATACATGATGTTTATCTCTCTGGTCACCTAAAGCCTCGACCAAACGTACTGACAGTTCTTTAATAAGCTTCCGCGCCTCCGGACCCCACGGTCTCATGGTCTCCACCCCAAAAGCCACAAACATTAAGCAATAATTGAAGTCGGCATTTTTGCGTTGCCTAGTCAAAGGTTGATACCAATTTATGCAATTTAGTAGTTGAACACTGATCACTAAACAAAGTCTTTAAGTACCTTGGGAGTCAGTGTTTTATCAGGCTAGTTAGTGAGCAGTGAGAATGATCATCATTAATTTTGAAGAATATGGGTATTTTAGAAACAATAAAATAAATAATTATTGCTTAGATATAAAATAAATAAAAAAAATAATCTCACGCCTTTTATCCCCGAGGGGGTAGGCACAGGTATTCCATTACTGGATATACCCACATTTCACGAGATACATTGGACCCCTAAACGTGAGATGAGATAGTGGTGAGCCCATCGCCGGACCGGGTCTATTTACACATGTCTCAGAATTAATTCTGAGACCTGCGGGTTTCCTCACGATGTTTTCCTTCACCGTCGAGCTAGTAATAAATATGTACGTAAGTTTTTGAAAAACGCATTGGTACATGCCAGGATTCGAACCCGAGCATCTCTGATTTTCGGCCGGCTCTTTTACCGTACGTTACGTAAAGCTATCAGTGCTTTGATATCTATGCAATTTAAATATGTAGTGGAACAGGCGACTTGATAATTATATAATTTAGTTTGTTATTTTATGCTTATATTTTAATTGCAGACTGATTTATTTTTAATTTGAATTGTAAAATGTATGTTTTACTTCGACTTTGAATTAAATTGATATTGTAATTTATAAGTAAAATGGCAATGGGTTCCCCTATGTTCGCTGTGCCCTTGAATGGCGTCACTTGTACCAATGAACAACTAAATTAAGTTTTAATTAACACCTTATAAAACAAAAAACTTGCAACAGTTGCAACAACTTCTCTGAACCTGAACTCAAAAAGCAAAAAGTTTTTAAAACATTGTCAACGTTTCAAAACTGTTAATATGCGTGAACTTATTAATTAATTATTGACCATAGCTACCATGGACACAAAAAATTGTGGAAGTGTGTTTTATTTTAAAACTAATATCGTAGCGTAAACCTAAGTTTGCGATAGCTGTGTCCCTTGGTGAACTCCCTTGAGGTTGAGTGACCTCAGGTGAACACTAGGCACCCACGCCGAAGGATGATGTTGCATTACAAGCGGTAGCGGGAGCGATTTGTAATTTTTTACGCTAAGACATGGGAGAGACTGAAAGACCAGGATTTTGAAGAAAATTATTTATCGTCATTTTGAAGCTGCATTACGGAGTTTACGAAAATTAAATATTAGAAGAGTAAATTCGTTGTAGGAGTAAATCCTAAAGAATCTTATATCCTGAAGTGTCTATACTTACATACATAAAGCTCACACCATTGTCCCACAGGGGTAGGCAGAGACGATGGATCGCCACTTTGCTCGATCTCTGCATACTTCTTTCGCTTCCGTCACATCCATAAGCCTTTTCATGCACGCTCTTTTATTCTTCGCACTCCGGACCCCAGCTTTTTGAAGGACGTCACTTATTTGATCCGTGAACGTCCTTCTGGGGCGTCCTCTTTCCTTGCATCTGTGTCTATAGTGTAGTGTAATTTCAAAAACCAAACGTCTTAGCTATTTTTATTATTCTGCAAATAAATAAAGAATTTGGTTGAAACTTTAGAATTATATCCACAAATAGGATCCATATTAGTTCATATTAACTTATAAATAACTCTGATAACGAAGTGGTATATAGGTATTGAGGATCGAATGGATTACACAGTAAAGTTATAAAGAAAATCATTCATAACATAAATGTTCAAATTATTCCTATTATTAAAAATTAAAATCTACACCTCTTGTCAATGTGCTATCATTCTTATGTTAGAAATCACGTGAGCGTTTGTATTGTCATAATATATTTATGTGTAGCATAGCGATACTTTGTTATTGTTTACCGTTTATCGACTGTTTTGTAGTTAGGTAACACGTTGTTGAATGGTATAAGCAAAGACGTTTAAAGAAAAAGTTTCTCTCTCTTATAGACTGCTAATGTTCTAAAAACACTATGGAAACCGCTTCAACCAAAAATCGGGGCGCGGGGGGCGAAGTATGAGATGACGTACTAAATGTCAATCAATTTACCAATAGTATTTAAAGGACATTTTGCGCTCGGCCAATCAGAAAGCTCACGTATTATTTTACTTTTGAATTTGCTCCAATAGTGACGGACTAGTGAAGTAATCATATACCACACAATCGATATCGATAAATGCTGCAACATGTACTATAATTTCATTTGATTTCAAAAATTTGCAAATTTGAATTATAAATATAAATTATCTCATTATTTTACTTCCTTCTTTAAAAAAAATCCTTCTTTACTATAATATAAATGCAAAAGTAACTCTGGCTGTCTGTCTGTAACATTTTTACGGCTTAGCCAATGAACCGATGTCGATGAAAGGTAGGAATATAGGCTGCACCCTGAGGAAGGATATAAGTTTTATTTCATTCTGCAAAGGGGATGAAGTTGTGAGCAAAAGCTAGTATCTCAAAGCTTTTTAGGCTTCAGGTAAATGTTATTCTATTTTTAAGTTCTAAATAAATAGTATGATTCGATCTTTAGAACACAAAATTTTTTTTGAGGTTGGGATCTCTTGGAAATCTGAAAATCATTTCGAAAAAATATTGCAAATTTTATCGACATAAAATTATTCTATCGATATTGTATATTTTTTGTCAAGCACTAAGGAAATGTTTATAAATAAAAATACAAATATTTAAATATATTTTTTGTGGTGTAGTCTGAACAGGAAAATACTAACAGGTGATAGGTAACGCCTGTATTGGATTTCCGCGAATTTACTGTGGAGTTTCCGCACCAAGCAACTACGCAAGCGGGCATATTTTTGTCAAAACCGAGAGCTTGTTTCGATCTGACTTCCAATATGGCATTGTGTTGTCAAACCAGCGGCCACGTGAAAATACGGTCTGTCAACCGAATGTTGGCGAGGATTCACTAGGGCGAGATTTCCTACATTGGCACTCTATAGGAAAGAGAATAATTTTCTTCCAACCTCTTTGGGTATAAGGTTTACAGTCGCATTGTTTCGTTTATTATCCGAAATACTACAATGTATTTTACTCACTTAAAGTATCGATACTATAACTAAAATAAAAGACGTTTGATAGAGGAAAACAAGAGGCAATTTTGCGACGTGGCTGTTTTGCATGAGCGACATTTTGCGAACGGAACATTTTAGGCGTTTTGAATCCGGTATATATTGTGCGACTACCGTTTAACTAACCGAAATGCTTATGTGATATTTAAACGACAAACCTATATTTTGCGAGCAGGACATTTTGAGAGAAAGAAACATTTTGTAAAATAGAGGTTTTGAGTTGGGTAAATATTTTCCGATTTTTGTGTGATATATTTAGAATTTATTTTCTTCCATGTATGTTTTTTGTGGCATAATACTTTTGTTGACATTCAGATTTCAGACTTGATCTTACTCTTTGTAGATATTTTCCTAGTTCTCTAGAGATAAAAATATATATCTGAAAGTCTGCAATGGCCAGCGACTGACAGTAACACCAGTTATTGAAAAAAATAATTATTTGTCTGTCTGTGCCCACAGGCGGCGAAATAAACATTTCACAAACGGATCGTTTGGCAATTTTCACGGACAGTTTGTCTGACGTCAAATAAGGTTAGTCGGCTGGAAAATTTTCTGTTAAGCGAGTATTCGTATGCATTTGAAATAAGATTGACATCCTGTCATTTAGTGTTATATTGGTTTGTTAACTTTTAACCGAGTTTAGCGCAAAATATTCAAAGCGCAAATAATTGTTAATGCATTAGATTTTTCAACTCAAATGTAAATCAGTTTAACTAACTAAATAAAAAAAACGCTTCGGATTTTTGACATTAAGAAATAGGTCATTTTGCGCTTTTGACATTATGCGACTAAATAAATACCTTGAGACAAACATTAAGATGTACTTATCCGTTTTTTCTAGTTTCTTATACAATTTTGTGGAATTCCCAACTTTAACTCTCGAATTCTTGAACTTAAACAACTTCCGTTTGGTTTGTTTTTATTTATAAACCTGGATGACTGTTTTTCGCCTAGACATTTATTTGTTCCTTTATCATCGGTCAGTGCGTTGGTTTAACTCTCAAAGGTCAGCGCAGCATTGTACTTAAAATTTTCTCTATCAACATTCTTATCTGCATACACTTTCTTCTCGCACATAATATCAACCTTCACAAAACCTATCCATCGTTACTGTTGTTATCCCATCTTCCTATGACCTTCCATATTCATATTACGCATTCTTCCTACAACTCTTCCTACTTTCTCCCACCTTCATCCCTCCGCATTATATGACCGTATACAATGGCAAACATGACATAACATTTATTTCTTCCTTCCTTCTACACTAATATAAAGAGGAGAGATTTTAGATGTTTGTTTGTAATAAAAAGGCACCGAAACTTCTTTCCCGATATATAATTTTTTTGACAAAAAGACCTTGACCTTGATATCAAGGGAACGGGACTTACGCGGGTGAAATAGCTAGGTACAGCTAGTGTTCCCATAATATTATACATGCGAAAGTGTGCTTGCGGTTTGTTCTTCTTTCACGCAGCTACAGAGCAACGGAAATACGTGATTTTTTGCAAGTAGATAGTTGAAGGAAAGCCATGTAAAAAAGGCTACTTTTTATCCTAGAAAGCTAGTGAAATGTAAATACATAGAAGCTCGCATGAGTAGGTGAAACAGCAAGTGAATTAATAGCGAGTCGTTTAAGGCGCAACTAAACCGCGACCGTGGTTACAATGTATCTCTGTGATCCGGGTTGGCTTACATAGAGGTACTCATTGAAGCTATTATTCAAGTGTAACTAGGTAGTAAGTAATTAAATGTAGAGATAATGAAAACTCTCGATGTGGGTCAATACAAAACTGATCTTAATAATATCAAAAAAGGAGAAACTAATACGTAAATAAATGATACGACGACTGGTAGACAAATGTAGCCAAGCAAAATCAAATATCCTATCTTTTTTACACCCGCAGCAATGAAATTTTACTCAGTCCCATATCAATGGTGCCCGTCGTATGGGTCTGATGTCTACCCAGAAATGCTTTTACGTGACCCCAAAAAGGATTCCGCACCCTCTTTCCCTTCATTTAATACTTAATTTGGAGGCACTCGAAAAAAGGCGGGAAGCCGTCGGCTAATTCGCGCGCTTTTTACTCGCGGTTTTTTTCGGCCAATTGTCTTAAAGGTTGAGAGGGTCAGCTTTTTCGGCTTTTTTATGGCTCTGAGTGGAAACAATTACCAGCTCTTTATTAGAATTGTTTACTTTGTAGTATTGATGAGTTTTACCGTCAAGTATCAATACAGCGACAGTCTCCGTTTATGGGCATCTGATACTTTACTGTTTAGTGAGTTTGCTAACAGTGATGGTTTTTAGGGATCTTTACCAAATAATGCTAACGGTTCTATTACTAAGCCTCCGCTATCTATCCGCCAGTCTGTCTATCTGTCTGTCCGTCAGTGGGCTGTATCTCATGAATGTGTAGCCGCTGCAACAACAGACAATAAAAATAAAGTTTGAACAAAAAACAAAAGAAACGTATGATTCGCACTTGGCCGATACTTTTTCACTCTCCAAAGTCATGAGGTTCATCTGTAAGATGATGTACGTGTATTTGATATACTGTATGGCCTTTTATAACTTTGCAGCGTATTGCTCCCCTGCAGGTTAAAGCAGCAATAAAATCCCATACATTACAAAGGATATGGTTTGAATAAAATAAGTTTCGGAAAATCTATTTCACGAAAATTATTTTGCGAAATAAGCAGAAATTCTGCTGGCGCGGTTAGTAACGAGCATATTCGAAACCACTAGGGCAATCTGTGGTGTAACTTCACCTTTGTTCTAATACATTTTGAAATAAGAACGAGTATGGGAAAGGAATATTATAGATTATATATTCGCAAATTAGTGTTATCTGCTGTCAAGAAGATCCCTAATCTGTTACTCAAAATCCAGTTCTAATGATGGAATATATGAGGAATTGATGAAACGCTTAAAAATTTATACGCGTACATATGGCGTTTTTGATATTTTCAGCAACATTTCAAGCAATTTCATTTATAAATATCATTTGGTTAAGTGGATCTGATAGAAAAGACCACAAATTCGTTTTCGAATATTTCTATGTCAGTTTTTTTGTTTAATGTTATCTTTTCCCAGAAGCTTTTTTAACGAGATGAAATATAATGCGTAGGAATTTTTCTTGTCGAACATCCTTCAAATTTTCCTCAATATTTCAAGCACAGAATTTATATTTTTATCATGCAAAACCAGTAAGTACAACACACTTTTATAATACTAGAAAAACATTAATGGGGTGGGGTTATCCGGGGAAGACAACGCGAAGTTCCCAGAATTTATTTCTGAAGCATGTATAACAGCAACCGGTCTCACCGCCTCTTACATTTAGGAGTCATGAAATACCTCTACCGACCCCCTGCGAAAGGGTGGAGCATATACTTTTTTATAGTAGTGGTTGATGGCCGTAAGAAGCTTAAACTAGCCTAGGACTAGGGTGTCCTAAGCTTTATCTCGTTTACCTTAGGGTGAATTCGACAAAAAAAACAAAAATTTGCTAGGATTTAACTTGGGATATATGTACGTACATTAGCCAAATCCAGCCCTAAACATACAGCTCTCTATAAAAAAGCTAGTTAAACATAAACAGTCAAGTTTGCGATATGATATTACCCGAGTCTATTCCTTGTATTTTTAGTGAGAACAGTCGTGAATTCGTAATGAGTTTCTGAACTTTAAAACTCGTCGATTTCTGAATTTCATGCCTTAAATTTTATAATAATAATAATAATATAATCTCACGCCTTTCATCCCCGAGGGGGTAGGCAGAGGTATTCCATTACTGGATATACCCACATTTCACGAGATACATTGGACCCCTAAACGTGATAGGTGGTGAGCCCATCGCCGGACCGGGTCTATTTACACGTGTCTCAGAATTAATTCTGAGACCTGCGGGTTTCCTCACGATGTTTTCCTTCACCGTCGAGCTAGTGATAAATATGTACGTAAGTTTTGAAAATTAAATTTCTATCAATAAATTGTGAAATAGATCAGAAACTTTGCTACAATCCCGCCAATTCCAATAAAGGTTTACCCAACTACACCAGGAAGAGGGTAATTCTGGAGTAAAGGCTAAAGAGGAGAAGATATTCGTTCGTTTTAAATTATTTCCAGTTCCTTTTAGACACATTCGGGTTTTTAGGTTTTTCTAATTAATATGCGTAGGTCTAGGTCACAAATGTATTGGTGAAAAGTGAAATATCCAGAAATGGAATATGTCTGCCGACATTGGGGGGCAAGTCTTGAGCATTTTTTAATATATATTGTCCGATAGTAAAACTATCGAGGTTACTGTGACGTTACGGGGAGCACAAAGAAAAATAAAAATGTATGGAGTAAAATTTTGCAAATCCGTCATTTTGCGAATCCGTCATTTTGCGAATCTGACATTTTGCGATGGTTCCAAAACTGTTTTATTTTGCACTCACGAAACAATATTTTCTTCAAAGTGATAAACAATTCACAACATTTCAATTTTTTTGCCTTGTGTTTTTTTATGCTCAATAAATAGTACTTTGAAAACTAGGAGACCCATATTTTTTCTTTTCGCGAAATTTGTATTCCAAGTTAGTCAAAAATAATTTTGAAATTTCGAAAAATTCAAAAACGCTTGTAAGGTTGAGTCTACACAGTACCTTCGCCTGGGTCTTGAAAAAAAAAAAGATCAAGATCAAAAACGGGTTGTCAGTGTCATTTTGACGTTGTTTGTTTTTGATTGACGCTTGTTTGGCTTGGTCTATGGCTTGGTTATAATCTTTAGTAATTTTTCGCATTTTCTTTTCTGGACGGAATTGGAAATAATTTACAACAAAAATGAATAAACGGGTTCGTAAGTTAGATCCCCTCGTTACTTGCTTCGTTCCCACCTGCAAAAATACGGTGATAAAGAATCCTCAAAAACACTTTTTCCACGTGCCGAAGTCTTCAAGAACACAGTGGTGTGCTGCTGTAGATAAAACACACGTACCAAAAACTGGAAGTCTTTACATTTGCGAAGATCATTTGAATGTAAGTATCTACTTGGGCTGAATGAACGCCCAAAGCGATCGACAGCCCGCCTGACCCAGACAGGCTAGGCGTCCCCACTCATCATCATCAAGTATCTACTTATCAACAATATAGGCTGAACTGTACAATATCTGACGTGGAATTTAGGGGTGGATGGGGTGGGGAAGAAGGGGTTGGGGTGGGCGACCCACCACCCCAACCTGCCGGAAACGCATACCTAGTTTTTTTTTTATGAATTTTCAAAGTTGATATGGAGCCTAGTAAAAATTGTGTGACGTGGAATTTCTGCTTCATATTTTTTTTTAAGATAGAGGTATATAAGAGGGTTTATTTACCAAAATTGCCGAGCTTGGAAATCAATAGTTTTCGAGATATAATTTTTTGAAATTGTAATAAATTAACCTCAAAACTGTACAAATAGACGCAAGGACATATATCAAACTAGTGGAATGTTTAGGTTCAGTTTATTTTTTTTTATGACCACACAAATCAAACCCGCCCCAGAAACTAGTGGAATGTTTAGGTTCAGGTTATTCCCCCACTACCCCCTACCCCCCCATCCCCCTACCACCCCTAAATTCAACGTCAGATATTGTACAGTTCTTCCACAATATATACCTATGCATTTTAATCGTAGTACAAAATAGTTTTTCTTGATTTGCCTGTTATTTGACTATTACTAATGAATTGTACTCATTTTATTCTAGCTGGAAGAAGCATTACTAAACTACCAAGATTGGATGGACCAAAAAACCAATAGACCCCGGCTGAGTCCCCACGTCCCAAATTGTTTAAGGAACATAAATAAAGACCCGTGTCTTCTGCCATCAACATCCACATCTACAGTCAATGTAGATCCTGTACCAAATGTGCAAGATAAAGGTGTGCTGTGCATTCCCGACTGTTTTCACAAATCTATCCAAGTAAAACCCACTATGGTGAATCGTTTGGTTGGTGCGAGGATTTTCAGAAAAAGGAAACCTGTAAATACATTTGAAGAAGGGTCATCAGAGGGACATGATCTGTCTACAGTTGGCAGTACAACAGAATTTTCTGAAAATGAAAGTTCTAGTAACTTAACAATACAAATAACTTTAGCTGGCAGGTGTTTTATGTTAAGTTTAATAGAAAAAAAACCATTTTCGTATATTGGTGTTCCTAAACAATATTATTGGATTATTCAATATATTGCGAAAGAATTAAAGATACCTTCTTTACACATAATAATAACATTGTACAAGTTAAAAAATAATGAAACATTCGCCAAAATAAAAGACCTTTTTGAAATTTCATTAACTACATTGTGGAGAATATTTAACAAATCTTTAAAGGCACTAAGTTTATTTTTTAGAGAAGTAATATATTGGCCAACAATCCTGAACATTAAGAGGTACCTTCCTACTGCTTTTACTACAAGCAAAGAGTTTGCAAGTGTTCAGGCAATAATAGATTGCTTCGAGATAGAAGTAGAAAAGCCTAAAAAACCTGTAGACCAGGCCCTTACATGGTCCCAATACAAGAATTGTAATACCATAAAATATTTGATAAGTGCTACCCCAGATGGTTTTATAAATTTTGTGTCTGAAGGTTATGGAGGACGTATAAGTGACATGTATTTAGTTGAACAAAGTGGATATTTAGAGATAATACCAGCAAATGCTACCATACTAGCAGACAGGGGTTTCAAGCATTTAGAATCACATTTAGTTAAGAAATCTGTAAAAGTTCTGCGCCCACCTAGTGTCCTCAAAGGCACAAAAATGACAAAATCAGAGGTGATTGATAGCAAAATTTTAGCTAGTTTACGCATACATATAGAAAGGGTTATCAGGAGGGTAAGGGTGATTCGCAAATGACGCGATTGAGGAGCGTCCAAGCCTGAGAATCCATAAAAACATTTGATTTCCATGGTGGGGTATTTTTTTTAAAGAAATGTATCGTGCTTGTGTTTTAATGAATTAGTAATATACTGCATAACGTTTAAAGGAAACCGACAATATTTTTTTAAAATTGAATATCATAAGTTCTTTGGCGCGTCCATTGGGTACTTGTTTTCGTATATCAGGAAAAACTCAGTTTTGAAAGTAAAATAAGCATAAGATTAATATGTCATATTGATAACAAATACTTATGGTAATTGTTAATTAGTTCTTTTCTTCATTCTAATGTTTTGTATTTAAATTATAACACAAACAATTTTGTCCGAGGAAAAAATACTAATTTCTCTGGCGCATAGAAATCGTGTAGCTACTCTGCCTCAAACGACCACTGGGACATATTGTCCAGCTTCCCCGCACCCTTTAGTCACCTGCTAGCTGACGCCAAGGGCAAGAGGTGCGCAAACTTTACGAAACGACGAAAATATTTTTTTTTTCCTTACATTTCGGATTTTCCTCAGGTAAGTGCCTAATTTCTTCGATGTTTATTGTCAAGATAGTATTTGTTCCCGTTGCTTGCGAATTTTTGTACACATTTCCTCAGTCAAACAGTATGCAGGTGGGAATAAAAGGTGAAAATCGTACATCAGATTTTTGAGAAAATAAATAAATATTGATGATTTCTAATTTCTTTGGCACTAATTTATTTGGATTTCTTTGGCATAACGCGCCAAAGAAATTAGTGTTGGTACAAAGAAATTAGAAAAAAAATCGATAAAGGCATTAAAATGTCTAGTATACTAACATTATGTCAATTTATGCTGGTACTTTTTTGTATATTTCGCAGCTAAGTTGATTAATGTAGCTTTAGCCGAATAATAAAATTTTCTTTCCGTGAAATCTAGCGAGACTGCTCGATTTGCTTGCTTGTTCGCTGTCAACATACCTCCCTAGGCCCATTTTTGCAGCATTGTGCAAATATTACGAAATGCCCTACAAGTGAAAGATCTTCATATTATATTAGATACTCCCGTCGTTTTTGTAAACATGGTCAAGTCCTTTTTGCAATATTTTTGTAGCTTTTTGAGGGTCTTTGTTGTTGACCAGTATGGCATGGGTATCATCCAAAGTAACGATTGTGGTATCTTCAATTTGTGGTAGGTCTGCAGTATACAGGATATATAAGACAGGTCCCAGCACAGACTCTTGGGGCCTTTTCATCGTAAAACGTTGACGAAGTACCGGCTTATTTTACATGGAATAGTCTGTCCCTGAGATAGGAATTCAGCACCAGATAATAGCTGTGTGGGAGATTAGACTTGATCTTGCAGAGTAATCCATCATGCCAGCCAGACCCTATCAAAGGCTTGCTGTATATCAAGGAATACAGAGGAGCAGTATTCTTTATTTTCCTGTGTGTTTCTTATTATGTTGTACACTCGGTGCACCTGCTCAACTGTGTGTGCTGAGTGCTGCTCACGGAAGCCAGAAAGGGTAGTATCCTCCTGATTGGGACTTTCTCTAAAACTTTAGAGAGGATTGGGAGCAGACTGATAGGCCTATATGACGCCACCTCTGTGGCTGGTTTTCCTGGTTTGCGTATCATCAGGACTTGTGACGCTTTCGAGGTTGGGGCCTCCGGTTACCTCACTCACTCAACGAAACACAATGCAAGCATTGCTTTACGCTGGTTTTCTGTGAGGCCGTGGTATCACTCCGGTCGAGCCGGCCCAAACGTGCCGAAGCATGGCTCTCCCACGTACTTTTGCTTCTTGTGGTCTATTACGGAACTTCGTGCACTTCCATAATGTGTAGTTTGTAGCATTAGTTGCAGTAAGAGCGTCCAGTTTTAAATTCAAGGTATTGTTGTGCCACTTCTGGATCATTGTCTAAAATTGCTCCGCAGTGGCAAATTTTAATTTTTTTAAAGACTCCTTGTTCCTAAGAAGCGAATTCTTAAAGTAAAGTGCCTTAATTTTTGTACCATATTCTTAATAGGAGGAGGTCGTTGGTTCGATTCCAGCTCGGGGCCAACATTTGTGTGCATGAACATGTCTGTTGGCTTTGTGTCTGGTCATTTAATATTTATTTAAGTATCTTTATCAGTAACTGTTGTTTACAAAACAACTGTTGTTTTGTACTCATTGTACAGGCCCTGCCTAGTTTGGGACTAAATAGCCGTGTGTAAATTGTGTCCCACAATTTATTTATTTATTTATTGTAAAAATAATGTCAAACACCAATTATGTTGTTTTTTTTTATTTTAGTGCCAATTTTGACTAGAAAAATAATTTATTTCTTTACAAATCTAAATTCTTTGGCATGCTTCCTAATTTCTTTGGTACGTTTTCTAATTTCTTTGGTAAGGTTTCTAATTTCTTTGGATAAAAATCTAATTTCTTTGTTAAATGTCTAATTTCTATGGTCAAGTATATTTTAAAATGGCTAAAACTTCGAATCGGCTCGATAGATTTCAGGGTAAATAACATATAAATGTAGGTCTTAGACGCCTCTACAAAGTATGCTAATTCATTTTCTGAATATATGAAAAAAAAATTGCGCCAAAGAAATTATGTGTTTGAAGCCATTTTTTGCGAAACACCCGTAAGAATTTTTAAAATGTTGAAGCCACATGCTGTTGTAAATAATAAATTATTAAACATACTAGATGCTGCTGTAGTAGTTGCTTGTGGACTTATAAATTTACAGTCACCGGTCATAAGGAAGTATTAGGCATTGAAAAGTCAATTTAGGCCAAAATCACAGTGAACCAGGGTGCGAAAAAATCCACTTGAGTTTCATCGGTAAAACGAAAATTCAAATACCTACATTAAGAATACATTGGCTTTTTTATTTGAATACTTTTAGTGCAAAAATTATATATTTGTATTGTAAAGGAATATTGGAAATAATATTTGTTATTTGCATTTCCTTTTTACTGATGAAACTCAAGTGGCCCTTATTTCCTTTTGGGCAGTATTTCAATGATTTTTATGAAAAAAAAAAACGATTAATATATACTTGGGAGCAATGAATCGGGCCCATTTTATATAAGATTTTCCATACAAAGTGGCTCGGTTTTATTGCTCCCAAGTGTTTATTGTGATATATATATAAAATATATATCCATCAATATAATTATATCCTCGCACCCAATCAAGAAAATTTTATGTTATATTTGTATGATTTTGAATAACTGTGTTGCTATAAATGTTATAACTAATAAAAGAGACACTTTACGATTCAAATTTTGATTTTTATTAATCATAATGTACAATATCCAACATTTTCTTAAAAATAAATTTCTCCCAAAACATTTCACCTTCTTTCACTAACTTTTCTGCAAACAATCTGTCATAGTAGACCCAGTGTTCATGGTAGGATTTATTTCTTTCCAAGGTGGGGATCAGCTATACATAATAAAGCTTTTTTCAAGTTCATCGCCAACATTTGCAGCTGTATTTGGGCATTACATTTAGCCGATATCACACTATCTTTAACATAGTTTTCCATAGTTTTATTACTACTGGGGCATTTGATCTCTACAGTGAAGCCTGTCGTGAAGCGACAATTGTATGGGAAACAAGAATATATTTACATTTTAATAATATTTACAAGTTTATATAAAAAAAGGAATTTGTAGAGTGGGGTGTAGGTGGATTGTGATTAGGTAGAAAAAAGTGTAGGTGTGGGTGTAGATGTGATGGATGGGGTAGGAGGTAGAGACGGAGGATGGGCGCACGACTTCGTCAGTGCGGCAGGGGCGAAGAAACCGCGTGCGCGAAGTCAGCACGACGTGGTCAGCGTGGCAGGGGTGAAGACAGCACGACAGCACGGTGTAGTCGGCACGGCAGGGATGAGTAGTTACCAGGCGGAGGGGCCTGCGTGCGTTTGGCAACAGCAAGGCGGAGGGGCCTGCGTGCGTCTGGCAACGGCAAGGCGGAGAGGCCTGCGTGCGCTTGGCAACGGCAAGGCGGAGAGGCCTGCGTGCGTCTGACAACGGCCAGGCGTAGGGGTCTGCGTGCGTCTGGCAACGGCCAGGCGTAGAAGGACGCACGGGAACTTGACGTGGCTTCTCACACAATGAGGGATTCACACGATGAAGACTTTAGAAGGAGGCTCTGCAGGGTCCCGGGGTCACTCGACCCCGGGATAAGGCCTTTAATTAGTACTGTCGCTTTGAAAGCTGGAGTAAGACTTGATCTGCTCTTCCGAATCCTCTGCCTTTTATAGAATTTTGGCAGAGGAATCGTAATTTTGAATTTAGAAGTATTTTTTTACGAATGGCCAGCCCAAAATTCACAATTTAGCGAAAGATCACATACGAAACATCAGGCCACTAATAAAATGAGAAAGAAATTGCCATAACAACCGTTATAAACAACAATGTCAGAAGTGTCAAAATTACCTTTTTAGCAAAATAAACAGCAAACCAATTCAAAAAATCAAGAAATAATAGTGAATCGGAATAGGAAAAAGTAACGCGCATCTGTGCGCTCGAAGCCCCAAGTTCTAGGAGTATAGTGAACACGTGAAAACTGCGCTGTAAGTAATTGGAGCCAAGATCGATTTATAAAGGTGCTTGTAACGTGAAGATACGATGTGGTAGCGCAGTGAAGATGTGTTTTTATAACGTTAACAGGTTTCAGGGATCTACAGAAATGAATGCAGCGAAAAGGCATGATATTAAGAGAAATGCGTCGATAGACATAATATGAGACGATGTGAAGAAAATGGGAGAACAAAGGTAACCGTGAGTAGTAATAATACTACAAGCCATGTTCTACACATAATCCATCTGGTGATGCTCCTACAAAAGGTGTGATTAATTTAAATCCACATTGAATTATCTCGATATTCATTTTTTTCATTATTTCATTCACCACTTCTTTTTCCAAGAGTTTGCCTCTTTTGATAGCCTTTGTTTCAGGAACCTTATAACCTCCAAGAATGGATTTAACTAATGCTCCATCAGTGTTACACTTTGTGCATTCATAAATCTTTGATGCAGTAACTCGTCCCTGCCTTAAAATATGCCACAACTGACTGTGAGCTTGGCTGCGTGTTTGGTTTTCAATTTCATCAATTACCTCTTTAGTTAGTTTATTTTCAACAAAGATTTTCAATTTTGTGTAATCTGTTAACTCGTCTTGGGATAAACTAGTTGTATAGTAATCCAGTAAAAGCTTGAAAACTCTGAAACTATCCAATGTTATTACTATATTGTTATAGTCCGAAAATAAAGAATCTTGTATATTTCTTTTTCGACATTCTCGTAAAAATTCAGCTTTTTTAAGGGAATTAGGAAGATTGGCTGTTGCTGGTAAACGTTTTCCCATTTCTTTGGCTAAAATGCATTTATCTTGAGTCACTGCCGCCGAGAGTTTTGGCTGGGTCCAATAACAGCGCACAGATGTGACTGAAGGCTCTTCAGTCCGCTTAATAAGCCACACAATAAAACAAATTGAATGTTTGCATCCACCCTGACTTGCAGCACAATCTTCACATTTCACATCCAATATTGTTTCTTCTGCCTCGTTAATGTTTGCGACAACTGAGTACATTTTAGTTCGAACTCGATGCTCAGGAGTTACTCTGCCTTTGACAAAACACACAGCATTCTCTCGTTTCACTTCCACATAGCCTACAGAAGTTTCAACGTAAGCATCCCTTGACGACAACAAAACCTTAGCTCCCCGGATTTCGGCAACGTTAAACGAGTCGTTTTCACGCATGTATTGCAACAACATCATGTAATCCACCTTGGGAAGGTTGCGGCTGTCTGCCATGGCATAACCGTCCGAAACTTTCATGGCAAATCACTTTATTAAAATTGAACAGCTTTTTCAAAACGAAACAAAGAAACAAAATATCACCAAACTATGTGAACACTGTTTTGTTTGACATTGACATTTTTATTCATAATAATTAGGGGAGCAAAGATCCTACTGTGATTATGCCTTACTTCAGATTTTTTGAGGATTTTTGTGAATATTTCGTTAAATAAGTAATAAAAAAAATCAAAAAAATATGGAATGGAATACTTAAACGTAAAGCTCTAAATGGTTATCCGTACTTTAGTAATTATTTAAAATTGAAATGTTGTGAATTGGCAGGGACAATTTGATAACACTTCTTTTTCTTGAGAACATCAATTTTAAAATACGAACGAAAGACAAGCAATGATTACATGACAATGTTATAGTAAAACAGTTTTATGTATTTACTGAACTATTCGCATTATTTCCTGCGAGAGCCATATTTTATTGTGAATAAATTCGCAGCGAGATGCGCTTATTTCCCTGGGGACAGTTTTGTGGCTTGCGTAATAGTGCGTGACAACCATAGGTCTATGGTGGCAACGTATTGTGGATTTTATTTTATTATTTATTATCAACACACAACAGATCAATAATACATTGTATAGAAAAATCTGTGTAATTAACCCGGTGTCTGACTAGACGCTATGTCAAGCCATTAAGCATAATTAATTATTATCGTATATCGTAATTATTAGTAAGATATAACATTAAAAAGTGCTGCCCTTGAGTTTGTTGCTGGTTCTTCTCGGGTTACTACTGCATTTGGAACCAGCAACTACTCGGTGAAGTTTATTGGCCATTGTGCGTAGAGAGCAAGTTATACTGCTGTTTACATTCAGCCAATCTCTATGGATGAGTTTAGAGTCCCTTGTTATTGGACTATCGACGTTTTTCAGTGTCTTTTTCTTACTTACAGAAATAAATTATTTGGACTTGAATCTCTTACCATGTTGATATACAGCAAAATTCGCAGCAGATGACTATGTTTTGTGGATTTTAGGTTATAATTTCAACAATTCTAATAGCTTCACAGTTGAGTTGTCTTTTTAATGAGCGGTCTTATCGTTTTAATTAGATCTAACAACTATTCAAAACCATGCCTTTACCCTATACGCAATAACTCATAAAAATTTTATATTATCGTGGGTCCAAAATGTCGTCGCATCCTATTTACGGTTCGCATAGTTAATTAAGGAGTATCCTTACTTGGTAAGTTATAGATAGCAAGTAAATCGCAGCTTATGTATAAAGAGCAGTGATGAATATGAATTACTGATGCGAGGTCATATTTGTAAATTGTAGGTTAGTATACGAATTTTGAGCAGATCTTTTGGATTATAAATAAGTTAGACACACGGTCTAAAATAATACAGCTATGTAAGGAGGTTTATCTACTCTTACACAAAAAAATATTTTACTTGCTATTTACTAGATTTTTTTAAATTTTCCTGGTTTCTGCCTCGTCGGGAAAAAAGTAAGCATATGTGTATGTATGTATTTTTAAATTTTGGGTCACAATTATTTACAAAAGTTAATTTTCCTAATTCCCAAACTAGTCCTTTTTTTCATATGGTTTTATTTAGTCACATAGTTAAGTAATAAACCTTGACAGGGCGGTTATGTATTCTTGAATTTTGTATTTAACACATACAATATGATTAATACGTTAACAATACCTAACCGTTCTATTCATCAGTCCTTTCCATCAGTGCACAATCTCCTTAATACTCTTTGCTTAGTTCATACATACCTATAACATTGCTGAGTTCAATATTTCCCTCAACCACAAGAGCTGACACAAAGACTGTCAATATACCGGGAATAAGGGAAAATATTGTGTTAATTATATAGAAACCTTTTCGCCGAGGGGGAATGATTTATATGACTTGACCGATTGTGGTTTGTCAGTTTAGGGTTCAGTTCAGTTGTCAAAGGAAGCCAGCGGGACTGTATTACTACTGCACTATCTGTCCGTCGGTATATCACATATTTTTTAAATCATAATTCTAACTAATATAAATGCGAAAGATATTTAAAAATTCTTTATCAATGGAAAGCTACATTATTAGCGAGTAACATAGGCTATATTGTATCCACGCGTGTAAAACCGCGGGGCGCTGCTAGAAAGTAATAATTTTAAAAAATCTCCATACAAGAACCGTAATTTTTTAAACGTACGGTGTTACGGAACCCTTCATATGCGAGTCTGACTCGCACTTTGCCGGTCTCGTTGTAGTTATAAGGACGTAAATGCCTAATGGGTAAACTTATTCTCTTATTATCGCTCAGGAGTTGTGGCTATTGTGTTATATACGTATTACTCAGTCGTATTATCGAGCAAGACGATTGGTCAATCAGTCTCATTACTTAATGTCTGATATTGTTGCGGATAAGTTTATGTTTCCGGTCCAATCAAGAGTTGCTTTACATTACATTTTAACGTTCGTTTTATAGTGGATCGTGTAATCTGGGTTGAATTAAACTTATATCTCGGTGATATGGAATTCTACCTTCCAGAACTTTCTATACTTACTCAAGCCTGCTCTCAATGGGATTAGCAGATGCAAACATAGTTATTAGTACCGGGTTTCTGAAACTACTTGGTATATTCCGTAACTCTTAAAGACAGACACACGAGTTAATGTCATTGCAGGGGTACGCAGCCGTAAAACATAACAAAACGGGGTTTAAAGTAAACACGTATATAACTGTCACTTTCTTTTTAATACTGTTGAAAAGCTACAGCATCTGGTTTTAAAAAGTGTCTCCCATTTTGCAATACTTTGTAATAACCCCGCTACGTCTAAATGCGTAGCAAAACACATCCAAAAATATTATGTTGGTAGCAGGTACGACCTGAAATATACGGCGATAATAAATAAAATTATGGGCCGTCCAGAGGGCTGATAAAAGAAGACTACATACGGCCGAGACGAGAATGTTGAGATGGATGTGTGCAGTGACTAGAGTTAGGAATTAGTACCTAAGATGAAGTCTGAAAGTAGCACCCGTGACGGAGAAGTTGAGAGTTAATCGTTTGTCGTGGTGCGGACATATAATTTATTTATTTATTTACCAACTTAAACTAACAGTAGACAGACCACTAATGAGGAGGGAGGAGAGTAAATTATAAGACGAGTACTTAGAAAGAAAGAAAGAAATATTGAAATATTTATTTGTAATAATAATAATAATATAATCTCACGCCTTTTTATCCCCGAGGGGGTAGGCAGAGGTATTTCCATTACTGGATATACCCACATTTCACGAGATATATTGGACCCCTAAACGTGATAGGTGGTGAGCCCATCGCCGGACCGGGTCTGTTTACACATTTATTTGTCCTATTAATTAATTCTTCGAGCACTAAACTTAATGTAAAGTTATATACATTAAGTTATTTATATATAATATAAATCACTTAATGTATATATATATATATTACTAGCGGATGCCCAGCGGCGTTGCCCGCGCGGATTCCGTTTATTCCCGTTCCCGTGGGAAATTCCGAAAATCCCTTCATAGTGGTTGCCTACGACATACTTAAGACACCTCCATACCATATTTCGAATAGCGGGTGCCCAGCGGCGTTTTCCCGCTTGGATTTAGTTTATTCCCGTTCCCGTGGGAATTTCCAAAAATACCTTCATACCAATTTCCTATGACATATCAGACACCTTCATACCATTTTTCAAGTTTCTTGGTGTTATCGTTTCGGAATAGTTACGTATTTCTCTTTTTAACCAGTTTTTTTATTTTCCCGTGGGAATGAGATATTTTTCTCGAATAAAAAGTACCCTAGATGTTGACCCGGGTACTCAGTTATCTCCATACCAAATTTCATCAAAATCCGTCCAGTAGTTTTTGAGTGATGCGTGCACAACCAGACAGACAGACAGACAGACAAAAATTCCAAAAATTGGTGTTTCGGTATCTATATCGATAACTATATACACTACCGTTAAAATTTTCAAAAAATATTTCATGTACAGACACGGCCCCGTTAGAGTTTTATTATATGTATAGACTAGCGGATGCCCAGCGGCGTTGCCCGCGCGGATTCCGTTTATGCCCGTTCCCGTGGGAATTTCCGAAAATCCCTTCATATTGGTTGCCTACGACATATTTAAAACACCTACATACCATATTTCAAATATCGGGTGCCCACCGGCGTTTTCCCGCTTGGATTTAGTTTATACCCGTTCCCGTGGGAATTTCGAAAAATCCATTCATACCAATTTTCTATGACATATCAGACACCTTCATACCATTTTTCAAGTTTCTAGGTGTTATCGTTTCGGAGTAGTACGTATTTCTCTTTTTAACCAGTTTTTATATTTTACCGTGGGAATGAGATATTTTCCTGGAATAAAAAGTACTCTAGATGTTGACCCGGGTACTCAGTTATCTCCATACCAAATTTCATCAAAATCCGTCCAGCAGTTTTTGAGTGATGCGTGCACAACCAGACAGACAGACAGACAGACAGACAGACAGACAGACAGACAGACAGACAGACAGACAGACAAAAATTCCAAAAATTGGTGTTTCGGTATCTATATCGATAACTATATACACTACCGTTAAATTTTTCAAAAAATATTTCATGTACAGACACGGCCCCGTTAGAGTTTTATTATATGTATAGATATATAATAGTTTAAAGCGTGGACAAAAGGTTCTAAGGCTCAGCATTGGCTGTGGACAGTCCACAACCGCTGATATTATGCCATGCACTTTATGTGAATGTTGAAGAGGGGTCGAGCACAGAAAAGATGGATGAAGAAGGAAGTAGAATGTAGATATGACTATTTATAGATATTAATGGAAGTAGAAGACAACGCGTCGACCCCAAATACTGGCAAAAGAGCAAATATTCGGGAACAAATAAATAAATGGATGAACCAATAAGAAACCTACTAAACGATCCTTATGAAATAGCCCCCCCCTGTCGCCGGCGCCACGGAGTACTCCATAAATCACTGGTTGGTATGCCACAAGCGCGCAGAGAGAAACTGCGCCGGCGCGGGCGCACGTATTAGGTATGCGAGTAAAAGTGTATCCCGACGCATCATCGGGCTACCATGGTTTTATACGAATGCAGGACAAATCTTACATGGCAAAGTTTATTGTTCAAATTTGAGGTCTGATTAGTATTATTAATACAAAATATGTTTTTCTTCTATTTATACACACATAAGTAATATCATTTGTTGAATTTATTATTATTGGATTACAACTGCTTATCTTTACTGCTGCTGATATCGATAACATAACATTATAATGCCCCTTATCAATTAGTTCATCTGAACCACTGAAGGCACATGCCCAATTTAAAGAAGTAAGTAATTTAAATTATTAAAACGCTAAAAAACTCTCTAAAAAGCTTGAAAATATTACCCTTTTTTCTGATGTATTCGGTTAAATATGTAGCGTATGCCACTTGAAAATCTTTCAAACCTTATAGGCGGAGGTCAATGAAACATAAAACCAAAAAACATAATACTCTCTTCCGTGCAGTCGCGTAAAACACCGTACATAATCCGTGAAAATATTTCGATCAAACCTTTCGATTTTGCCTGGTTCCTGCAATTTGGTTAATAACATATCTGATTAAAATTGCCACAATGTTTAATGCGAATGAACGGGGGCGAGGCCGTCTTGTGTGAAGAGACAGTCAATCAAATTTCAATTTGGCCTGTGATTCAATTAGTCACAGAAAATTTTCCATGTATTAAATACACAAAAAATAATAATTTACTATACTAGTCTTAAAAAATATGTAAATTTTAAGCCTGAGTTACTTTCCCCCCCCCCCCCCCTCACAGAGGATGTATATTTAAAAATTCTTTCTTAGCGATCACCTACGTTACATAAGGACCTCTTGTAATTCATTTAGACTGCGTTGTCTGTCAGTCAGTCAGTTATAGGAGTTTTAGTAAGTAAATTACCATTAAAATGTACATGGTCTCTCTTTAGGAAACAATTTATACAGGGTGACTTTTTTTACCATTGGAAAAAAATGTGGTGTGACAGATTCATTTGGCAATGTTAATAAAAAAATTTTTTTTTTCTCAAAACAATTTTTTCTTGCTCACACTAATATACATTACACAATTTTAGTCAATAATACACACTGAGATATTAGAAATAGTATTTTAAAAAGAAACAGGCTTACTTTGTATACGTGTATAACTTCGGCTCTAGGTACCTTATACGTCATATTTTTCTCCAGACGGTAAAAAAAATCATCCAGTATACTGGATGTTTGTTTGGATCCAGTATACGAGATTAATTGTTAAATATAGTCATGTTTAATGCAATTTACAAAATCTAGAAAGCTACGCACAGTACTACGCGCAGCTGGCGGTTGTAGGTAGATTGCGCATAAATGGAAGCTACGAGCCTGTTTCTTTTTTAAATACTATTTCAAATATTTCAGTGTGTATTATTGACTACAATTGAGTAATGTATATTAGTTAGCAAGAAAAAACTTTTTGAGGAAAATAAAATTTTTTTTAACTTACATTGCCAAATGAATCTATTACACTTACCAATCACACCACATTTTTTTCCAGACAGTAAAAAATGTCACCCTGTATAAAAAAATATAGTCTAAGACATGTTACGGTTTACTTAAAGTACTTTTACTTTTGACATTAGTATCAAATCATGGCCACCTTCTTCGTAACTGTATTATAAAGGATTATTGTCATAAAAGTTGCAGTTATAAACTCAAGTTTTCACTTTCGGTTTGCGAATTGTCTACCGTGTTGTAAATATACAAGCATGGTCATTTTCCTGCTTAGAATCTTTAATGTTTTTGCTTCGAACTTGTTTTGTCTGGTCTTTTGCCTCCATTGGTCCCAACCAATATCTACATTCTCTTCCTTCGTGGTCTTGGATTGATGTATGTACTAGCGACCTGCCCCGACTTCGCACGGGTGCAATGCTTATACTAAAACCTTCCTCTTGAATCACTCTATCTATTAAAAAAAACGCATCAAAATCCGTTGCGTATAGGGATATAGGGACAGAAAAAGAGAATTTGTTTTATACTATGTAAGAGTGATACTTACATATAAAAATTAATTGTCTTGCCTTATAGTCTCGTAAAACTCGAAAATCTCTATCGATTTTGATAAAAGTAATTGTATTATTGCGATCCTTAGCTGGTTTAGTTAGATTTACAATTGGACCTGATTTGTGGCGCTGTTATCTGCAAGAAGACTTCTGTCCGTCACTAGTTATCTATTTTCCTTTAGCCTTTGGCCTATAAACCATCCACATTCATATTAATTAGTCAAACACCGCGCGGTTCCAATTCGCACCGTAACAATTAAAAATCAATTGTGTCTATGATTCTTGGTTTGAGAGGTTAAAAACTGCCAAAGTCAATACGTGTCTAAAACTCCATTAGTAACTTGTTAGTAACATTTCGTCAGATCGTTAGTAAAAAAGTCCCCAAAGTTATTAAAGTTTTATGGCCAATCACGGCGCTGAGCTGAAATATTTAATTGGGTCGCTGAATAGTGGGAATTCTATACAATCGCCTTAGAACGTCACTTGACATTATTTCGCGGTTTGATATTATGACACTGAAAGATGTGTATTAAAATTTGAGGAGTTCCCTACATTCCTCTTGCATCGCATCATCAGAACAAAATTTTTTTAAAATCGCAACACATTTATAACTATTTAATATATCCCTTAAAATAAAATCAAATAATTTTAAATCGGTTTATAAATGACCGAGTTCTAAAGGAAGAGACATAAAAAAACAACAAATAAAATACAAACCAATTAAGAAGTTCCTTCTTTTTTTGAAAGAAATTAAAAAAAACTGAAGACTGACTTCTTTTTTCTGAAGTAGTTTAAAAAACTTGTGTATTATGGTTCGCGTAATCAACTGGATGGATTTTTAATTTTCCATTGAAAATTTATGGGTATCACTTGAAAAAGGAACCTACTTCCAAATATATGAAAATATAAATCACTTGAATGTGTGCTATCATAAGAAAATATATCAGAATCCAGATTTTGTTAAATGACATTTTACGTTCTACGTCTTTTTTTCCACTGAACTATAAAAGCTCGGCCGTTCGTTCCAGTTTCCCAGATAGTTGTTTACTTTAGGGGAGGAACTAGCAGATCCACAGAACTCAAAGAGATTCAAAATAGGACATAGAGGGGTCATTGGGAATATTTTCATAAAA
The DNA here is from genome assembly GCA_963855545.1 of Ethmia dodecea. Classification (NCBI taxonomy): domain Eukaryota; kingdom Metazoa; phylum Arthropoda; class Insecta; order Lepidoptera; family Depressariidae; genus Ethmia; species Ethmia dodecea. Next base: position 4,622,043 of record OY979462.1, read on the forward strand.
AAACTTTGAACCTCAATCGTCATAGTATGAACGCGAGCTGTCATTCGGTCGAAATCGTACTAGACTTATTCCACTTGTAATAACATTTGGCTTCAAATTTTCCTCGCTTTGTCCCCTCTATGTCGTATTATATTTTGATCTCTTTGATAAAACTATTCGATAGCAGAATAGATGTTTTTTATATATAATTACCATAGGTCTTATAGTAGAAACGTTTAGCAGTTTTATCGTTTTATTTATACCATTTTATTGTTATTCCCTCACCAATTTGGTCTGGCTTGATAAGAAAGACGTATTGAATTCTATTCTGATGATTAATAGCCTAATAAACAATTTTACAGTTATCTAGCTGTGCCACTTAGCTTTACGCGTTTATAAAACATAGCTTAGTCTCTTGAGACTACTGTAGCTTACTATCAGTGTAAGAATTTTTCTAGTCAAAGCAGTACAATCACTAACATAGTATAAAACAAAGTCGCTTTCTATGTCCCTATATCCCTATGTATGCTTAAGTCTTTAAAACTACGCAACTGATTTTGATGCGGTTTTTTCTAATAGATAGAAAAATTCAAGAGGAAAGTTTTAGTATAAGCATTGCACCCGTGCGAAGTCGGGGTGGGTCGCTAGTATATAATATAATCCTATTGTATTGACCGGATATTTCAACATTCGGCTTTGCCGTAATCAGAAAACACATGAAAGTAGTAAAATTTTCTGTTCCATTGTGCGTAGTTCCGTGGACAGTTCCCAATTTTTTCAATTTAAGACGGAGGGGAAAGCTTGTGATTGGATTCTAAAAGGAAAAAGATCGAACAACGAGTAAACTTTTTAGTTTCATGGACGTTGGGGCGATCAACTTTTTCCATTTGCTATATCTATAATAATTTATTTTATAAGTAAATAGATAAATCTGATTGACTGGCAGACTCATCAAAGCACAGCTAAAATTACTGGAACTAGTCTTTGAATAGTAGATTCCTTTTATGACCTACGCGTCGGATAAGAAAGAATTTTTTAACAATCCCACGGGAACGGGAAAAAACGATCCGCTTGGGCAACGCCGCTGGGTGTCTTCAAGTGACGCCAGCGACCTATGGCAGATGTATGGGGACAATAATTTTCCAACTTCGAAGTTAACTTTGTCCATCAATCCAGTTCATCTTTTTATTACAGCAATATTGCGTCCTTTCATAGCTTATGAACTTCACCTCAGTAATCTTACTTGATTATTTTATACACCTGTGTACAGAACCCTCGGTGTAAGAGTCCGACTCGCAGTTGGTCTGTTTTTATATAAGTAACAAACGTTCTTCAAAAGAAATAACTATAATTACCCACTATTGATTTCTAAAAGTATTAGGCTTTTTTAACAACCTATAATAACATTTATCTCATTTATATAATGGTGGTAATACATCCTTGATTGAAACTATTTCAAATCAAGTTCAATTATATCGTAAGACCAGTAGCGCCATCTATCGCAGTGTTTACTATCACAGTTGCGATCAGCTGAGATCTACGAATGCGATGTGTCAACTTGAGTGCGTACGAGTTGCCGTAGATCATTCATAGATGGCGGTAGGAGTGATCTGTTGGCACATTTGTGTTTTAATTTATCTACATCTACACTATATACTTCTACGCTTATATTGTAAAGAGGTACAACTATTTGTAGAAATATTTTTGTATGTTAGTAACGAATAAACTCAAAAACTACTAAACCGATTTTCAAAAATTCTTTCACCAATGGAAAGCTGGCCTTTCTGGTAGTAATACGGGCAATAATTTTCCCACGTGAATAATCTCATTTTCAAGGTAACCTTTGTGTCTTCTTTCTATAGAGGAAATTACATCTATAATTACGTTTTTAAAGGCCTTCATTGACACCATATTATTATACAATGGTGCATATTTTTTCTATTGAGACACAACTTCAAGTTATCAAGTTTTTTGAATACCCGTTGGTACTTGTACTGTAATACTGGTTTTTACCAGTAATTTCGTTTGGTACCTATGCCACCTCAATACAGAGGTTTTGTATTAAACAAATTATATTATGATCCTATTTGAAAAACAACGTGATAAAATTCTTTAAGAAAAGGCGATGAGTTCTTGGATGGGTCACGTTTAGGGGTCAAACTACAAAAAAATATATTTCCAGAAATAAAATACCGCTGCCTCTCGAGACGATTTTATATTGTTTATGATTTTTTAAAATAAAAGTAGGCCGAGGGCGTGTTTTTGTGAAATATTTACTACAGCGCTGCATTGCGCCAAATTCCCCTCCTGTTCAGACATTGAATATACCGTAACCCTTACTTCCCCTTCAAAAGAGATTATTATCTTGCAGCATTGATTGAATTATTCCATTAACATCGGACATGTTGTCGGATGAGCTTAAATGCTATGGAGATAAGGTTTAATTTAGTTAAAGCTGTTTTCATGCTGGCAGTATTCTTTACAAGTATTCTGAGAGAGGTATTTTGTTTGAACTTCCCCTTGATGTCGTTGTGGGGCATTGATGAACAGAATCCCATTCTTTGAAGGATACTTTAGGACAAGGAACATGTTATTGAGGATTAGACTCATGAAATTATAGTTAGCATAAAATAACTCTTTTATGATTCCAGCTTCAAGTTATTTGTCTACACATTGAAACCTTCCTAAAAATATATGCTGTCAAAGAACAAAAAACCCATCTAAATCGGATCAGTATTATTATCAGTACTTTTTGAGAAAAATGCTTAAAAACCATCCTAATTTGATTTAGAACAAAGTCTATAGTTTACAGTTGCCGATTCATTACAGTCCTAATTCACTAACTATGTAACTCGAAGTTTTCACGTTAGTACTCTTAATTTAAGAAGAAAATGAAGCGAGTATCTTTGCTTCATGCATAAGATAATAACCCTAGACAAAAGTGGCTGCATCCACACTACACTAGCCGTAGCAGCTTACAGTACGGTTAGCAAAAAAAATGTGTAATTTTAATTCTTAGAGCCTTGAATCCTGCCTATTACATTCATTTTATTTCGTTTATTCTATTTTATTTTAGTATATTATTAGAAATGCTTTATCAGCTCTCAAGATACGCAAACTCTTTGCCAGACATTATTTATAACATTTAAATTGAATAAAAACTACTATGTTCCTTATAATTTTTTTTTATCATGACGCGTCTACATCAAAATGGCAAACTAAATGACAATCCCGCGTCCCTTTACACACAAAACATTAATTAACAGCGCTTTATACCGCAAATATATAATAATATAATCTCACGCCTTTCATCCCCGAGGGGGTAGGCAGAGGTATTCCATTACTGGATATACCCACATTTCACGAGATACATTGGACCCCTAAACGTGATAGGTGGTGAGCCCATCGCCGGACCGGGTCTATTTACACATGTCTCAGAATTAATTCTGAGACCTGCGGGTTTCCTCACGATGTTTTCCTTCACCGTCGAGCTAGTAAATAGTATAGAGCTAGTATAATATATAATCTGGCCAATTAAAATAGCTTTTTAGTTGTGTAGGTATTACCCACATATTAATTTAAGTTGATTTGATTTCTTTAACTCATAACTGTCGCTGCGTAAGTCAGTAGAACTTCGATGATGTAAGTACTTCATTTATAGATTTCCTTGACGAGGACTTAAGGTACAGTCAAGAGCACGTGAATCTTTACACTTGTACTGCGATGTAAAGATTCACACATTCATTCGCGATTGTACAAAGTCCAATGTGTCAAGCTCCACGTGCTCTTGACTGTACTAAGCTTAGTTGTTTACTCTGCTGACGCTACAAGTCTAGTGTGCCAGGTGCACAAACCACTACACTAACTCGATTGTCGCCGTCTGCCCGTCTAATTATATCCCTGCACTTTCACCTGCGCGCAAACAGCCTGTTTTGCCTGCGATTTCGTCTGGTTGCTTAACTTTTTTAATTTCATGACTGTAATAATAATAATAATAAGCCCCCTAAAATCCTGCCTTACGTCCGGACCGAACACCTGGTCCACGTGGGGGGCGGACGCGCGTACTATCGAAACTTACGCGGCTAACAAGGTAAAGGTGAACAATGCGATATGAAAATGGTACTTACTAGAAGTAGAGTTCCCCAGGCGGGTACCAGTGTTATCCCCACTGGAGAATCCCGCCCCGAACTAGGCTCCGAGCCTAGGGCGGGCAGCCCCTCGTACTCTGGGGGGGGCAACTTATCGCAGCTACCTGCCCTGTCCCAGACTGTTGCAGGTACTACACATACCCCGAGTAGTAGAATTGCTACCCAGACACTGACTACAGTGGAATTTCAAAATACAACAGAACCAAGATCAAGAAGATATAACTTGCGGTCGTTTTCCGCAAATAGCCAGACTACATGTGAAACCTCTGGCACTGAGGACCTAGACAAACTGGCTCTTGAAGAACAATTCACTAGATCTGAAACACATTCATGTCCATCATCACCGTCATCTCTGTTCTCATCGATTCCTTCCTCACCACCGTCCTTTATTATGCAAGCAGATCATCTCTCATCTTCTTCAAGTTCATCTCCGATAATAGTTTCCAACCCCCCCGTGGATGCTGTGCAGAAGGCTACTTCTGCCAAAAACTCTGTACCCGCCACGGATGGGCGTTACGTGCGCAAAAAATGGACAACAGAAATGAACATTTTTATTCTACGCACGTACCTCTTTATTACATCATTAGGAAAAAACACCAAAACGTATCTAACACCCCTACACGCGCAATTCGTTGAAAAATATCCAGATATGCAAGGCTCGAAGCAGCGAATAGGAGATCAACGTAGAGCAATTATACAGAAAAAGATGCTAACTGAGGAACAAATACAAAATATACAATCTGAGGTTGAATCACTACTGCAGATGCATCCACAAGAAAATACCCCTCATATCACAGAAAATCCAACAGAAAGAATGAGGTGGAATGATGAAATCAATGAAACCATAATGAGATGTTACTACCGTATAACAAACCTAGAAAACAATCTAACCTCATATAGACCGATACTACACAAAGAAGTTACTACAAAGTATCCAATAATTTCCCATGTTTCTGTTCAAAGAATTGCAGACCAAAGAAGAGCCATAATCAACAACAAACTATTACCAACAGAAAAACTGCAAGAAATTAGAGATGAAATCGCCATAGAATTAAACATAGACAATAATGCCACCACATACTCAGAAGAACCGACTACGAACACTATTAATGATGACGAACAGGAACATGACTCAAACTATATACAAAGCAGCTATTCTAACATAGTAACATCACAGGAAACTAATAGCATTCATAACCCTCAGACCACAAATAATGAACCTGAAACAGAAAGCCGAATTTTATCACCAGAATCAGAAAACCAAATAGAGGCAGCCTTCTCAGAAGCTATGGAAAAATTTAAAAACTCAATCCCCACATCTAGACCATACATACCAAAACAGAAATCATCCAAAAAGCTAGCGATAATAACACATTACATAAATACCCATATTTTATCTAAATTATTAACTTCTGAAACAGATTTTGATACACTACAATCATGCATTTACTGTGCAGCATATACAGCAGCAAGACGAAATGGAGCTAGAATAGACGAGGGTAACACAATAAACAGACAGAGAGAACAGGATGTCCCCCTATGGCAAAAACGACTTCAGGGTAGAATAGATGATATAAGAAAAAAAATAGGTAGACTAACAGAGTATATTAAAGGTAACACCAGCGAAGCATTGAAAAAACACATCCAAAACATAAAACGCCAATACAGAATACATTCACAACATGAAAACCCTAACACAGAACTATCACACTTTTTAGACACACTAAAGCAAAAACTAAATGCGCTAGCGAGTCGCCTCCGCAGATATAAACTAACGACTTTACGGAAGAAACAAAATATCCAGTTCAATAGTAATGAAAAACGCTTCTATAGATCTTTAGGCCAGGAACAACATGATGCACAGCACAAAGATAATCTTCCACCAACGCCTGAAAGTCTACATACATTTTGGTCTAATATCTGGTCCAACCCAGTACAACACAAACAAAACAACTGGATCCAAAAAGAAACAGAATCATTGCGTAACTTTCAGGAAATGGAGTTTCAGGAAATCAGTTTGGACCTATTGAGAGCAGTGATAGCTAAAACCCATAACTGGAAAGCTGCAGGCTCAGATAATATCCATAACTATTGGTACAAGAAGTTTACAAGCGTTCATTCTCTACTCCTGTTTCACATTAATAAATTCATTCGGTCACCGCAATCTTTACCAAATTATATAACACAAGGAATCACATACATGCTACCAAAAGATCCTGCAGATAAAGGAAACCCCGCTAAGTATAAACCAATAACCTGCTTACAAAATGTATACAAAATCATAACCTCTTGCATTAGCGAAGTAATTTACAAACATATTGAAACGCATAAGCTTCTGGCCGAAGAACAGAAAGGGTGCCGCAAAAACAGTCAGGGCTGCAAAGAACAGTTGACAATCGATGCTGTTATCTCAAAACAAGCTTACGCTAAAAAGCGCAATATATACACCATGTATATCGATTACCAAAAGGCATTTGATTCAGTACCGCACTCGTGGCTAATTTACGTACTGCAACACTACAAAATACACCCATTCATTATTGAGTTCCTAACGAATACTATGCTGAACTGGAAAACCAAATTAAAACTAAATAGTAAAGACTCAGCTATTGAAACGGATTTTATAAGTATCAGACGAGGTATATTCCAGGGAGACGCCCTAAGTCCTCTCTGGTTTTGCCTTGCACTGAACCCTCTTTCAAACCTTCTTAACAGTAGTAAATCTGGATTCAAAATCAAGTACAACAATACACACTACACACTATCACATTTGATCTACATGGACGACATCAAACTTTTTGCAAGCACACTTAATCAAATAAATAACCTAGCAGACATTACGCAGACATTCTCTTCAGACATTCAGATGGAGTTTGGCATCGACAAATGTAAAATACAGTCAATACGTAAAGGAAAAGTAGAGGCCAATAGTTATCAGCTACAGGACCAGCAACAAATAGATCCATTAGATCAAAGCGTAGGATACAAATACCTAGGATTTTATCAGTCGCAAAGTATACATAAAAAGCAAGCTAAAGCTACAATTACAAAGGAATTTAGATCCAGACTGCACAAAGTACTTAATACACAGTTAAACGCGCGTAACACAATCAAGGCCATAAATACATACGCTATACCAGTACTTACTTATTCTTTTGGTGTAATACAATGGTCACAAACAGAATTGAAAAATCTCCAACGCATAATTAATACGACTATGACAAAGCACAGAAAACACCACCCGCGATCCTGTATTCAGAGATTGATTTTACCCAAAAATGAAGGAGGCAGAGGGTTAATCGATATTCAGAATTTACACAATAAACAAATCACAGGGATCCGAAGATATTTTTATGTTCGAGCACAACAATCACCACTTCACAAGGCAATAACCCAAGCAGACAACAAATGTACCCCTCTTAACCTAAAGGATAACAGCTTACAGTTGCCTATAACTACGACCCAGCAAAAACTGGAGACTTGGACCCAAAAATCCCTCCATGGCCGGCACCGCCTCGATTTGACCAACCCCAACGTTGACAAAGAAGCGTCAAACGCTTGGCTCAAGCGAGGTGAATTATTCCCCGAAACAGAGGGTTTCATGATGGCAATACAGGACCAAGTCATAGACACTAGGAACTACCGCAAACACATTATCCGTGACAACTCCCTACAAAGCGACCTATGCCGACACTGCCATAGCAAATCCGAGACCATTCAGCACATTACCGGCGCCTGCAAATCTATCTCACAGACGGACTACAAACATAGGCATGATCAGGTTGCAGCCATCATTCACCAATACTTAGCTTCAAAATACCAACTTATAGCTGAAAAAACACCATACTATAAATATACCCCACAAATCATTCTAGATTCACCGTCCTACAAAATGTACTGGGATAGAACCATAATCACTGACAAAACCATACACTGCAATAGACCAGATATAACTCTTCACGACAAGCACAACAAAACTATCTACCTGATTGATATAGCCATACCAAATACACACAACCTCACAGCCACTCATACAGAAAAACTAGTGAAATACACCGATTTAGCTATAGAACTGAAAACACAATGGCGAGTAGATACAGTAAGAACCATTCCTATTTTAATTTCAGCTACCGGTGTAGTACCCAAGTCCTTACACACAAGCCTCAAAACACTCCAAATCCATCCACTCACTTACATCCTTCTCCAAAAAGCTGTCGTTCTAAATACTTGCAGAATTGTTCGCAAGTTTCTTTCATTAGATAATTACAATATCTCATCCAACTCAAACACACATCCCCCGTCCACTCACTCTCGGCACCCAACAGTTATCCATAATTGATGATCTATTTTTGTTTGGCTTTGGCCCGCAAAAATGGCATCCACCCAGCAATGGGAGAAAAGAAAATTGACTTAAAATAATAATAATAATAATAATAATAATATAATCTCACGCCTTTCATCCCCGAGGGGGTAGGCAGAGGTATTCCATTACTGGATATACCCACATTTCACGAGATACATTGGACCCCTAAGCGTGATAGGTGGTGAGCCCATCGCCGGACCGGGTCTGTTTACAACATGTCTCAGAATTAATTCTGGGACCTGTGGGTTTCTTCACGATGTTTTCCTTCACCGTCGAGCTAGTGATAAATATGTACGTAAGTTTTGAAAAACTCATTGGTACATGCCAGGATTTGAACCCGAGCCTCACTGATTTTCGGCCGGCTCTTTAACCGTCCGGGCTATCACTGCTCTATAATAATGTAAGTACATATTTTTATTTTGTCTCCACAAGAGGTGTATATTTTAAAAACGTTATTGTTGGAGACTAAGCTAAGTTTAGCCTGTGTTACACCTAGGTTTCCAGGAGCAATGACTGGAATATAGAAATATCGATATAGAAAAATCCTATAATGCTTGGATTTTTTGTTATGTTTATATGGGCTATTTCGTTGGCTCTTTTAACTTTAATTCCGGCCTGTCATAGCCATCCTTACCCGACTGCACAAGAAGGATGGTATTGTTTTAGATATTTATATTGCCTTTTACACGCAGTTGGGTGTGGTGTATGTACTTGTCATATATGCGCAAATGTCTTCGGCATGCTGTACTTACATGTGGGAGATAGGGTATAAAAAAGTAAATATCATAAGATTGAGTCTTTAACCATCAGCCATTTATTTAGTTATAAAGCAACATAATTAACTCTATATCTCATCTTATCATTATAATATTCATAAATTACCGTATATTGGCAAAATAATGTATAAATTACCTATCATATTATTTAACTTATAGTTTACACAAAAACTGACATAGTAACAGAATAGTACTACCTGATGAAGACAGTTCAGACCACCGTCGTGCCGTGCTTACAGACGAATACCTTCTGATCTGTCGGTATGGTCGCTCGAGTATTTATAGGCGTGCTCGACCGAGAGTGGGGCTAATTACCTTGTTTACGTCAACCGAATGCACGTGGTGTTTACCGAATGCACGTCGTATTTATCAAAAAGGTTTTTTGTGAAATAATATCTCCCACATACATATTTATCATTAGATAAGTAAAGGATAACATCACAGAAACCCGGCAGGCCTCAGAATTGGTTCTGAGGTATGTACCTATCACCAAAGAGCTAAAAAAAGTACCTATCAAGTAGCAGCCTACCTCTAACAACGTTACAAAATCCAATGTGTCAAAATCCACGAGCTCTTGACGGTACGTTAGTGTTAAATAATAATAATATGAAAATAAACATAGTCTCGTAAAACATAATTAATCTACACTAGTTCTTTCCTTAGAATTATCTGCCTTACTCTAAACGCATAACAATTGATTCGAGCGAATACGGCCATTATTCTTCTACCAACCGCGATAATTGGTAAATTGAGTAATTTCTCACTTCTCGCTTTTAATTGTCGGTCCATTTGTCTGGCTGACTGTCCAAGGCAACTGCACCCGGAATCGAACCTGTTCCAAGGGTGGAAGTGAAAAGATTAAGCGAGCAAGTTTGTCAGTTATTAATAATGATAGTTTAAGAACTGCTGCTGCTTCTCCTTAATACTTGATTGCTGTTCAATATCGGCAATCTATATAAATATAAAAGGAGAAGCTAAATCTAAAAATCAAGGCCCAGCCCAAACCGCTTAACATAGAAACATGAAATTTTGTGTGTAGGTTACGTTTATAGTGTAGATGCTCGCTAAGAAAGGATTTTACGAAATTCAACCCTTAAGGGGGTGAAAGAGGGGGTTGAAGTTTGTATGGGATAGTGTGATTTCTGCGTGTATCAACTTTAAACTTGGCACAAATACTCTTCAAAACACACTATGAAATATTAGTTCTAGGATTTTTTGAAAATCATCCTCCAAGGGTTTGAAAGTAGGGGATGAAGTTTGTATGGAAAACCTTCATTTTTGGGTGTATCAATCCGAAACTTTGTAAGAATTCTCCTCAAAACAAACAACAAGACACGTATTTCCGGATTTTTCAAAAACCATCCCCTAAGGGGGTGAAACAGGGGAGTGGAGTTTGTATGGAGACGTGTTGTTTTTTACGTCTATCAACTTCAAACTTTACATAAATACTCTTAGAATTTAGGATTTTAGGATTTTACGAAATTCAACCCTTAAGGGGGTGAAAGAGGGGGTTGAAGTTTGTATGGGATAGTGTGATTTCTGCGTGTATCAACTTTAAACTTGGCACAAATACTCTTCAAAACACACTATGAAATATTAGTTCTAGGATTTTTTGAAAATCATCCTCCAAGGGTTTGAAAGTAGGGGATGAAGTTTGTATGGAAAACCTTCATTTTTGGGTGTATCAATCCGAAACTTTGTAAAAATTCTCCTCAAAACAAAAAACAAGACACGTATTTCCGGATTTTTCAAAAACCATCCCCTAAGAGGGTGAAACAGGGGAGTGGAGTTTGTATGGAGACGTGTTGTTTTTTACGTCTATCAACTTCAAACTTTACATAAATACTCTTAGAAATAAATTATGAGACACATATTTTTGGATTTTTCGAAAATCATCCCCTAAACGGATAAAAGTAGGGGTTGAAGTTGATACGAAGAAGTTTATTTTTTGCGTCCATCAACTTGAAACTTGGTACAAATGCTTCTGAAAACAAACTATGAGATATTAGTTCTAAGATTTTTTGAAAATCTTCCTCCAAGGGGGTGAAAGTGGGGGTTGAAGTTTGTATGGAAAACCTTCATTTTTGGGTGTATCGATTCGAAACTTTGTAAAAATACTCCTCAAAACAAATAACAAGATACGTATTTCTGGATTTTTCGAAAATCACCCCTTAAGAGGGTGAAACAGGGGGTTGGAGTTTGTATGGAGACGTGTTTGATTTTTACGTCTATCAACTTCAAACTTGGCACAAATACTCTTAAAAATAAATCATGAGACCCGTGTTTTAGGAATTTTCGAAAATCATCCCCTAAGGGGGTGAAAGTAGCGTTTGGAGTTTGTATGGAGACGTGTTGTTTTTTACGTCTTATCAACTTGAAACTGGGCACAAATACTTTTAGAAATAAATGATGAGACACGTGTTTTTGGAATTTTTGAAAATCATCTCTTAAAAGGGTGAAATAGGGGGATAAAGTTTTTATGGGATAGTGTGATTTCTGCGTGTATCAACTTTAAACTTTTTACAAATATTCTTGAAAATAAACTTGATATATTAGTTCTAGGATTTATCGAAAACCATCCTCCAAGGGGTTTCATTCCCTTGGGGGTTGAAGTTTGCATGAATACCTTAATTTTTGGATGTATCAATTCTAAATTTTGTAAAAATACTCCTCAAAACAAACAACAAGACAAGTAGGTATATCTCGATTTTACAAAACTCACGGGTGAAACGGGGTTGGCGATTGTATGGAAACGTGTGGTTTTTTTACGTCTATCAACTTGAAACTTATCTCAAATACTCTTAAAAATAAATGATGAGAAACGTATTTTTGTATTATTTTAAAATCATTCCCTAGAAGGGTGAAATTAGGGGTTGAAGTTGGTACAGAGAAGAGGGGTTTTTTGCGTCTATCAACTTGAAACTTGGCACAAATATTCTTTAAAAGTCTCCATACAAAGCCTATTTTTTTTTGATAATTTACTATGGGTTGCTAGGAGAAATCTGTTTGTGCATCCCAAAATGTTGAAAAAATAAATGTCCACCCGTGCGAAGCCGGGGCGGGCCGCTAGTATTGTTTACTTATGAAATTTCTATCAAAAACTAGTGGCCCGGGCAGACGTCGTTCTGCCACCGTATAAACCATCCCTGGACCCACTCTAACCCACACAAAAAGTTTCATCAAAATCTGTCCAGCCGTTCTGGAGTTTTAATCAGACTAACGAACATCAATTCATTTTTATTTATATAGATATTTAATGATTTCTAAAAACGTTAATACTAATTAAATTATTTTGATAATAAAATAGAATTTAAAAAAATACATTTAAGGTAATCAGATATTCCAAATTTTAATTTCCACTTATAAAATATGTTTTGTTTAAAATCATGTCAGAAAAAGAAAACGAAATTTATTAATTATCTCTTATCCCCAGGCTCTAATTACCGGTTCTACACCATCTATTGATGAAAAATGTATAATTATACTCTTATATTTATTAATAAATTTTTAAGATGCACAAAACGGAAAGTAACAGTACAGTTTGAAATAATAATACATGCATTAAAATGTCAAGTTTTATTAATGAAATCGGAAAAACTTATTTATTTACTAACTAATTATACAAAAAGTCTCTACTAAAATACGTCTGCTGACATTGAGAAAACCTTACCCACCCAGCCTTAAACACATTGAAATATCACAACACAAGTTGTGTAAAGTAAGATTTCTTGCCTCTTGTAACTTGTTCTTGATTTGTCGTGTCTCTTCCAAGCTTCCGCTAGCATCGCGCAATATGCAGATCATTTACATGTTTATCGTCTCAACAAGTTTTAATTGGCGCGGAACATGAGTACAATGGCTGGGTTAATTTTACTCAATTTCCAAAAATGATTAAACGTTTTGTCAAGTTTAAGTACCTACTAACGAATTAAAACATTATTACGCCATTTATCGCATGGTTTTTTCAATTTGGAACGATACTTGACATGTTAGGCCTGTATTACAGACAACCACTGGAGCACCTTCAAAAGGGGACATCTTTATGTGACTTATAGTGGTATCTCTTTCCGACGTTCGACGTTCTCAAACAAAGTTCCTATCTACATATTATGTGGTACCTATCTAGGACTAAGATCTATGTTCGACGGCGTAACAAATGTGCGAGTATTCGGCGAATATTCTTTTTGAACAAGCCAAATTCACAAAAAAACTGTCACAGATCCCATGTAACCATGGTGTTATCAGCTTGGCATCAAAAATAACATAGTTATATGCAATTAAAAATGTCTCAGTCAGGAAGTTCCAAAAAGAGAATTTACTTGCTTTAATCACCCATTGTTTAAAACGAGAAATGTTTAGTTTTCCTTGTTAAATAAAATAAATGACGTATTATGAAATACGTCTGGGAAGTTAGGCTATTATTTTATCTTATTAATTAACCTATTAAAATCCGAAAGCTAGTTTCTTTTGAGCCAATGAATCCTTAGTCCATCTAATAAGAACATTAACTAAAACGTGAATGGTGAGTCCAAACTGGATCTCTTTTGTTGAGATTAATTCTGTGATCGATGTATTCTGAATTTAAGAACTAAACTTGTAAAAGGATTTAATAATTGTTATGTATATAAATAGTCGAAAACCATAACTAACTTATGAGTTTATATGTAGAACGGCATAATATTGCTAATGTAATGAAAACGTCAACATCCCCATAAATATGGATAACAATACGATGAAAGCCAATAATTCCGATTACATAGCCTTATTTGCTCAGGAATCAAAGACATTGGCCTACTATTTGGGTCACGAACTCACTGGGATTTTACCTAACAATGTGCCTTTGATATTTGCTCGTTATACTCAAAGTAAAGCAATAAAGACAACTATTCTAGTTATTTATGCTTCATTTTATCGTAGCGGTCATAGTTGTTACTCCATACGCTATTGTGAATCCGAAGTTTATGAAAAGAATTTTCTGGATTCTCATTCCAGACAGTGAGTTCCCCCTTTCCGACGGTTACATTGTTGATTTATTGTTTCAGATGATGTAGCTGAGCGAGAGGAACAGAACGCAGAAACAATTCGAGCTTAAAATCCCCATCTCTATTCTCATTAGACCGCGCGTGTGTGAGAACGGCCGAAATTTAAAATGCGCGACCGTGATTGGTTGATGCACCGCGCGGATTGGTGACTAGTGATGTGCGGTGTCGACAGAGGCTATCGATAGGCGTCAATATGGCGACCATGGATTTGACGAACGAGGTGGTTCGGTTAAGAGCCGAGCTAGAGAAGGTTTCGAATGAACGGGACATGCTTATCTGCGAGGTCTCCAACTTGAGGAGGGAGTTGGAGCTCAGCGAGTTGAAGAACCTGCAAGATGATAGGTGAGTTGCATTTTCTACATTGTATACGTACGTACACCACTGACGCGGTATAATACAACGCACAAGTTGTACGCGTATAACCACCGTTTCCGTGCAAACAAAGGGCGTGCCTACGTCTTGTGGGTCCTTTGAAAGGCTCGACAGTTCGTCGGAGACCTCTCATGTTGTACCTAGGCTTAAGTTACTAAAGATTGGATGTTCGTTCGAGCTTTACAAGAACTTATTGGAGACTTTCTGTGTATCGAACTTATATTTACTATTCAAAAGGGAGCATCTACACCACATATATTATTGTGTACAAAAAAAAAATAACCAGTAGCCGCAAAAGTTTTTTATTTATTTTTTAAATGATTTGAACCCGCTACAGGCAGGCTCACTTCCAACTGAATCTACAAGCCAATGTTTCTTATACGTGGCTCCACAAAATAGGTCCAATATTTTGTATAGCCAAACGTTATCTTCTCGTCCGCGTCCGCTTCTAAATGACGTCATACAGACACCCATCCCTATTACTGGCATTGTTCACGTGAGGTTTCCGACGCGGCTGACGTCAGAAGGTCCTTTCTTCTTTGAATAGACCCTTTTAATACAAGCTGTGTATACACCGTACTGTCTTAACAATTAATGTAAGCATTTTGTTGAGTGTTCAGACTTTCGATCCAATCTACACTAATTTTATAAAGAGGAAGGATTTGTATTTTTGTGTTTGTAACGATTAAACTCAAAAACTACTGGAAATATTTAAAAATTCCTTCACCAATTGAAAGCTACAATATTCCTGAGTAATATAGGCTATATTTTAGTTCCGTATTCCCACGGGAACGGGAACTACGTGGGTGAAAATTGCAGAACCGCTAATAAAAAATAAAATGAAAATCATCCCGAGAGAGTAGACAGAGGTATTCCATTTTGGATCCCTGAATGAAAGGTGGTGAGCCTAATAGCTGAACGGGGGTGCTGCTACACATGCTTCGGAATCAATTCTGAGGTTTTTTGAACAGTCATTGGTACAGTCAGCAAAGTTGTTAGGGTTACATGGCCATAAACTAAGATTCAGTTTTCTCTTAAAGCCTTAAATGTATTTATAGTTTTTTTATGGTAAATTCTAGGGTTTGAATATACCTTTAAAAATAAACATTAATCAATAAGATTTATTTATGACTGACCCCAGAAAAAATAGTTCTTAGTTACTGGCTATGTAACCCTAACAACTTTGTTGACTGTACATGCCCTCGCCAAGTAATAAATAATTAATAATTATATTGATTGGACATGGTTCTATGATTTTTAAACGTGCATTTGTAATATGTGTCTAATGATGTACGCTTATCTCTACAAATCACAATGTCTATAAATCAGTTGTCTAAATTATGTAGTACATACGCTAGTAATAGTTTAAGTTAATGGTACGGACACATAGTTCTTCATAGTTAGTATTGCAATGTAGCAAACTTCTAAAAATTTCGCTTCCTACTTGCCTCGGTGGGCTGGTGATCCATTTGTTTTTTTAATAATAATAATCTTTATTTGCACGAAATGTTTATCAGTATAACTGTATTGATGCCACCAATGCGGGTTACAACAGTATTTTATTAGTCACACACGTGAAAGCTGGCATTACGTAAAACACGTGGAAAACGTATAGTAAAATAACAAAAAATATATGCGGGGAAAATCAGGTAGGCGATAACAAATTCAACTGTTGATAATAGCCCATAGCATTCGTAAATCTACATTGGTAGAGCTGTGATCACCTGGTTCGGAGTGAGATCTCTCTTCCACGATGGTCAGGTTCGATTCTATAAAGAGCTTATAATGAGTTTTTCAAAGACTTACCTTGGCGTGAAAACATCGCGAGAAAACTTGCAGGCCCCAGAATTTATTCTTAGGTAAATCTGTAACAACTACCCGGTCCGGCGATGCGTTTACAGGTTTAGCGGTCTGAAAATTTACTGGCAAAACGTGGGTAATTTCAGGAATGGAATACCTCTGTCGACCCCCTCGGGAATGAGGCGGCAGCATTTTTATTTTATTTTACCTAGGAAACACAATTTTATTGACGCTCCAGAATTGTTTTTAATGTTATATGTAACAGAGTTTTCCAGAAATTGAATACCTTTGACAAATGGGAAAAGGCTTGAGTTCATATATTTATTTAATAGAAAGTTAATCCTTGCCGACGATGAAACTGAGAATATTCGTCAACTTCATCTCTCTACAGTACTTACAACAGATATTGTTATTACGCAACTAACTTTAGGATGTTCAAGGGTCATTTAAATTTCGCCTCCGAATTGTATTTCTTAAGTTATTGAATTTAAAGCGCTCAAATTTCCTCGTAGGCGGGCATGGCAACAGTATCGATTTTCGCGCAAGCCATAAATCATCATTTCGTATCTAAGCAGGCCTGTCCGACTCCGCAGTTTAGGTATAAATGTTTGCCTACAGCGCGCACGCCTACTCGACAGGCAAGTCGCAAGGGGCGCCCGACAGACTGCTAAGGGTGTGAGTGCACACGTATATAGCTGTTTTATTCGTTATTGGGTTCGATTCTGCATTACAGCGCCTAAACTTATTTTAGTTTAGTCCTGTCATTTTCTTTCTCATAGAGAAGAAAAGAGACGAGTGATATTTAGTCCTGTCAAATTAAAATTAGCCCTGTCAACTAAGCCATTTTATAACGTGTTTAGTGCATATGTAAATAAGTCACGACTAAAATACAGCCTCTGACAGGACTAAATTCGGTAGGTTATCTTCTATCCCTTTTCTTTTTTTGAAGTAAAATAAAGACAGGAATAAACTAAAATAAGTTTAGTCGCTGTAATGCAGAATCGAACGTATTGTCTTACTAATACTCAAAGGAAAGTACTTACGCGGCCTTCTGTACGTTAGTACTATTATATATTCTGTGTCCGGGATAAACAGACGCCTAGCCTATTCTATCCTTAGCTTCGAGAAGGTCGACAGAAGTTGCTATACCCGTAACCCCAAAGCGTACGCGTAAGTAGGTGAAGACCGCGGTACTGTTACACCATGCCTCAGAACTAATTCCGGAAACTAATATAGTGACCTGTTACACATGATATAACAACCATCGACTTCCGATGTGGAGTACCTTGCAGCAACCAATCGTTGCATGTCGATAACCAGATACTCGATGTAGCGACTTTCGATATGGCGTAGGGAACCTAGTAACCTATTATGGCTTTATTCGGGGACTACAACACAGGCCGGTAAGCAACAGGGTCTATTAGCACTGCTATTACTAGTGTCCGACCGAAACTGGTTTTCCGGCCGAAACCGAAATTCAAGTGGTCAAGTATAAAATTCCTTAAAATACTGAAATTTAGTGCATTTTACACATTATTCTGCATTAATTAGGATATGAAATGGAAACACAGTAAGTATATTATTTTTGTTGTAATCTATACTATAATATTATAAAGCTGAAGAGTTTGTTTGTTTGTTTGTTTGTTTGTTTGTTTGAACGCGCTAATCTCCGAAACTACTGGTTCGAATTGAATAATTCTTTTTGTGTTGGATAGTCCAGTTATCGAGGAAGGCTATAGGCTATATAACATCACGCTACGACCAATAGGAGCAAAGATATAGTGGTAAATGTGTAAAAAACGGGAGAAATTATTTCATCTTACGGGAACTACGCGGGTGAAACCGCGCAGAACCGCTAGTGATTTATAATTCCCGAACAGGACCGCCAGCGTCCGCCAAAGCGTTGCTGCGAGAAACGAAGTTAGGCGAGCGTCCGCCGAAACTTGATTTTTGGCCGAAACTCGGCCGAAACCGAAACCGAACTTTCGGTCAGACACTAGTTATTACCCTCTTAAGATACCCAGGAGTAAAGTTAGGCTGGTAATAACAACGACCGCTACCAAACGGCAAACAAAATAGAAAAATAAAGAGAAAAAGCATTGTCTTTGCTCGGAAATTTTACGTAAACAAATATTTACCTAAAAAATTGCGCTTACGTAAACACTTTATAAAGTAAACAAACAAACTTTTTAATTTTCGACTTTCTAAAGAGCTCGTGTGTTACCTTTTTCATTTTGCGTGTCACACTTCACGGTGAGTTAATGATTTGCATAGTAAAAGTGCCATTATGGTATGAAAGAGAAATTTTGGTAGTGCACTAAGTAACATTACTGGTAACAGCCGTCTGTTACTTCCTCGTCAGCCTGTAAAGCGTTTACATGAGACACTACTCACCAGACTCATCAGTGTAACGAGTAAAGTATGTCAGAAAACAGTAGTATCTGCATGACATAGAAAATTGACAGGAAATTGAGACATAAAACAATCACAATCACTACATAGTATAAAACAAAGTCGCTTTCTAATTTCGAGTGAGACATGTGTAAACAGACCCGGTCCGGCGATGGGATCACCACCTAACACGTTTAGGGGTCCAATATATCTCGTGAAATGTGGGTATATCCAGTAATGGAATACCTCTGCCTACCCCCTCGGGGATAAAAAAGGCGTGAGATTATATAAAATTCGCTTTCTCTGTCCCTATGTCCCATTGTATGCTTAAATCTTTAATATTACGCAACGGATTTTGATGCGTTTTTTTTAATAGATAGAGTGATTCAAGAGGAAGGTTTTAGTATTAGCATTGCACCCGTGCGAAGCCGGGGCGGGTCGCTAGTAAAATTATAAAATAAGTTTTTCTCGACTTGCATATCTCCAGATATAGTCCCGTCCCGTTCAGGTTTCGACCCGGGATTTCCTTGCGATATGTATCTATGGTGCCATTTCACTTTTTCTATATTAAACCTACGAGACAGCTATATAGTTATCGACTGTGAAATGCAATAGAATGAATGAGAATAGGGGACAGAAAGCCCGTCATATCATCACGCTTGGATACGGAAGCAAGGTTAGTAATCGCAGTATAAGATGACGAAGGCATACTTGTGGCTATCTATGATCGTGAGTGCATTAGAATATTATGCTAAGTGTATGAGATTGATGATTAAGAATCAACACGTTATTTTTATCGACTGTTTCGAAAACGTTTAAAGTACAACCAATTGATTTTGCCAACGGAATGTAGTCATTGTAGGTTTTAAGAGTATCGGTTTCTAAATATTATAGTATAGTGAATTAGTTGAGTTCCATAATTCAAAAAATAATAAAATTATGTAAGTCACATCAAGGAACATTAACTAATCATAATAAAACCCACCAACGCAAATAAATTACCAAATAACTTGCCCTAGACGAAAACAAATTTATATATATCACGCCTCCGCCTGTCATTTATTAGGAAATGATAAATAATATACTTAACGTTGGTGATGTCATTGCGACCTTGAAGTAATCGAGGCCACTGAACCACTTTCAGTTTTACCTAACTGGACAGGTGGGTGAACCTAATAAAGAAAGGTAGTAAAAGCAGGGTCAACAGTTTGATTTTATCACTTCTTTGGGTCTGAAATCTAAGTTGCTTAACAGTGACCATTTTCATTGATCACCATCACAGAAGAATTCGATAAGCGAAGTGTCTTGAAACATTCTGTCGGTTTGCAATCTATCACTTAAGATTATTTTCGAATCTGATTCAAAGATAAAAAATATCTATAAATATACACTACATCGCTATGTCTTATATTATAAACGCTCTATCGGTTCCCTCATTCAAACTTACGAGTAACTCTTTATCTACTCTTATTTATTGAATGTTGAAAGAAACGTGCTTTAAATGACTTCTGGAGTTCATTTTGCTTTGAACATAATACGCGGATCTTTTGTGACTCGTATTTCTATCAGCAGAACGTATTCGATTCAGTGCTAGGTTTGTAGGTCATGAGGAAATAAAATATATCTCTGGAAATTTTCCTCTAACTAAAAAGTACACGCTCCATTCCTGGCAATAACCACTTTTCACTAGTAAATTGGTTGAACCCCTCTGGTCAGAGTGTCATCTTAGGGTCCATCGCTGGACCGGGTGCTGTTACACATGCATGCCTTTGAATCAGTTCTGCTGGTTCCCTCATGTTTTTTTCTCACCTATACTAATATTATAAAGAGGAAAGATTTGTATTTTTGTATTCTTGTACGTTTGTTACGAATAAACTCAAAAACTACTACACCGATTTTAAAAAGTTTTTCACCAATGGAAAGCTAGAACATCCCTGAGTAACATAGGCTATATTTTATTCCCGTATTCCCACGGGAACGGGACCTACGCAGGTGAAACCCCGCAGAACCGCTAGTGATAAATAATCTCGCTGTGAAATTGATAAATTTTTTGTACTGCTACTTTTTGCTGGTAAAAAGTAGCAATACAAAAAATCTAGCGACTTTCCCTGCGTGTTTTAGACAACTTTACAGTGAGCACTTTGTTAGTAACCAGCGCTTTAGCAAAGTTATCGTATGTTTAGACTGGTTCTAGACAATTTCCTTCGGTAGCTTCCAAGATTCGCTTGGTTAAGTTGCTTTGAAGATCACTTGTGGATTGTGATTCTGGCCAACTCTTACCTACTTTAGCTATAACAAAGTTTTGCTCCGTTTACAGCCACTACGTGTAGTAATGACAGATGTACATAAACGCAAAGATTATTAGTAAAATAAAACGGATTGTGATTAAAGTAAATGGATTAGGCCTTCTGTTTCATTAACAATATTTACTTATTTAACGATGTAATCCAGTTGAACTGTGTAATCAGGTTAGGAAAGTTTTTCAAGTTAAATCTTTATAGATTGTCAACTTACAGTTGTAGTCGGAAATTGATCTGCTGATGATAAGCTCCGTGAAAAAAAACCTACTCACCTAAAAAAACTACTTACCTCTTGCATTCGTGAGCGAGACAAAACAGTAGACAAAGTTTTGTCACGGCACTCATGTTAACCCTGTTAGGTCGGACAAACCCCTAATCGTAAGAATTGCAATAACAGTGGATCTACCTACTCCCGATTTGCGACGAAACAAAATCAAGTCTTATTTCCCACGGTTCCCGCTGATTTGTTCACAAATGTCCTCTAAAAAGTGCCTTAATTTTAGCACATCGGCAGCGAATTTCTCAATTAACGCGGTGACCGTCTAATGCGAGATTGCCTCAAGTGTGAGGCAACTCCGTCACATAAGGTCGACGGCCTTAACCCGTCTTGCCACACGATGACCTCAGTTGTTGACATTTATGTTGTATTAACAGGTATTTTAAGGGCGATCTGATATTTTTGTGTGTGTGGGTGTGTGTTCACTCGGCCATTTCGTTATAGTTTATTGGTTTCGTTTCTATGTATAGGTATGTCTAAGTTTGTTTATCATGTAGTATCAGACCCATCCTATTTAAGGATTGAACGCTCGCGTGTAACTTGTCTCAAATTAGATGTATATAAAAGCGGAATACCTCCGACTCACATACTCATCACGAAATCGGAAACCATATATCTAGAAATAAAAAAATGACAGGTAGGTTCCTCATACGATGAAGGCATCCGCTAAGAAAGTCTTGGAAATTATCATGAGAACGAAAAAACGGGTTCCTCCCGAACAGTACTGCTACTATGTATCTCCTTGTATACTTAGTTGATGGTGACGATATGGGATCGTAGAGAAACCTTGTAGTCTATCCGCAATCCCTTCAGTCAGTGATAGAAAGATTTGTGTTCCATAGAACAAAATACGTATGACTAACTAAACTGCAGCTTCTAAGACAATGGCAAAATAGTTGCAACTCAAAATAGAATCATATCACCTTGTAGTATAGTTCAAAACCTCTGCTAGAATCCATAATGCTCTCATATAGAAACGTGAACAGCTTACATAGTATCTGCCTCGGGCAATTGTAGTGTTTGTCTGTTTGTCTATCGGCTCTGCTGAGGCGTTTCCGTGTTGTATCAGTCAGAATCGTGGAACATTGTTTGAACTGTCGATTGGTTTCAATTGGCGTTTGCGTCGGGATATTGTTGGCTCTGTTTTTTTTATAATGCCTGTTCATGACCATAGATTCATGGCTGCAATTCCTAGAATCGGAAACATTCTATCAACACTGTATTCAATTGGTAATCTTATATTTTGATCCACCGTGGAACTCTGATTTTAGAAATAATTAGAAAAAAAAGACGTGTGGCACTCGGGGACTGCCGCGGTAAAGCTATTGCATAGCATTTTGTATCAACAAGACTGCCGAAAACAAACGACGTTAGACAATGCACGTCGGAGTGGGGAGCGTGAGGTTTTTTTTCGTTACGGAATTTCTGGATTCGGTCCTCGTGCTCAAGGCCCTCGATAGAAGGCATCCATCCATCCATCCATCCGTCCATCCGTCCATCCATTAGACAATGCACGGCCTTCAAGCCACACCTCCGTGCCCGTCGGAGTGGGGAGCGTGAGGTTTTTTCGTTACGGAATTTCTGGATTCGGTCCCCGCGCTCAAGGCCCGCGATAGAAGCTATGCAATAGCTTAAAAAGAAAGTTGTATTCCCTTGAAAAGAAAGAGGCCAAAAATTGGTTGGAAATATTGATGAAAAATTGCGTACTGGAGTGGAACATAGATAGATGTGTCACAAGTCGAACGCTTAGGCTGATCGTGCCCGTGCTGATCTCGCTGCTCAGGTGGAACGTGACAGCCGGCGTTCGTCGATTTTTAAGACCTTATCACGTCAAAAAAGTGTATATTACTACTAAGATTACAGCTGTAAAAATATCTCTCAGTCTTTATAGAGTCAATATACAAGAACGAAGTATCTATGAATTTTTTTTAATGTTTCACTTGTTAGTCGACAGTAAAATGAACAGTTTTGATACAATTGTAAGAAACGATTTATAAAATTGTGTGTCTGTATCTTTAATAATTTAGGTTTCTTCTTCTGAGAGTCATTCAATATTCTTCTCTTGGTTAATTTTATTGACCTCAGTGTATAATGTGTCTGTGTATTGAAAAATCTACCGGTATTTTTGAACTGAGTATTGCAAACAATTAATACTGAATCTATTGAAGTAGATTGAAAAATAACACGACTGTCGTTTTCATGCAGTATTTATTGTGATAAAAGCACGCCCGGGTAGACCAATTTTGATAGCCATTTTAAAACAAAATGTTTTCGTAGAAGAGGTACTTTGTCAGTGTGACGAAAAACACAAAAATGATTTATTTCATTTCACAATTTCCAGATGTGACTATTTCACAATGGCACCATCTACAAATGGGACATTTGCGAATAAGATAATCAATCAATAGTCAACAGCCTAAATCTTCTCTTCTTAGGAGCACTTTTGGGCGTATTCTTCCCCATAATCTCTTGTAAGCCGTCCGCACCCGCATAGTCTTTGTAAAAAGGTTTATATGCAAATATCACCGCAAAGGATACCAGTCTATAAATATTTACGACCCTCAAAGTTATCGGGTATTCCGTACCGCTCGGTTTGACGATATTCCGGACACATGTTACGATTAGGGTGACATCCCGAATTGTTATTTTGCGGATTATTATCCTTCTCAATATCCTTCTCGTGTTGATATCTTAGGAAATATGTCGGGTTTTCATACAGCGATTTGCTATACACTGCTTATACAAAACGAGATAGGTGTCTGGATAATATAACAATTTGTCTATACTAATGTTACACAGAGGAAAGACTTGTTTTTTTGTGATAGTTAAAAAAAAGTTTTACAAAGCTAACTTTTCGGAGAGTAACAGTAGGATAATTTTCCTACGGGAACGGGTTAACTTACTCGGGTAAAATCGCGAGGAACACACTTCAATAAGTTACTTTAGATACTGCTTATCAGAAGTGAGTTTGTTGGTTTCGTCTTCTTTTACACAGTGAATTTTACATGCAGAAGTTATTCTATTCTTTATTCCGGAACTTGGATGTAGTAGCCCAAAATCTAGTCTGTGAAGCAAATATCTTGACTGCCTGTCTGATATATCAATGCATAGTTTAATAACCACTTAGAATATAGGTTCATTTTAAGACGTAGGCACTCATTAAGAAATAGTTTTTCAAATTTCTCAAGAGAACGGAAAAATACGGAGTTTCCGCGAGCAATACCGCTGGACGCTTGCTAGTGCATAATATAATATAATTGTCACTAGAACTATTTTTCCTTACATATTTCCCGTTCTCGTGGAAATACGAGAATATAATATAGCCTATGTTACTTAGTGATAATGTAGCTGTCCATTGGTGAAAGAATTTTTAAAATCGGTTCAGTAGTTTTTGAGTTTATTCGTTATAAACATACAAAAAATACAAATCTTTCCTCTTTAAAATGTTAGTGTAGATATAGATACGGATAGTCTCTTGTATCAATAAACAGATTGGCAGGATTTATCTACTTCTACTATTGTATTCTATATTTAGTGTACCTATCTCTATTATGTCCAGCAGTGATTACTTAATGGAGATAATAACTATTCATTACGAGTATTATTTGATAAGTCTTAATTAATACAAGTACTTACGTTTAATTTGTTCGACAGTTGTGATAGCGAAATTCTTACTAAAAACTGAGTTCAGGATAATTTTTTATAAAAAAAATCTCACGCCGTACCTCTTTTGGGTTGTGAGATTATAACATTTCTGGATGTACAGTCAAAAGTGGAGCTTGACACATTGAACTTTGTAACGTTCTTATTACAATCGCCTTAGAGGTCCGACTCGCACTACAAGTGTAAAGCTTCATGTGCTCATGACTACCTACTTTTCATCAGTGCGTAGACCCACAAACGTGACAGATGGATAGCCCATTGCCAGACCCGTCTGTCACAGAAGCGTCAGTTTGTTTTGTGGCTTATTTTATATCAAGTCAGGCTTGCGGGAATTCTTGCGATGCTTTTATGAACCTAGCTAGTAGTTTTTTTCTAAGTTGACGAAACTTAATGTATAATAGTAGCTTATAGTGAAAAACCTGTTGGCACACCTAATAAATAAATAAACCCCTATCTGTAAGTATAAATAAATAATGCTCGGACTCACTGCTCTATTATTTTTTACTCGCTAAATAAGATATAAATAAATAAAAAATAAAATCTCACGCCTTATATACCCGAGGGGGTAGGCAGAGCTATTCCATTTCTGGTTATACCCACTTTTCACGATAATATCCGACACCTAAACGTGATAGGTGGTAAGCCCATCGCCGGACCGGGTCTGTTTACACATGTCTCAGAATTAATTCTGGGACCTGCGGGTTTCCTCACGATGTTTTCCTTCACCGTGGAGCTAGTGATAAATATATGTATGTACGTAAGTTTTTGAAAAACTCATTAGTACATGCTAGGATTCGAACCCGAGCCTCACTGATTTTTATCATGAGAAGCAGGCTCCTTAACCTTATATCTTATCTTTCTTTATAAATAAATTACTTTGCAAATTTACCTACTAGAAAAAATATACTGATCGTCATCTAATGTTTTATTAGATACGACGTCATTATTGCATTGACGTCAGTATCCCGGATAAGTAATATACCTAATTGTTGTTCTAACTTATACAGTCTTTGAACAAGTGTGTAATGTCGAAAAGCAAATGTGTTTCTGATAAGTAAAACTTATAAAAGCGTTTGCTTATGCAAATTGTGTATCCCATTTCACGTACTACCGCTTCTGTGTTTTCTGTTAAGGAGAAGATTGAAATTTGATTGATGTTACAGAATTGAGAGAATTCGAAGCTTCGATATTAGATTTTAGTAAGTTACTTGAGGTTTATGTTGTCTTGGGATTTCTTCGGTTCGGCATTCATTGCTCTATAAAAACCACTATCATCAATTATCTGTCTTTTGAAAAACATGCATGGCAGTACTTTGAGGATTGCGCTTAAAAACTTCAAGTCCCACACGAGGGTTTCTCAAACATATGGCCTAAGGACTGCGAACCCCTACATTGTTCTAACGTTTCTGAACGAAGTATGATTTTTTAAGCACCCTATATACTGTAGCGCGCACCTTCACGCGCACGTTTGACAGCCATCCAGTCGCCCTTGCGTAAGTCGTGACGCGAACCCTACCGTAAAATGGCGAACCCCTAAAGGTTCGGGGGCCCACTTCGAGAAACACAAGCTAAGACTTATACACATTTCCATTGCAACAGTGGTTTCTTCACGTTATCTAGCCTTTACGATGAATTAATCATCGGAATTCCTATTAATGTTGCTTTTAATTTAATTCTAGCAACACCGTCCTGCACTTAACCTCTTAAATAAAGCCTCATCACTATGCTTCGCCCGCGTGCCCTCAATACGCGTGCTTGGGAAGCAAATAAAATAAATTTTGAAGTTATGAAAATAACACTGGTAACTCTCGTCCCGAATATTAAAGGAGTTGCCGAATCTTAGAATTCTATTTACAAATGATTTAAGTAGAGTCAATAGGTACTAATAATTTTTTTTAGGCAACAAGTTGTGAAGGTTTTAAAAGTACATCAAAAAGTAAACAAGTGTTAGTCTGAGCATAAAAGGTAAAAACACCGAAATAAAGGAATGTATTTCTATTTATTTATTTTTCATACTTCATCGTCCACATTACGGGATAAAACGTAGCCTATTTGATCTTTCCAAACGACTTTCAACAATCTGCCAGGAGAGGGCTCTCAGACTCTTTGGGCACATATGCGATCGCCACACCACAGCTTCGAACGTGACATGATACTGGGGCAAGTTGAAGGCAAGCGCGCTAGAAGAAGAGCTCGGGCAAGATGGTCGGATTCCATTAGACAAGCATGTGGTTCCATGCAGAGGGCAGCCCACATAGCCCTTGATCGCGTTAAATGGAGAAATATAGTTCTTGGTCGCGATCCTCAGTCATGAGGGAACGACGAAGAAGAAGAAGAAGATTTGATCTTCCCGGATGATTATAGGAATCATCTTTAAGCAAAAAAAACACTTTGATTCGTACTGACAGACACACTTTCACATTAATACCATTGTAAGCAGACCAACATAAATATGTTCTTGGTCTCAAATGTTGGCACAATACTCGTCTGTACAACCCCTGGTCACTACCTACTGAAACAGGCGAGCAGAGCCGTCGACAAACGCTAAGCCTGATACACTTTTAAGAATTGTCGCTTGAAAGCTCAAGTTTTTACTACCCCGACCCTAATGACTTAAATTTAAACAATCAGAAGCCAGTTACAGCGTCTTTTTTTTTCATTCCGCTCCATTCATCGACACTAAATGGTGGAAAACTTAAAAGAAATACTTTTTGTAATTTTCATTGCTAATATAAGAAAGGGCTTTGTCGCCAAGAGGTAGGAAGAACTTGATCTGATAGTACCTATATTACAATATTCGCTATTCACGTTACCATTGCACTCAACGACCATGTAACCATCCATTCATAGTCACAATCTGTTATAGGGACGAGATCCGCCCACTTTGTCCACTCGCGCTTGACGCCCACTGATCCGATCAATGCCAACCGCCGACTGCAGTGGGTGGATCGGAGTAACAATTAGGAAAATACTTGGCGATGATATAATTAGAGACGCGAGTGACAGTGTATTAGTGAGAAAATTTGATAATTAAAAAAGAAAATGGATTATTTAGTGCAGTTGTTATAGGATAACATATAATATGAAATATTTCCGAGTTACAGCTCTTCCTATAATTACTGCACCAGTTCAATATTATAAGAACAATTCAGACTGACGAGACTTAAAAAAAACAGTAGTATTTCGCCGCTGTCACAGCTCTTCCTATAAAAATTTGCTTATAAAAAGTGTATTCTTAATCTCAAGTAAACAAAGTCATGGTTTATTTTGCTCTAGAATGTCCGTTGATATTGCTTAAGAATTTATAAGAGTGCGCTCGAAACTGCACATTTTTAGTGAGAAACAGTGAAGGAAAGAAACTTGACACTGCAACTCTGTGCATAGCATAGCGTTCTTGTGCCTTTGAAGCAAGAATGCGCTTCGCTAAGACTGGATTTAAGTTTCCCTATGTTTGTACGAGCGATGAATGCGAGTGTCCTTTTAAGAGGTAAGTCTATGTTTTAACCACGTTTTAACCGAATATAAGAGGTGGGCGGAGTCATGACTGCATGATTATTGTGCCATGGAGACATGGTGTGTCGCTGGTTTGGGATAACCACGATTGCTGATATCGTCGTACCCTACGAATAAAGCCCTAACGGCCATAAGGGCTTTTTGTTTTTATTTCGGATTTGGATTCTACAATCAAAATGCCATATTTACAGCTAAAAATTTCATAAAAAAGTTGGTTTTAGCATGTAGAAATTAAAGTTTAAAATAAAGACATAACTGCGCCCGCCCTATTTTGAACGACGAATATAGCCATAACCGCCATTATACCTTTTTTCGCGTAAAACGCGGGAGTCGGGCGCGGGCGCTAGCGCCATTGCTGCCAATATTCGGCGGACAGTGAAAGACAGCGAAAGAGTACGGTGTGTATTCGTTTCACGGAAATATTATAAAAACAAAACGCTTACAAATGAAAAATGAAACGAAGACAGGGAGGTGGACAAATGTTAATGCAAATGGATAGGAAAGATGAACCGGATATCCCAAGGAAGAAATTAAAACGTAAATTCTAATAAAAAATAAAAATGCGGTCGATGAGCTTAAGTTTTATTTTTTATAACGCATTCACTGTGAAAATCGCATCACCGTAACATTGTAATTTTTATTTAAACATTTATAATATGTATTAAAGTTTATTATTAACGTAGTTTCGTTTCCGCAACTACGCGGAATAAGGCTACTATTGCACTTGTGGCTCTATTCGCTGGAAACTCTTTTTTGTATTACTAAGGAGAATGTAAAGCTCTAATGACACTTAGGTCTTTATTCTACGGTGAAATTTTATATTGTTAAATATCTCTTTATATCACAATATTAACACAATAATTTTTTATGCTACTTGTCTACTTAGTTATACCCTATAAATAAAATTTCCTCTGGGGTGTTTCAAAACCATAAAATTTATAAATATATGTATTTATTTTTGGGCATCATTTTATAGGTCTAATCATCAACATTCAGCAAATCGTACTTTAGTCTTGCTAGGTCATAAAAAAAGAAGTGATTGCAAAAGAAGAAGAAAAAGTTTGTTGACAAAGAATTAAAGTAAGACAAAAAAATGCTTAAAAATTACTTAAAACCTAGTTTTACCCCCCCCCCCCTTTTATACCTCTAAAAGGTAGCGCAACTAGCGGCCCTTTTATAAAGTAATTATGCATTATTTTTGTATAACGTCGTTATTTGGGTGAAATGTTTTTTTTTATGGCATAAATGATTGTTAATTTTAATGTCGTTAAATTAATGTTTAAAATGATACTTAATAGTCCCATCACCATAGATTCTAAATGTGATTAAAAGTGGTTTAAAGTATTATTTTCCGAAGGTGCGATTTTTTTGACGCCGAGTGTATGACATTTGAAATCATCTTTGTTCTCACAAAACCTTATCAAGTTGAACGTTTAAAAAAATAGCAGATAGTCACAGAATTATTTTTAATTAGTTTCTATTCTGGCTAT
Organism: Ethmia dodecea; assembly: GCA_963855545.1. NCBI lineage: Eukaryota > Metazoa > Arthropoda > Insecta > Lepidoptera > Depressariidae > Ethmia > Ethmia dodecea. Next base: position 4,652,157 of record OY979462.1, read on the forward strand.
AAAAATATTTGTGGATTTTACATTTAAATATAACCTGCCACATTTTATTTACCGTTACGCTCATTAATGAGGACTGCGGTTAATTAATTAGTAATGGCAGAATTAATAATGTGGCTTGTTACATTGCCATTTAACATTTTGTTTCTTCACTACTGCTCGACCCTCACACCAAATAATATTTTTAAATATAACCTCGCATTGATTAACGTCCTTTTAATACGACGGTTCACGTTTAGTGCCATTTTACTACTGTATTAAATTTCCGACATAATTATATAATTTAATTTAATTAATAAATTACTGAGAATTAGAACAAAGACGCACGAGGTTTTTTTCTGTATTATAAAAACCCTGTCGCACTATATCAATCGATCTTAAGTCTTAACACAGCTAAAGTTTTCGGTACAGTTTGTACTAAACAGAAGAATATGTCCTAGTAGTAACATGGACCTCTGATGCGCTTAATCGAGAGAACGAAAATGGTTTTGAGGCCCGACAACCAAACCAGAATCTTATACAGTACGGCCGTTTTAACTTGGCAGCTCTGAATTTGCGCAAATGTTATAGCGAGCATTAGGCGGGACGAGGAAATTTGCGCAGGCGAAGCTTATCTTCAGAGCAGCCAAGCTAAAACGGCCGTACTGTACATAGGGATTCGTTTCCAAGTGACTGATGATGTGATGACTCACTGTCATCTCTTTTCCCCATTAATTCCTAATACCGGAATTCACTACCGATGATCCTTTGATCCCATAACTCATGTGACATAACTTAAAACTTTCAAAATTGTAACTGTCTCATTACAATATGAAATTCGCCGACATTTACTCTTGCATAACCTTGTCTGTCTTGAACCGCGAATACCTAATCAACATGCAAATTGAGCTTGAGCTTAACACTTCCGCTGTACCATGGACGTGATGAAAACATGGACAGAATCTCGCTAAAAACCGGCCAAGAGTTGGACTCGCGCACGAAGAGTTCCGTACCATAGCACGTACCATCTATAAAAACGGCAATTTATGGGGGGGCTCCCTTAATTTTTTTTTGTTTTTAATTATTTATTATGAATTATTTATTATATTTTGTTATTATAGCGGCAACAGAAATACATAATTATTTTGTGAAAATCTCAAGTGTCTAGCTATCGCAGTTCTTAAGATACAGCTTGGTGACAGACAGACGGACGGAAAGACAGCGAAGTCTTAGTAATAGGGTGTAATTTCGGAGCTTATTCAATAAATACAAACAAACAAACAAACAAAAAATCTAATATTTTCTATTTATAAATTAGTGTAGATTGTAGAAGTGTAGATAAGGCGTTGGAAGAATCCGGTCTCAATCTTCGAGTAAGCCTTACTTTTCTTAGACGAATACATCCTTCGAATTTAAATTAAACATCTTGGATACGTTGACCTAAACTCGATTGTAGAAGGCGTCTTAGTTCGGCTACTTCCGTTGTACTTGATGAGATTTTGTCCTCCTTTTTATACATATTGGCGCTTCACTAATGATCGTTGCAGAGGCAAAAACCAATGCCCAATTTATTAAAAACTCTGTATCGCCTTAAATATTTTTGTACAGTGCTGAGTTACCATGCTTTCTGGCGATAAGTATGTTCTTTTGTTATATAGATACATATTTTAATCTATTGCGGCTATGGGCTTGCTAAATGGCGCTTTTAGGGCTTTAACATAAATACACTGGTGAAAAGAGATCCTTTGAGAACTGGAATACTTCTACCAATTCCCCGAGCTCAGGGGATAGTGTTTGTTGTAACCCTTAACATTTAAGAAAAAAATAGCGTCTTTTGGTCATATACTGGTCAATTGTTGTCAATCAAATGATCTAAGAAGAATTTTCATTGGCGTTCCAGACCCATAGTGATACTTAACTTGTTGACGTCGTTATTTGGCCTGAGTTCAAAAGAACGAATGCATTTTCTTGTACATCTTTGTACATTAAGGGGCAAACGAGCCGGTAGTCACCTGCTGGTAGGTCATTACTGTTAATGACACCTGCAACCTCAAATGGTCTCAGACATCTCTACAAACAAGTTTTTTTTATTCCAAAAATGTTTTACTTATAATGGAAGTCGTTTAGAAATGTAGCCTTAGGGTGGATTGAAAAATTCTGAGAGTTTTTTGGCCACTAGCTTAAAACCATCTCTCAATCTGCTCGCGTTGAGATTATAGGCTATACTTCGCCATGTGTGAGGGTAGACCTTGGGGTCTTATTGTCTATTTATAATTGTAATCGCGATCGTCTTCATTTTGACGTACGTCGAGTCTTCCGTACATCTGTCATTACTGCCAGTGTAAGTAGAGCAAGCACTGACCGCTTAACCAATTTCAAATAATGACGATTGCGATTACAATTGTATTATAAATTATTAACAATTATGAATGATGATGTAATGAAATATCGTTGAAGATGTATCATGTAAGCTAAGTATTTTTAGCCTTAGAGTAGTGTACTTAATTTGAATGGGGTATAAAACCCAATAATTACGATATGTAGATCAGTTTGTATCCCATTTACACGTGAGAATAAGAACAATATCTATTGTTAAAGGTACCTACATTGTGTGATATAACATCTATTATTTAACACACAGTGTCTTTCTGCCATGTCATATTAATTACACTTTAGTATTTTATAGGTACGAGGCTTAATGCCCTTGGACGATGCAAGTGTACTCCAATTGTGTGAGCTATATAGCCATAGTTATTGTTTAACAAGTACTTCAATTGCTTCTGCTAACATTATTATAAATTGCAGTGACCGGTGGGAGTATTCAAATTCGATATTTTACTCGGAATCGGAAAATCTGTCGAATCCTTATGTCAAATATGATATCAGCTCTCAATAGCCCATCTTGAAACCTTTTGACAGATTTTCCTATTCCGAGTCGAATATCGAATCTCCGTGGATACGCCCGCAGATGTTGCTATGATATTTATTAACCTTGTACAACATTAATGCAATAAAATTAATAATTTAAGAAAAGTACTGAATGTAAAAGGCACTGAAACAATTTAAAAAATGTGACTACATTACATAGACTATGCAAACCTGTTGGTCTGTGGCGATGATCTGACCTTGTCATATTTAGGGGCCGAGTATAAAAAAATATGAAAACTGTTTTTTTTTTTTTTCAGAAATCAATACATCTAGCTAACCCCTAATGTAATGAGTAGGTAATGTAATGGGTGTAAGTACAATTAATAATATTTAAAACAGTTGACAAAATAGGTACGCCCAAAATCCAATGCGCATAAAACGCAATAAAATAAACATTTAAGTACCCCCCGGCGCAGTCAGCTAAAAAATATTACCTAGGAAACTTCGGAGATAAAGATAAAACACAAATTTAACGATAACTAATTTAAAAAACAGATTCACATATCTACAAACACCCAACAAACTTTGCCCTCCCTATGGCGCAGTTGGGTAAAAAGACCGGCTGAGATAAAGCAAATGGTTATTATTGGTTATGTAACACGATAAGATTGAAACCTGTCTGTTGCGAGAACGTAACTGGATCGGTAGATCACGTTGCGAAATCATAGCATAGTGTTTGTTTAAGTTTCAACGCGGTAATATAGTTTTGTGTTCAGCTTTATGAGAATTGCTTCAGATTTCATCAATTCTTAGTCAATTGGTGAATGGTCGGTAAAGTGATACTTTAGGCTGACTTTTAAATAATAAAAAATATTTATCTTTTGCAATACAACTGAGATGTAATGCTGCAAGGAAAGGTGTTGCTTTGTAAGAAAATGAGTTATTATTAATCATTTAAGAAGCGCCGGTTCCAATTGGAACCGAGACACAATTAAAATCTATTGTGTCTGCTATTCATGGTCTGAGAGGTTAAAATAAAATCCTTTGGTACTGCCTGTAGCTTAAACCGGTTCAGCATCGCCTCCCTTCCGACAAGCTCGAGCAATATGTACAGGCGGAGCGGTATGTGTGCTTCCTTTCGTGTTCCAATCATTGGCCATTTGCTGTGTTCGATAGGTCATCAGTATTTCCAAGCACAGCGCACTTGGATCTTATTCGAGTTTCCAACTGAACAGATAAACGGAAACCCAACACAAATTGAAATGCTACACAACAGTACAGTACAGCAGCAACAAAGCCCAAACTACTCCGTTAACCCACAGGGTGCTGAAGAACGCGGCGCACGTAACACGATTACCCAGTTTACACTGCCTGTTACTGGACCGTTTTGACACGGACACTGAATCCCAAACGATACTACTGGAATGAACACTTTTAGCCGCTGCCGAAATTCGGCTATCATAACTTCGTTGAAGGTACTCGTAGCCCTGCGATACCAGTGTATTTGTGACTACTGAGCAAGCAAGCCTATGTCCAGTAGTAGACGAGTAAAGGCTGATGATAAAGCGAATTGGGCGCTGTCTTTCAGTAAATGTGTTAAAGCTCCTAAAAACGTTGGCCCAGTTTTCGCTGTGTTCACGCACAATAGAAGTCGCTAAGCAATGATACCCTTGGTTAGCTTGAAACATTCTGACAGTTAATTGCCAGTAGCCTAACACCATCTCCCAATCTGCGGTGGGCTCGCAAGGGATATTTCAGCCCATACTTCCTCATGTGTGAAGAAAGATCATTAGCTCAGCAGTGGGGTTCCTGGAAACTTAAAATGTTGCAAAAATAATAATGTGTTGCTAGATTCTAAAAAAATGAAGTTTGGGCGTTGTCTTCACGCAGCGTTTTGTGAATTACAATTATGTGTAAGTATAGTTATTGCGTGTTTATATACATTAGTGCAGTTATATTTGGGTTAAACGCAGTGTTACTTAGAAGTCATAGCGATTGATCTAACAGTACTGTTTAAATAGCTTTAATTCTAAAGAAGGCAATTTTCTTAGTAAGGGGAGTACCTAAGTTTAATGTGGAAATTTTCTACTCAGCTTGAGCTATTCAAGGCTACTGATACTAAGTTTAAACATACTGCATGACAATTTTTTATTGATAGCTAACCGAACCAAACCCAGATCTTCTGACTTGTCAAAAAATATTATATCAATTGAGAGACTTTTAATATATAGATGTAAAGAATATTGAATAAAACCTTACTCTTTTTCATCTATGTAGTCCATTCCACTTCAACTTATGGCTTCACAATCCGTGGTCAATTGTCCGCCACGTTCGTAACTGTAGACGAGAGGTTTGCAACATGTCACCGATACGTTGCAACAGTGTTCGTAATTTGAATGCAAAACCGTATTGACTGGCACTCGTTTTTGCAACGGCCTCTTGTGGGTTAAAACTAATTTATGTTTTAATTTCCTTGCAGCAATATTTACGTAAGTTCCGTTATAAAATTAATTCTGTTGATGTAATATTTTTTTATTCAGAAGCCGTATTCATGTTATTTTATTAATATTCATAAATTTTATTATTCGGTTCAGAACCGAGGTATTTGATTACCTACTTTAATTTTTAGTTGGGACCGTCTACGTTTTACCATTCCAAAACTAGATTTATCTCGTGACTTCGTGCAGGTTCCTGTATTCATAGTAGTCTATATTCTTCTAAATGCTACTTATCTCCATGTAATATTGTCTTAAGATTCCTTCAGCTGTTTTTAAAGTAACAAACAGACATACTGCAGATTTACTTTCGCATTCGATTTACTATGCTTCAATTTTGTAAATTCAACAACTAAAATTTTTTTATTACTAGTATTTGTTTTCTTTATAAAGATCCTTACAGACGGCATTTACTGGTATTTTTAGAATAATTCCTGTTCCAGCATGTCCCATTTAAATTTCGACCGGGATACCAGAATATATCTTAATACCTCTAGTATGTAGACAGTGCAAAATAAATAAAAAAGTTTTATTAAAAGCTTATAAGTCAACATATTGAAAGTCCACCACAAATATGCTCAATTCATACACTAAGAACTGCGATCTGTGATAATGTTTTTGTCCAGTTGCTGACGTCCTTCGCCTAAGAAACTAGTTCCAACTTTTTTATTTGCCTACTTCACCAATAAGCGCATCTAGATCGCCCACCTGTTTGCTCGACCATCTGTCTATAACTGCAGTCGGAATAACGGGGTGGGCAGTAGGTTAACCGCAGTCCGGTGCGCCGGAGTCGGCGCCGAACGGTCGACCTTGGTCACGCGCATCGATTTGGCTTTATCTAGTTTACTTGAATGTAGATGATGCTCGTTTGATAAAGATTTTGGTAGTGTACGAAACCAGCCTATAAACAAAGATATAGGCTATCCTATGTCGTACACATTGTAGTGTCAGCATCCGTAAGCCAAACCAACTATACTTCTAGCATTGTTTAAGCTTGGGTTCACCAATCGAAGCAGGCTTATTACGAGATTTCGTTTTAGGCGGTTTGTACTCGAAATTATAGGTTTAATTTAAATAAGAAAAATGGTAGCAGATTGGACACCAAAACAATATTTTAGATTAGCTCCATGCAGGCGAAATATCTTCAAAAATGCGAAAACCGCTTCTGTCACTTTATTACAGACGATATGTTTTTTCTCCATCGATATAGTCATTTAGGATAAAGTGGTATACAAGGTGAAATACCTTGTGTGTCAACTTTTAATAAAACTGGGAGCAATTTAGATCAGCAAAGATAAATTAGTCACTTTGCAAAAACGATTATATTTTCGATTGAGAATAGTTTTATATTACATAAATTACTTACTTTGTTACTATGTGCTGTGTTTAATTAAATACAGCTACCTTGACTAATTTGGGAAATATTGTCGTTTACGAGTCTGTGAGCAACTTTATTGCTCGTCGTAGTGGACCATCAAGGTATAAACCAATAATTGCAGTGGAGATCCGCATAATATATTGGTCAGTAAAGCAGTATTTCTCCAATGAGAGTAATAGACATTATAAGTGGATTCGACCGAACCGGTTCTCCGACGGCCTTGCGACCACGCACCTTCACTCGCGATCTATAGATCCGTAGATCGTCATTTGATCATTTATATGCATAAGGTTCGATTTGTTGTTATAATATTGTAATCGTGTCTTAACTTTGGACATTGGCTTTATAGAATATTAATATTTTAGTCGAAGGATTTTTGTTTTCCTTTCTAATTATTTATTTATTCGTATGTTTGCGTATACGGTGAGTTGCTAATGTGCTTTTAAAATATGTTGCATAATGTTCAATATTGTTAGTATTTTTCATTCATCAATTTATTATAATTTTGCATAATCCGTAATTACTTATAGTCTAACGCTATCACCAAGCTCTACAAACGATACCATCAAGCATTTATCACTTAAATTTAGATTCTTGTTGATAAAACTGAAATCTAAATTAATAATGAAGCAAATATAGCCAAATATCACTGATAATGAAGCAAATCGTCGGCTTATTTCTTGCCTTCAGACCTTCAGGCCTTCAGACCTACAAAAATTGACGATTTGCGTGCGCGGAGCTTCCTAACTCAAGTTACACGTATACAAAACTTGTCAGATCACATGTCATGTCACAATTCACATAGAAGTGATTCGAGCATTCCGTGTCATGATGATAATTCTTTAACACGGCTGGTAACATAAACTGATACTATGCTCTGGGAGACGCGGAGGTACAAAGAACGAGATATAATGATTAGTTTCACGAAAGGCTTAAGAAGCAGTAGTCTTCTATACAACGCGTAACAGAAAAAGCGCAATTCCTCATACACCCCAATTAGTATATTAATATAAAAAAAATATGATGCAATCGAACTTTAGTTGTATCTAACTAATGTTCTTGAATATCGATTAATAATAGCACGATTTCCATAGAAAGCACTAAATTCAGCTACGCTAATTCATTTTTGGGAAAAAAATAACATATATTAAAAATAGCTGAAATCGAATAAGTAGTCGATACTGAACAAAATAATTTCTGGAATTGCGCTTATTCTGTTACATGTTGTATAATAATAATCATTTAGTTAGCAAGTTACGACGACTCGATATTCCATGCACAGATCCGATTCTAGCAAGTGACTTGGCGGACCACTTATTTGATTTGCTACATTGTTTCAATTTTAATATACTGAACAAGATTGTTCAAGACGGATCTTTCTTGAAATCAATAGAAAATATTATTATTAAACTATAAGTCAAACATGTTCATCATTGTTACTATAGTGCCATTGACCGTCAGTCGAAGTACCTCACCTTGAATCATTCTTATTGTTACCAAGCAACAGGTGTTTTGGTTTAGTTTGCGTTGACGCACCCATTGCTTCGGCCACATATGGTCCAATATTATGGCTTCACAGATTAATAGCGACGCAGGAAGACCATATGGCTGATACTTCGTGACAGTATACTTCCTAAGCCTACACGAATATGTGCTTTGAAAGTGATTTTACAACTTTTGTGTACGCAATGCTCTTGCGGAGTTTACCACTAGCTGTCAGGCATTAACAAATGTTTAAACCATGTCACACAGAATTAGATGTTCGCTAAGGTTGTTCTAAGCTATAATTTGGACACCTAGTGATGACCGTAGGTTCCAAGTCTCATCCTAATATCCAGCAACAGGAAAATCGACGAAGAAATAGGGCAGTGTAATGGCAGCCTAAGATCATAAATCATAAGACATATTGTTACCAGATCATGTATACCTGTCAAACGTAGCATCTCACCCATCGTAGTTTGATACTTCGATATCAAAAGAAACTGACCAGTAGAAAGCATATTTTCAGCGCGTCTCCAGCAAAAACAGCGCTTGGTAACTACAATGGTTTATTCAATGCGCAAGAGTCTTGATTTCTCAGTTAATTTGTCAAGCGGCTAAAGGTGTAAAGCGCATGCGTGGAGCCAGTCGCTCACGGCCGTCCGGTTAGGCCGCACGCGTTTGACTTCCCAAATACGTGCCGATACAGTCTGCTGCCGCGTTCGCCACCAGTATTAAGTGTCGTTTTGTGCAGTGCAAAAACAAATATTTTGTGATAAAACACTTGGACGTGACCAAGGTGAAACAGTGGTGCAAAAACCCAAGGATCAGTGTTTTTCACTCAAACCGTCACGCGCGCTGCCTCTTTTTTTTATAGGTTTGCATTAAAGTAATTGTGTTGGTAATTATTACTCTTGATTGGCTTGAGGACGTTCTCGCTTTATCTTTTGATTGGATGCTCAATTCTTCCTTATCTCAACCACCTTTTGTTAATGTTCTGGCACTCGAAGATATCGTTAATTGAAGTATGTTTAAGTATGGTACCTACCTTGCCTTGTGAATCATTTACATTCAATGTGTCTAAGATTTGAGTAGGAAGCTATAAATTCTAACAGGCACTTAATCACCTTGAATGCGATCCATAACAGAAGTCATTTTGAAGGCGAGTCAAGCAAAAATTACTTTTTCGCAAAGTTTGGAACGTCCATTGTTTTTACTTTCGAAACTATAGAAAGTATTTCGCATTCGGCTTATATTAAGGTTTTAATAGCATTATTATTGCTACAGTGCAACGCGTACATAATGTCAATTGGACAAGGCAATGTTTTGATTAACAATGTTAAACGGCAGACTGTAACACAACCTTTGGCTCCATGTCCACATCTAAAACACGGCATTTATTTTCTACCTGTCACACACATATAATTCTTTTTTAAGTGCTATTGATATACTTATGAATTTATCATTTTCTCACAGTTGTTTATCGAAGTGTGAGAATATGTCTCCCACATCACTGGCGACTAGATAAGTCGGATAAGCTCGACTAAAGTATTTTTCAATACTATTATGTAGGTCAAAAATGGATCTGATGTCTCGGTTTGTTTCTAAACATCGTCTGTTTCGTTAATCGTGTGAATTTCATGAGTTAATTCAAGAATCTTAATCAACTGTTTTTTCTGTTTATGAGAAATCTTTTATTATGAACATCTATAAAAAATAGACTAAACCAGCAATCCAAATATATTTAGGGAATAACTCTGCCCTTATCTGGGTAACAATTTAATTGAATTAGATTCTATGAGAAGCCTTGGTATTGTCAGTAAGAGTACAGTACCTAAGTCATTATAATAGTGATTACTTAAAGCATTATGAATATTATCATCATTCTCAAAGTATTTTCTATTTACATTTTTGACAGTATCAATGAACTCGTCATCTCAAGAATCTTATGCTATTTCTCGTGAGGTTTTTTTTTTGTTGAATAATTTGGAAGGTCTTACTTCGGTTCTATTACTTTCTCCAAGTTTATATTTATTCGCTTATCTTTGTATAGCTTTCACCAGCTTCAAATACAGTTATTTTTAGTTCCGTATATTTATTATCATTATTTAAAGGTTTAGCTCATACATTTTATCATTCACGTAAATCCCAGTCTATTCTAAAAAAAAGCTTCTATCATCAGACTGATGACGACGATGTGTGTGCATTGTGTATAGATTGGAACAAAAATAAAACATTGCAATTTTGCAACTTGCAAATATTAATCTAAAATTATCCTACATAACATAATACAAGGAAAACCACGCGATCTGACTTTTCTACGAAACATGAAATATTTTAGATTTATGGTTTTGTGTATTTAAAACTGATTATATACATACAATGCATCACAGAATAAGCACTCCAAATGCATTCGTACTTTATCTAACCAAATTTCAATAATCGTAAGGTTTTCATAGGTAGCCCTAACTTCAGTTATGCTAAATATTTTTATGGAAAAAATTAACATATTAAAAATAGCTGAAATCAATTAAGTAGTCGATACTGAACAAAGTAATTTAATTTTGTTACATATTATATTTTCCTCTTCTATTTACATTACATTACATTATCAGTTTGTAATGTTTTCTCTTGTCATTTATACGACATTTATATGCCATAAATTAAATTACGTGGTATTACAATTAGAATTATTAAATTCTCACATCTATTGGTATATTACTTTGCGTGTTTGTTACTCGAAATTTAATATTGTAATACCACGTACTACACTCCGAGTTGTTTTTTTTTAAAACTATTGTAGAACTTATTTTGAAATAACATTATTCTTAATTCAGCAATTCAGTTTTCAGCTTGTTGAAATCAATAGAATAGATTTTTAAACACGTACCTAATCTGTAGCGGTCTTCGGTTACTATTGATGACATTGTTCATTTTAGTGGTTCCGTCATGGTTAAGTAACTAAGCATTTGCGTCAATTCATTATTTGCCAAGCGTTTGTGTTCTATGAGCAAATTCTGTGGGATTTTCAGCTTGTTTGTTTCAACATGTTTCGGACAAGGTAAATTGTGATCAATCTGACGAATAACTTCAATTGTCATTTAATTTACACTCCTTATTTATTCTAAGATAAAATTAGTCTATTGTGTTCCTCCTTCAATGTTTAATCTCATTTCTCGATAATCAGCAACGATCAGTTGCTCTAATAAAGTTTATCTTTAATCTATTTATCTCCTCATGTTGTCGTTACAAGATATATTGTGCTATCAGTAATCTTTTAGATTCTGAACCTGATTCTTTACAAACCATTGATTTACAACAACAGCAACGATTCCAATTGAATCTGATGTAATGACGGAAGCAAGACGAAAAAATGCAGCGTTGGTCGAGACGGAAACGGTTTTTGTTAATCTTTTATTTCAAGATATAATAAAACAAGGCCCGTCTCGGTCCGTGGGACACTTCTGTTAGACCAGCATTATTTGTATTCAAAAGTCTTTTTTGTTGCGCACTTGTTGGTTCGTTTATCAGTTATATTTTATTGTAATTTAAATCTAAATGTGAATTTCATTTAATCTTCTACGATCTTTGGCTTCTAGCGTGCATGTTTTGGGTTTCCTTTCAATGTCACTACTTTTGTTTTTCTTGTATTATCTTTGTTTAAATTCTAAGGTATAACCTCGTCATCATTGTATCTGTCTTTATTTTCTTATCTCTAATCCATCTCTTCATCTTTACTACTCTAGTATTCTATCTCGTTTAGGGTTAATGTACAAAAAATCCTCCTCCTTGTTTCTACCTGTAATGTAGGTAGTTATTAATTAGTTTATATTTTCTATATGAGGGTCAAATTACATTCCCTTGTTCGCCAGTCTCTCATTAAAGCTGTTAATGTATGGACGTGGTTTTACTCCGTATCTACTCCCGTAGGATCACCCGGTATCCAGAGACTTTCCAGTGGCGACGTTGGGAACGTTACTCACGCGTGTGCATACAACTTCTATGTTTTGACTGTATACGATTGTTAAAACGTTAGAAAAATTAGTGCCGTGTTGGTGCGTACAGTGGCGGACATATAAGTTAAAATGGCGGTTGGAAAGGTCGGCGCGTTTGACCTTACCAAGGACAATTGGGACATCTACGTAGATCGTCTAGATCAATATTTTATTGCTAATAATGTGAAAAGTGAATTGAAAGTGGCTATCTTAATAACAGTAATTGGCAATAGTGCGTATGAGTTGATGGTCAATCTATGCACGCCGGTAAAACCGTCAACAAAAACTTATTCGGAACTTGTAGCATTAATGAAAGGACATTTGAACCCCAAGCCTAGTATGCTGGCTGAAAGGTTTAAATTTAGACAACGTATACAAAAATCGGGTGAAAGTATCGCAACGTATTTATCAGAACTAAAAAGACTGAGTAAGGATTGTTCTTTTACGGCGGACAGTTTAAAAGAAAATTTGAGAGACCAGTTTGTGTGCGGCTTGGTAAACGATGACATTCGGCAGAAATTGTTTACCGAAGACGACAGCATTACCATCGACAGGGCGTATAAGCTGGCCTTATCATTTGAGGCGGCTGAGGCGAACGCAGCGTTGGTGGAGGACGGTATGAGAGGCAGGAACGGTGGAGCTACTCCTGACACCGCGACCGTACCCGTGCATAAGGTCGGGCAAGGCGGCGGCGGGTGGCGGGGAGCGAGCGGCAGCGGCTACCGGCCGGCTAAGCGCGACACGCGCACGCGGCATGGCACGGCGCATTCCAGCGGCAGCGGTCCAAGTACTACAAGCGGAGCGGGCGGCGGTTTGCGCGAGGCATGCAAAGTTTGCGGCGGCAAACACAATTCGGACACTTGTAAATTTAGACAATACGTGTGTCGAATTTGCAATCAGGACGGACACTTGAAGAGAATGTGTCCAAGGGTAGCGAAAAATAATTCTGTGCATAATATGCAAGAGAAGAGGCAGGGCAGCGACGGCAACGTGTTGGACGATGTTGGCTCGTCAGACGGTGACAGTGACGAGGTAATGGTATCTATTAATCGCTTATCAATTGGGCAGTGCAAGCCAATTATGATTTGTTTAAATGTGCAAGGACGTGATATCGAAATGGAATGTGACACGGGAAGTGCAATCTCGTGTATTAATTACCCGTTATATAAAAATCTGTTTTCTAGTTTGCAAATTAAGCCAACTAAGTTGGTTTTAAGATACTATACAGGTGAATTAGTGTGCCCTTTAGGTGTGATTAGACCAGTAGTAAAATATAATAATACAGAAAAGATACTAGATTTATATATTATCGAAAATGGAAATACGGTATTATTAGGTCGACAATGGATGGCAGAATTAAATATATCGGTGTCAACTTTACAGTATAGTTCACTTAATAATAATAAAAATTGTGAAGATGTCGACTTTAATTTAACGGAATTCAATTCCAGATATTGTGAGGTGTTCGCGGACGGCCTGGGACGGTTCACGGGTGGAACGGTGAGCATCCACGTGCGGGAGGGGGCGCGGCCCGTGTTCATGCGAGCGCGTCCGCTGGCGTACGCGATGCGGGCACCGGTGGAGCGAGCGCTGGACCAGCTGGTGCGCGATGACATCATCACACCCGTCAACCACTCGGACTGGGCTACCCCGATCGTGCCGGTCGTGAAGAAGGATGGCACAATTAGAATCTGCGCCGATTTTAAGTTGACATTAAACAAGGTATTAGAAGTCGACCGTTATCCATTACCTAAAGTAGAGGATCTTCTGGCTCGGTTGCACGGAGGCGAAAGGTTTAGCAAGATAGATTTGTCTCAAGCGTATGCTCAGTTTGAGCTGGATGATACTAGGAAATACGCGGTAATTAATACGCACAAGGGGCTATTTATGTACAAACGCTTAGTTTATGGGTTATCGTCAAGCCCAGGAATATTCCAACGGCGATTAGAGCAATTATTCGCAGATTTACCCCATGTAGGAGTCTTTTTGGATGACATTATTATTACGGGTAGGGACACGTCTCAGCACTTAGATAACCTTCATAAAGTTTTTGAGCGCCTAAAGTCAAATGGACTTAAAGTAAAAAAAGAAAAATGTTCTTTCTTTGTCGAATCTCTGGACTACTTAGGCCATGTTATAAGTAAAGAAGGAGTACACACATGCAAAAATAAGGTTAAAGCAATAGTTAGAACTCCGACACCGAGAAACGTATCGGAATTAAGAGCTTTCATTGGGATGGTTATGTACTACGGAAAATTTATTAAAAATGTAAGTTCGATCCTTACTCCTCTGTACAGTCTATTGCGGAACGGGGTGAAATACGTGTGGAGTGACGCTTGTGATGCGGCGTTTTCGCGCGTCAAGCGAGCGCTGAGCACGAGTGAAGTGCTAGTGCACTATTCGTTGGAACTTCCGCTTGTGCTGACGGCGGACGCCAGCTCCACGGGGATCGGCGCCATCATCTCGCACATGACGCCGGACGGCGAACGGCCCGTCGCATACGCCTCGCGGACGCTCAACGCCGCGGAGCGCTCATACGCGCAAATTGACAGGGAGGCGTTAGCAATCATATATGGTATCAAGAAATTTCACCAGTATTTATACGGTAGGAAATTCATCCTAAGGACAGATCATAAGCCATTAACGTACATTTTTGGAAGTAAAGTAGGTATTCCCGTTATGGCAGCATCAAGATTGCAAAGGTGGGCGATAATCCTTTCCGGTTATACGTATGAAATAGAATATGTAGCGTCTGCTAAAAACTGCGCTGACGCACTATCACGACTGCCCCAACCGTCAGACAAGAATAAAATTAAAAAAGAATATACGTATTTAAATTTTGCAGAAAGTTTTTTGCCAGTTACAAACGAGAATGTGCGCGTAGCAACGGCCCGCGACCAGGTACTAAGTAGGGCCATGGTTTACATACAGGCAGGGTGGCCGCAAAATTGTACGGATGATTTAATTAAACCATACTTTAATAGGCGCCATGAGTTGTACATAGAACGGGGTTGTATTATGTGGGGCTACAGGATTGTGATACCATCCACTCTACAGAAAACGATTTTGAAGGAACTACACGCTAGTCATATGGGCATAGTGAAAACCAAATCGATGGCACGTAGTTTTGTATGGTGGCCTAATATAGACACAGACATCGAGACGACGTGTCGCGCGTGCGAGACGTGCGAGATGGAAGCAACCGCCCCGCCGCGCGCCGCGCCTCGTAGCTGGCCTTATCTAGCTCAGCCGTGGAGTAGACTACATGTAGACTTTTTAGGGCCATATCAAGGAAAAACGTTCTTTGTTATAATCGATGCTAGTTCAAAATGGATTGAGATTTTTGAAATGAATAAGACTAACGCAGCGGCTGTAATTAAGGTACTGAGGTCACTATTTGCACGTTTCGGTCTGCCTTTGGAGATAGTCTCAGACCAGGGTCCTCCGTTTACTAGCACAGAAATTAAAGAGTTTCTGACGTTAAATGGAATTAAACAATCATTTTCCCCGGTGTATCATCCAGCTTCAAACGGTGCTGCAGAGAATGCCGTCAAACTCTGTAAGCGAGCAATAAAAAAAGCTGTACGCGATGCGGTGGATATAGACACAGCTTTACAAACATACCTATTAGCTTATAGGAATAGTTTACATAGCACAACTGGGGAAAGTCCGGCCATGTTGTTACAGCGCAGACCATTGCGATCACGTTTAGATCTGTTGCGTGGTGACCGCGCGCGCCAAGATCAGGTGGAGGAGGCGCAACGCCGACAGATGGCGAGCTCGGGAGCTGAGCCTGCACAACAACACTCTGCCGGCGATACAGTGTGGGCTAGGAATTATGGAAGTAAAGATAAATGGTTAAAGGGTACCGTGGTCAACCAGGAGGGCACTCGTAGGTATGTAGTAAATAGTGAGGACGGTCGACTTCTAACTAGGCATACTGATCAGATTAGAAGCAGAATTCGTCGTTCAAGTATGATTTATCCAAATCCTATGTCTGAGTTGGTTGACGGTGAGGGTGTCGTTGAGCAGCAGCAGTCTCCGATATTGGCAGAGGCGAGGGATAGTGAGGGGACGGGTAGAGGTGAAGTAGGATGTCCGGAGCCACCGTTGGCTAGTGACGCAGCAACAGCGACGATCACGATGGGTTCGCCAACCCCTTGCATGCCGCGGTCACCGCATCCACCATCGGCTAGTAAGAACTCGCCGACAGCCGCGAGTCCTGTGAGCCGTCCCATGCGTACCCGTAAGAAAACGGTTAGATATGGGCTAGAGTTTGATTAGGTTATGTGTTAGTTAGATTTTAAGATGTTTATTGTGATTTATAGTGTATTTATAGTTATATAAGTTGTTAAATATATTGGTTATTTAACTATTAGATAAGTTAAGTAGAGTAGATAGGTTCACTGGTACATTGTTTATTGTTTGGAGTAGGTATCTTTATTGAGTGTTATGTAACAGTAAGAACAGTAGATTAAGTAGGGAGGTGTAATGTAGGTAGTTATTAATTAGTTTATATTTTCTATATGAGGGTCAAATTACATTCCCTTGTTCGCCAGTCTCTCATTAAAGCTGTTAATGTATGGACGTGGTTTTACTCCGTATCTACTCCCGTAGGATCACCCGGTATCCAGAGACTTTCCACTACCAAGGCTTGAAAAGATCTATTATATTTTTAGCCTTATAATTTATCAAAGCTATAGCAGTTCCCTCTTGCCGTCCCCAGCGTCCACTCCACTAGACACTTATTTTAGACCTGACACTTTCATCTTCGGAGTGCGTCAACGGTGACGTGGGTGGATGGAAAAAAGATGAAAATAATTGCCTCGTAGTATTAGTGGTCACAATATTAGTGAGTACTGAAACGTTTAATCGTGTGAACTAAAGTATCTAATATTTATCACTTGATAAAAGTAAAAGGATCTTTTTGTCCTACACGGACAAAAAGATCCTTTCATAACTTTTACAGGTTAACCTCTGAACTGAGCTTCATAAAAATTTACAAGGAGACATAGGCTGATGTAGCAAGCAGTAAACATCATCATTATTGTACAGCTATGGTAACGAATGAATATATGATATGATATAAATAAAGTATTATAGTGAGCGCTACAAAGTGTATATGATGTTATAGTACAGTGAATAGAGACCAAATAAGGGGGGTTACCTTACAAACGGTCCGGTAGTTCTAAATTTTTTACATGTTGTCTAGGATGGTTGTTAAGTGTTTAAAATGCAAAATGCACAATTCCCCCCCCCTCCGCGCCCGCCGCCATTTTGAAAAAACCGAAAAAAATCGGCACTTTTTTTAGATTTTCACTTATATCTTTGTTTCGGTGCATTTTAGCTACAAAACAGTTTTATTAAATGTTGTAGAGAATAAAATTCCCTATAATATACGTGTTAAATTTTGTTTGTAGGGCAGATAGTTCACGAGATATAATATTTTTAAAAATATAAAAAAATACGCATTTTCCGGAAATTTTTCAAACTTATCAAATAAACAATATGCCGTTGTTTTCATTTTAATGCTTACTGCCCCCTCCGTAAGGTTGGTTAAAAAAGTATACATCCATTTTGTAGGTAATAAAATTCCCTACAATTTTTATTCTTAATACTTGTTTTTCTCAAATAGGCCAAAATTGAATTACAGCGTTCTAAAGTTAGAAGTTTGAAAAATTTGAAAAAAAGTTTGAAAAAATGCGTAATTTTTTATCTTTTTTAAAATATCATATCTCGTGAACTATCTGCCCTACAAACAAAATTTAACACGTATATTATAGGGAATTTCATTCTCTACAACATTGAATAGAACTGTTTTGTAGCTAAAATGCACCGAAACAAAGATATAAGTGAAAATCTAAAAAAAGTGCCGATTTTTTTTCGGTTTTCTCAAGATGGCGGAGGGCGCGGAGGGGGGGGAATTGTGCATTTTGCATTTTAAACACTTAACAACCATCCTAGACAACATGTAAAAAATTTAGAACTACCGGACCGTTTGTAAGGTATAAGCTCTCTATTCACTGGGTTATTAGTTCAGAATCAGAATACAATTCTTGATGACAATACTGTTTGTCAAGTGGTTGGAAATACATATATTGGCTGGCTTTGTTTTATATCACTGTCACACTTACTAAACGGTGTATGTTTTCGATTTTTTTCCGTAGTTTGCTTATTTGGTTTATACAACTGTACAAATGATGATTTAGTCGGTAGGTATCTGCAACAACATTCTGGACGTTTCCAGAATAAAAACCTGGCACTGTATAAAATGATCCAAAGTAGTGTTCAATGTAACTACAACGACAAAATTTTGACGAATAACGAAAAAATCTTCTATATCTATATAGTATATCTCTCAAAAGTTAATCAAGCTAAGTTATTCCAAATATATTCTCTAAAATTTAATGACACCTGCGTTTTGCTTACCGCACTTAACCGCAATATCTTTGCCTTTTTAACTGTCAACATTAATCAAGTCAACTTTTCTGCGCTATTTCCCACCGGACTGGAGAAAATTAAAAGCCATTTTTCTTCTGTATTTTTCTGGTTTTCCTAATCTTTGCTTTTATAATGTAAAATCTTTATAATTTCATGTTACTTCCTTTCTCTTTTCTTATCAGTCAAGAACCGTGCGGTTCCAATGCGCACCGTATCAATTAAAAATCAATTGTGTCTCAGATTTTTGTTTGAGAGGTAGTTTTTATTTGTCCTGTTGAAATATAATAGAATGTGCAAGTACCCTCCTATACTTCACGTTTTTAAGGACACTGAGGGAGACCCCAAAGGAGATGGCAGTATGAACTGGACGGCTTCTCGAGGATATGGCTGGAGGAGGCACAGGATAGGGATAAGTGGAGGGGAGGAGGAGAGGCCTTTGCTCAGCAGTGGGACAATACATGGGCTATTAAAATAAAAAAAGGAACCCAAAAGGTGCCAACGTAACATTACTAAGCCTCAGCTATCCGTCCGGCCGTCCGTGTTATTTGTGAGTTTTATATTTTTTGGTCCGAATCCGACTCGTACTTGGCTGTTATTGTGTCACAATACCTAAAACTAATTTGTTTTTATTAGAATGTCGACTACAGAAATTTATAACCTAACAAAGTGAATTCTAAATGCAAACGAAAATATCTGAAGCTGTCGCCTAACATCTGGGACCAAGAAATTCCTGACCATAACGAACTATTGTTAACGCTACTATGATAAATGTCCCTTAACTCCGGCTTATGATCCAGAAATGATTTATCCCGCCATAGATCACCATTAATACATAGCACCTTACACCGTCGCTTGTGACGTGGGCCCTGTTACTGATTGCTTTGCTATAGCTGGATCACGTGATACGATAGTTGAGAGTGAAAATGTACTACGTCTAATAAAATTCCTGCACTATAAAAATCTACTGAATCCTATCGTATCACAAAATGAAAATCGAAATACAAAGGAGTTTTGAGATAATAGTTTTAATGAATGATTGGTCGCAATTCAATTTCCATACAGTCAGTAACTCTTTTATATATGTACGAAATTTAGTATCAATGAAAATATACCAACTTAGGCTAGCGGCTGCGCTAGAGAATAGCGCAGCCAGTAGCCTAAATGAGTTGATATATTTTACTAAAAAATCTGGTGTCATTACATTAGTTTCGTATTTATTTTCGAAATATTTTGATTTTATTATATTTGATACTTATTGACAGTTAATAACAAAAACTTAAATAATGGGAAATGTAGGTGTTTCTTGAGGGGCATATTTAAATTTCCTGTACTGCCTAGTCCACTATCAGTCTATCACATAATAAACAAGCTAGGTGGCCCTTCCTTCGTGAAAGGAGGCCTGACGACTACCGTTTGCACTTTTACCTAGCTTTCCTCTGACTTGAAAGCCTACACTTTTCTTCGTATTTTCATATCAAACGGTCATTGACATTAAGTACGGGTAAACCTATATCGGAAATTTACATTATAAATTTAGTGAACTATGGTGTAATCAGAATCAGATTTATGTTTACTTCAACCTAAACTAAATTTTATTTAGCACCCCGTTAAATCTACGTTTTAATCCGTACATTAAAAATGAAAGATAAGCGCGTACACAATTAAAACAAAGGATTAATCTTTGAAAAGCTCTCGTCGTGACCTTTAGGGCTTCAAAAAGGAAGATGGCTGTCATATCCACGATCGTGAGGTCACAGCTCGCCCACGAAGTGCTCGGGAAGTCTGGTTTTCTACGTACCGACACGACAGCGATCCTGTAGCGATACGACATAATGAACCTGCATTACTTTTATTATAATATAATTATGGTCAACTGACTGCTGAGATAAGAGTTTCTTTCTTTCCTCATCCACATCCATGAGTAAATGTTATTTTTATGCCGTTCAAGGAAATTTAATGTTTTTGTTTTATTTATGCTTAAGTAGGTAATAAAATATACCTAATAAGGATAACTATATGGTGCATTTGAATTTTAATTCGGCGACAAACCCTATACCATCTAAACTGCTATTCAAGGAAGTAAAAATAATAAAGCTTCTATTTCCTTTAAGGTGAGTATAGACTACAACATTTACTTGTATCAGAACATCGAGCATTCGCCATTTTTAAATTTACTCGAACCGCTCTTCGAACACGACGCTCGATGTTTTGTTACAGCCTTTTAAAAACCAACGAGCATATTGGTGTAACATTTCCTCGAGCCTTATACCCGTATAGTACGCCGAACGTTCGTGGGAACGTTACATTACATGGAAACGCTTAGGCTAACTGAGCTTTTGCCTGTATTGTACCATTCGTAAGAACGTTACATTACACCGAAACGCTCGAGGAAATGTTGTAGTCTATACTCACCTTTAGAAGCCCCAAATGTTACGATTAAAACGTGAAGTAAAATTCAACATACATACATACCTACATAGTTTAAAAGTTATGATCCCTAACATGGTTTTGCTTGTCAGTTCATTGACTACCACCAACGCAGTGTTTCAGATAGAAATGTCGTCTCGATATCGTATCGACCAATGAAAATACGCTATACCGGCTCGCCAGCGAATTCCTTGTTCAAGTTGAAATTTTAAAATACATCCTAGAACAAATGGCTTTAGTTTCGTTTCAGTTTTGCGTGGGCGTTATGAAAATGAGGTCTTATTTAAATTGGTTGAATGTTTGTCGTAGTGGAAAATGGTGGGGTGACGTCATTGTATGAGTTGGAACTTGCCCATGTAACTTTTCCGAATTAATTTTGATGTAGTTTACGTTGCACTGCGACTGATACTTATTTTTCACCATCATAGGCTTACGAAAACCTTTTTAGCCTAGTATTCACGATATGGGTATGACAGTTACATTAGTAGATTCATCCCCTACTACTCTTCATCAACTTTCGTTAAGTGGCCCTCTCCGAAAATACCGATAACCTCATGTCATCTCTTTCCAATCCCTATCAACTGTCATCTATGCAGGTGTTGTCTAAGGGTCAGCGCATACCGGACGGAAAAGTGCTTGAGCAGTTTTCCAATAGTAATTTGTCTTTATGTAACACAAATACAATTGTATATCGCGAAGCACTGATGACCGCGAGAGTTACTTACTCTTTCATTCCATTTTTTTTTATAAATGGTGGGACACAATTTCCACATGGTTCAGTCCCAAACTAGGCAGAGCCTGTACTATGGGTACTAAACAACTGATAAACATACTTAAATACACATGAATCACCCAGATACGAAGCCAACAGACATGTTCATGTCGGGGATCGAACCCGCGACCTCCAACTCGGAAGGCAGGGTCACTACCAACTGAGCCAACAGGCCCTTTATAACTCTATTTGAATTTTAAGTAAAGCCAATTTAATTCATATTTTAAAACTGCTCTAGCATTTTCCGTCCAGCGACTAAGAAAGATCCATACAAAATTTACTCTAGTTTGAAGCGTGTATATTGTTAGCATTTTTTTCCAGTTCTATATCGGATTCTGCGCTATTCGCAGCGATATATCAAGAACTTGAACAGTTGTAAAATAATTTTCCGCGCAAAGAATTTTTCTGGAAAATATTGTCACGATTAAAGGTAAAATATTGTAAACGTGAAACGAAAAAATGAGTGGAAACGTAGCCAATATTTCGTACAAAATTTGAATGTTATTACGCACAGAGTAGTTTGCATTTACAGAGACAGTTCAAAGTCCTTTCTAGACGCAAAACAATAAAGGCGGTCGCTTACGCCCCCGAATACAAATTACGATATTTGCAACGGAGCCTTTGAATACCACTCAAATTTAGAACACGTCACGCTATTCAAAGGGAATGCTCTATATAGTGTGATTTAACCAATCACCAGTGTTGAAACCGACAGACAAACGGACAATGCCCGATTTGTTCCGTTACGTCATACCGTCAGACAGATGGCTCTCACTTTCACCCGACCAATCGCAGCGTGATCGTCGTTTGAAATATAAATTGAACCGATTCTGTATCGGATTTGCGCTGTGCTCTCGTTGCAACATATGCATTGATCTTTTTGTTTTTTTCTACTCTGTGCTGGTGAAGATTTAATTCCGAAACGAATTAGAGCTGAGCATATTTTCAGAGCGTTTTATGAAACCATTTATTACCAACGATTTATAAGTAAAACACTTTTTAGCGACATAAACAAAGTACGTACTAAAACACTTTAATGTCCTTATCCGTCGTATAATTTACAACAGGTAATATCCTTGCACGGATTTTGCGGGCCGCAAGGCCGCGGCAACCTTCTTCATGACATAAAACATGTATGTCGCGTTATTTTCCAAAACATCCATTGGCCATGCTACAATGTCAGAACGATTAATTCAACATATGGAAAGTTAGCAATCGCGGTTGTACGTTTGGACCAGTTGCGAATTGGGTGTTTTGTTAATTGTACTATTCTTCTGAGATATTTAATTCAATAATAATATTGTTTTATGGACGGTCTATCTCTATTGTGCGTCACTATTTTGAGTAAAGAAGAAAAGGACCTTATATGTATTATTTAGAAATATATTTTGAACACATTTAAATGTCCGGGCCAAGGCATCGTATAAAAGTTTCTCATTAAATCTAGACAAATAAAATTGATTTTTTTTTGTATGCCTTACCAAATGTCATCAATATAAAACAATATCCTGACTCTTCTATAATGATTACCAAAAATTATCGATCAGGGAAGCAACACGACCTACAAAGGTCATTGTCGACCCGACCTCGTGGTCGACCTCAGTGATTGCTGCACTAAACTGGTTCTTCATGTAACTGGTTACCGCTGGTTTTTGGTACATGCATGTAAGCATGAAGTTCATTCGTCGATGTCTCGAATTTCAAAAGTAAAAATGTTTGCTATCGCTTAGCACCTTTTTGAACTTTGTAGTACTAATGTGCGGTGTCAATGTTTCTTGTTGCGTTCACTTTTAGTTGCTCAGAATTGGGTAGTTGACAGCATCGAAATTAAATAGCGAGTAGTCATACATTAAAAAGATTATCCAAAAACACCTCAAAATATGTATTTCGATTTTCAATTTACAATTATAGCAAATTTAAAAATAATAAATCAATCAAAAAAGTGCTGCAATTGAGTACTACAAACTATGACGTCACGGTTTGCTATTTCAGTACATTTTCCATAGCAAAATTTCGTTTTGACAGATCGTAAAAAGTAACTGATTTGACTAGGTAGGACACAACCCTATTACTGCCTACTTTCGGCTTATTATTTTGTTTTATTCCAAAACAAGCTGCAGGCCTTTTACCACTAGGTAATAACTTTTGGAATACGATTTTGTTCGCTTTAGACGCTGTATGGACTAGTATATTTTAACCTCTTTGATTTCTCTTATTCATAATTTTACCCATATCTTCTCCGCCCTAGATCTGTCAAAACAATCCTAACACCCGCCACGTCTGGCTTATCAACTCTTTAACACGAGATTGCATTCATTGTAAATAAACGTAAAACCTCAGGTAAACAAAAAACTGTTTTAGTTTCTGACATTTGCTTTGAAGTGGTCTGGTAACGTTTACTATCTGCATCTGGTTTTTTTATTCGGTAATGGTCTGAATCTTTCTCACTTGGTATCGTTCTGTTTATTTTTTCGTAGTTAATGGTAGCTACGATGTTACCTTTAGCAGCTTCCCATGAAAGGTTATTTTTCATTTCTGTAGCTATTTATATAGTTAGTTAGATTTTTGTAAATAGGCAATGAATATAGGTACCTACTTACTCAGAATTTTCTTTTTACAGCTTTTTTTTAAACCTTTAGCAGGTATCGGTTGTTTGCAAAATGGTTATAATTCGATCGTCGGTTCTGCTTGTAAATAAAATCTTAAGGTTTTCTTTAGAATTGGTTACCTACGGCTACTTCGTATTCATCTTGTTCCTGACACCATCTTTCATTCGCTACTTCCTTTGGCTTTTTTAAATTCGTTTTCTCTTCTGTTTTCTCATACTTGGCGTTACGTATGTTATTGATGCCATTAGTGGAATATTTTTTGTCTACAAGATATCGGCATCGCGCACGCGCACTTCGAGGTCAGTCGACCATGAGTTCTTATGCGTGGATTTGCTGCGACCTGGAATGCTGACCGACGATTTGCATCGGGGACGTAGTTTGTAATTCAGATTTACACTCAGTACTTAGTAGTGGTTACTTATCTTAGGTTTTATAAAGAAATATATAGCTACTATCAGCTCAATGGTCATTTCTGGTAAAGTAAGGTCATCGATGGTGTTGAACCATCCGTT
This sequence comes from Ethmia dodecea, assembly GCA_963855545.1. Classification (NCBI taxonomy): domain Eukaryota; kingdom Metazoa; phylum Arthropoda; class Insecta; order Lepidoptera; family Depressariidae; genus Ethmia; species Ethmia dodecea. Next base: position 4,677,109 of record OY979462.1, read on the forward strand.
TCGAAGTAAGAATAACACTAGTGAGAAAACGTAAGAAAGGAACTCGTTTTTTTTATTTAGTGCCAGAATAAGGAACTCCGTAATTTATTTTTTTATTTGGCTTTTTCTTGATGCCTTGTTGACTCAGCTGCTATTAGTTCAGCAGTTTGAAGACGTGGCTTCTCCCTCTAGGTATCTGCCAGATCTTCTGATACTTCTGTTATGCCTAATGTTTGTCCTTTACTGATTCCAATAGCCCAAATCATGCAACCAAAATGGCGTATCGCTGCGTACACGCAGGTGCCCACAATACGCGGCGCATGCGCGAGATTCAGGTTAATAGGCGACTATTTCGGGTCTAGCTTTCGTCCATTACTGACGTTTTTATCATTTGTATTATAAATTATAGATTTATTAGTTCTTGAAAGTTTTTCTCGGAACATCCCATCTTAAAGAGTATGTTCGTCTATTTTGTTATCTATTTATTTATAGCTTTCTTAACAATATAATTGCCTCTTTTTAATCGAGGTTAGTTTTAAACTAGTATTTTACAATATTTTATTATGTCATTGTCTACGCCACTGACCAATAACATAAAATATAACGGTCCATACACACGGAATGCAATCATAAAGCTCAGTTTACCACTTCCTTGTGGCAAAGTGGCTAAGTAACCTCGGATACAATGGACAATCCACTTTATTGCTAAATTTAATCCAACCTCGTTCAGTTACGCAATTTCTATTATAGAAAAAGTCCGTTCGTTTGTGTGCTTAAACTGAGACTACATTGATATTTGTGTAGTTTCAACTTTCACCTTAATTAGAAATGAAAAACATAATATTATTCATTAGTATAAGCTAATTGGCTTAAAAATCTCAGTTATCTGGAATCATCTTGTTCTCAAAAAAGATTTGGACTCTAAACTGCTATAATTAGAGCAGAAATTATTCCTAATGCGAAATAGGTTACAAAGCTAGAATGACAAATTAGATGGGAAAATTCTGAATACAAAAATAAACGTCACTTTTTGAAGTCTGTACGGAAAAAGTTAACTAATTATCTACATGAGACCTGTCTGCTCGTTTGCCCTCTACATTATAAAAAAAAACATGTTAAGGTCTTAGTTCATACCATTTTTTCTAAATAAAATAGACTACGTAACAAAAAATCTACTCAACCTAATAGTCTAGGCAATAAAGGTAGTGGACCCCAACATTAATTCCTCAGTCGATGAAACTTTGCAGGATTGGTGTATAGTATGAGACAATACTTGCATAAAAAAATCCAAAAAAAAAAACCTAACCGAAGTTAGGTTTTTATACTAAAAAAAAATTATCTTTTTTATTTATAATTTGATAATTTCTAAAAATAATGTAGCCAGAAGGTTTTTATTTTGGATTTTCCTATTGTAAGTCCACAGCGACGATTAAATGACATTCCAGTTAAAAAAATGGACTGAGCAATTTTCCCGAGCAAGGTACATATACGTCTGAGTTTTGTTGTTTCTACCAGGAGATTTTTTTGGATATTTCGCATATAGCTTTCTTAACACACATGAATATTGCTGGAGAAGAAAATTTTGACTGAGCATTTTTCCCAACAAAGATATCAAATAAATAAGTATTTCAGTAAAAATACCTAACTTCGGTTAGGTTTTTTTTTGGATTTTTTTATGCAAGTATTGTCTCATACTATACTACAATCCTGCAAAGTTTCATCGACTGAGGAATTAATGTTGGGGTCTTCATACAAAAATCCGCTTCATTGCCTAGACTATAAATAACTCAAGCCCTTTAAATTTATGTACATTGTGTAAAATTTTGTGCCGCCTAAAGAATATCGGCAGCTTTGGTACCCACTGAAATAGACACCCACGGGGTATCACACTATGCTTGTTATATTGACTCATAACAAGTCGAAATTTTCCATATTTTTAAATTAATCTAGCAGTTGAAAATATTGAGTCAAATAAAACAGAAATATCATAGAAACACGAATCGATCGATTGGGAAATCTATTAATACCAAAGAGATTAAAATATAATATAAGGCATGAAGGGGACAAAGCGAGGATTATTTGAAGCCAAAAGTTATTCCAAGTGGAATAAGTCTAGTACAATTTCGACCGAATGACAGCTCGCGTTCATACTAACTGACATGACAAGGACATGACGCTTGAGCTTCAAAGTTTTATATGAAAATATTCCCAATGCCCCCTCTATGCTATTATATTTTATTGTCTTTGATTAATACAAAAACTTTTTTGTTGTTGTGGTAAAATTCAATTTTACCACAACAACAAAAAAGTTTTTGTCGTGTCATCACGTCAACCATGTCATTCACTACGGATGGCCAAGTGAAAAAATAAATTGATATTTATCGTATCGACATTTCTAAATACTATAGATAAAAATCGAGTGAAAAATATCGATATATCGTCAGTTTTACATTATTATTACTACATATACATATTCCCAAATTCGTAAAAAAGGACGATGAAAATAGTATATTTTTATAAATGCTTGAGTCGGCAAGTATCTAGTACCTAACATGAAATGAAACACGAAACCAGAATTGCGTTAAAAATATATTAAAATTGATACGAATTCGATGTAAAATAAATGTCGATATATCGCCATTAAAAATATCGACGATATATATAATATGCTAATTTAGTATTTGGAAAAATATCGATATTTTAATATAGGTATCGATATTTTTTGCCCAAGCCATCATTCACTGGCATAGAGTAACTTATATGGCATGTGGTAGGCAGTGCTATTTTCTAACAAAGAGGTTGGAAGAAAATTATTTTCTTTCCTAGAGAAACTTTTTCTTTACTCGTCTTTGGTACCTAAAATCTCATAATAACCTACAAAATACGAGGTAACCAACTTATAAAAATGTGGTATGATTACATATTATGTTAGTCTGTCCAAGAACTATCGATTTTACACGGTTTCGTCTTCCGTGGGCAGGTGTAAGTGGGGTACCCAGAACACATGGACTTTTGCCATTGTTCTTTGGAATGTATATTTTTTTTGGTCAATGGTGATATTATATTCACTAAATTCGTCGACAAGATGTAAATTATTAAAATTAGGTTATCGCACGCAAAATTCTTCTTTCATCACTATGAAATACTGGAACAAGTTCATATATGTATAGCTACCCTAATAAAACCAAAGTGCACTCAAATCTTGCACCTGTTTTCTTACTCTAGAACTCTGTGGACCAAAGATTGACACCATTAACCAAGATCGAATTCAAGGTCTTCTATATATTATGGCTCGTATTACTGAATCATCCTCTACTAAAAATAATGTTCTTTAGGATGTCAGAAAGAGATGCTACAACAACATGTAACAGAATAAGCGCACTTCCTGAAATTAGTTTGTTCAGTATCGACTACTTATTCGATTTCAGCTATTTTTAATAAATGTTAAATTTTCCAAAAAAAATGAGTTATCGTAGCTGAATTTAGTGCTTTCTATGGAAATCGTGCGATTATTAATCGATATTTAAGAAAATTGGTTAGACACAAATAAAGTTCGATTGCATCATATTTTTATTATATTAATATACTAATTGGGGTGTATAAGGAATTGCGCTTCTTCTGTTACGCGTTGTATATGACTCACATAACGGTGTCCCTTTCTAATTACGCTTTAACAGAGTATATCTTATTTATATTAATTTTTATCAAGTCCCAAAATTATTCATCGGCTAATTCAGTCTGTATATAATGTAAGAACCATATTATGCTTCTTAACTCTACTTTTTGGTCTTACCGTAGTCCGGTAAAAAAGTAGATCAAACAAGCAATGCTGCGGTCTATAACTAGTATTGTAACTTCACACGGGTGTTACGCTATCACCGGTTATGCCATAGACGTGTCAGGTTGTAAACAATGATGTGCGTGAGAGGGGTCACGGGTTACTAGTGTTACTACACCATCGTTTTTGTTAAAGGTTGCGATCAAAGTGGTTTTATTGTTTGCAGCAGAACCCATATGCTATATGGTTGTTGGTGTTCGTGATGAGAATGGCCCCGATTCTGCTTTACAGCGACTAAACTAATGTTAGTTTACTCCTGTCATTTTCTTTCTCTTAGAAAAGAAAAGAGACGAGAGATATTTAGTCCTGTCAAATTAAAATTAGTTCTGTCAAGTAAGGCATTTCATAACGTGTTTAGTGCATAAGTAATGAAGTAAAATACAGCCTCTGACAGGACTAAATTCGCTAGGCTATCTTCTACCCTTTTATTTTTTTTTGAGGTAAGACCCCTTTTCTTTTTTTTGAGGTAAGACAAAGATAAGACTAAACTAAAATAAGTTTAGTCGGTGTAAAGCAGAATCGCCCCCAAGGTCTGTTAAAATAAGTTAAATTTAGTTTATACGTGAGCAGTGATAGCCATGCGGTGAAAGAGGCTGCTTCTCATCCTGGCGAGGGCACCGATGACTTTTACCAGTAAAATCTTACGTACATATTTATCGCTAGCTCGACTTGGAAGGAAAACATCGTGAGGAAACCCATCCCGGTTTTAGTTGTTATAAGTCATTAAGCCATGTCAAATATTCTTCACCAGCTCCCAATCCCCAGTAGCACGCATTATGATTCCTCGTACGTAATGAATGACCAATAGCTGAACACTGGTCTGTTACGGGTTTAAGAAAACATCTTATGATGGATTGCAAATAAATGCGTTTATTTCCTTGGTCCACATTTTACCTACTCGTATTTAGATTGGATCGTCCAACGGAGACATAAATCTATAATTTGAAAAGAAAACACTTTCTTTCGACTATCCGGTACTGCTCAAATACTTACGTATTGGCCATGTAATCGCTTTCGAACGCAATAATAATCCCCAATCCCTGTTAAGCCAGTCGATCCATCGGGAACACCTATTGGCAGTCATAATGTAACAGGTCGATTAATATGCAGACTGACTACTTGAGTGGCCCTAGGGAAAGATCATCAGGATTGACTGGCGACAGATGTGATTTGATTGGTTAATTATAATTAGTTATGGAAATGTGTGTAAGCACCTATGTGTATTTTTTTCCTACGATACTCCAGACTTCATACTTACATTGGTGTAGGCTTCAGGATGTCAATAAGAAACTGCGCCATATAATGTTTTGAGATGTCTCTGCCACAACTGCTAATCCCACGGCAATTAATTTATTAGAGGAGGAGCAGCATAGTAGGTTTTAGACAGTGCAAGCCTAACATGTTGTCGTCTTGGTTTTCGTCGCCGCTACTACCAGGTATGCGTAAGTCATATTCCTCGAATGCCAAATAAAAAGGCTACAAGCTGCTTCAATGGTAGCAGGGCCTGTACTATGGGTACTTAACAACTGATAAATATACTAAACAACCAAACACGAAGCCAACAGATACGTTCATGCACACAAATGTTGGTCCCGGGGACCGAACCCGCGAATTCCAACTCAGAAGGCAGGCTCACTACCAACTGAGCTAACAGGCCTTCAAAAAAACCTGCCTACAAACTAGTAACATGTGTTCAGCAAAAACAACATTTACCCTAATTACAATAAACACCTAATGGCGGTAGCAATAATATCCACCATTACTGCCTCTCTAATCGCGCACGTTTTCTCTGCGCGTGGCATATTGCGTGCGCGTGCACAGCCGCGATACGCTCTACTTGCGACTTTCATGTGTTCACAGCCTTAGATGTGATGATAATTTGTCTGTCGGCTCAGCATTTCTTTATTTTTTCTAAATTCTATTATGGTTTGTTTAGGTATAGTATTTTTCTATCCTCTATGGTAAAATGTAGTTACAAAGACAGTTGGTCTCGTCTGTTTAGACGATGTCCTAAAGAAGAGTCGGATAGTAACGGTCTATTTTCTTTGCCTACATCTTTCGAAAAAAGGTGTGAGCGTCTGTTATCTGTATCGTCAAACTGCAGAACATAATAATGTCTGTTCTGTGTAATAATATTTATTTTTTAGAATAAACTCGAATAAAAAAACTTTTAATTAGCGAACCTTATTCAAATTTAGACCGAAAAAGGTCACCTCTAGACGAACCCATAAAAATAAATTAAACGGATAAAGTATTATAAATTAGTCAAATAAAATGAATAACATGAATTATGGAAATTTTCAAACGTAAATGTGCATCACGATGACTCACGTAAACGCATCTGTGGCACGTTCCGAACAATGCATTCGGCGCTTATCTAGAAAACGCTATCTTCATTCACCTGTTCGAAGCAGCGAAATAGGTTGAATGCAATAAAAACACGATGAATTAACTTTTCTAAGTAATTAAATAGATACTTCAAAACCTTAATAAAAACAATTTTCAAACAATTGATTTGACGAAACTTGGAAAAATAGTAAAAATAATGTCACTCGCCTTTATGCTTATAAATTAGCAAGCTGAAGTGGCAGTGGGCTGGCCATATTTCTCGAAAAACCGACAACCGATGGCGTAAACGTGTCCTTGAGTGGAGACCGCGATTCGGCAAACACAGTGTTGGAATCCCTCCTGCCAGATGGGATGACGATCTGCAAAATACTGCAAAAAGAGAGGATGCGGCATGCTGAAGACAAGGCGCTATAGCACTCATTAGTGAAGGCATATGTCTAGCAGTGGACTAGGCTGATGATGATTATGAGCTTTTATGCGGTGACAATAGACGACCACCTTCTACGATCCTGGCACACCTTTCGCGCTTCTACCAATACCAAGTGGTTATTTTATCAGTGAAATAATTATCTACATTCGGCCAGTAGTTTCAAAAATAACCGCCTAAAGATATACTAACACCTTTTCCTCTTAAGAAAGAGGTAAATCGGATGATAGTTATTATAGAAGTACAAAATAGTCAGACAAAAACAAGTCGTAATTATAGCGACTGGCAATTAAGACAGCAGGAAAAGTAAGGCTGATTTAAATGCATTCGCTTTGATAAACTCAAGGAAAAAGTCGCAGTAATCGTTGCGAAATAACTATTAATGTATTCTAGTAATCATTTACTTCTTTTAATGACTGAATTACGACTTCGTGATCATGTAGATTTGTAAGTAAATAATAATAATAATCTCACGCCTTTTATCCCCGAGGGGGTAGGCAGAGGTATTCCATTACTGGATATACCCACATTTCACGAGATACATTGAACCCCTAAACGTGATAGGTGGTGAGCCCATCGCCGGACCGGGTCTATTTACACATGTCTCAGAATTAATTCTGAGACCTGCGGGTTTCCTCACGATGTTTTCCTTCACCGTCGAGCTAGTGATAAATATGTACATAAGTTTTTGAAAAACTCATTGGTACATGCCAGGATTCGAACCAGAGCCTCACTGATTTTCGGCCGGCTCTTTAACCGTCCGGGCTATCACTGCTCTGTAATTTGATTTGTAAGTAGTTACTGCTTTTTTTTTGTGTGAAAGGTGTCACATGCGCTATCAAATTCAATTCAAATTCAAAATTCATTTATTTTAGTAGGTATATAAAATACACTTTGAAACGTCAATAACAAGGCACACTAAACTCATCCATGATGATTGGCTAAATGTAAACAGCAGCCCATCTCCACCGACGAGTTGCTGGTTCCAAATGCAGTACCCCGAGAAGAGCCAGCAAGAAACTCAAGGGCAGCTCTTTTTAATCTCCTGTCTTACTAGTAATTAATGTACTTTATAATAATAATTATGATTAATAGCCTTACATAGCGTCGAGTCGATTAATCCCATGCATTTTGGTCTACTAAGTAGTCTGTAAACTGTGTCTATAAATATATAACACTACACTTTTGAACAAAGGCCTCCTCCATAGAACGCCACAACGAACTGCAACTTGCTGCTTGCATCCACCGGTTACCCGCGAATTGACGATGTCGTCGGCCCACCTGGTGGGAGGCCTACCAACGCTGCGTCTTCCGGTTCGTGGTAGCTACTCGAGAACCTTTCTTCCCCATCGGTCTTTGGTTCTTCGGGCGAGCGGAAACAAAAAAAAACATAATTATTCCCATCTCATTGATAAAATATATCAGTGTTATACTTAGCATTATCTGTCAATTGTTAAACAATATTGATAACGACACTCATGATATTATAGCTAGATATAAACCGGTTGTAATGAACATTCAGGTTAACACTAATCGATTTGTTATGAAGTCGTGATTGCTAGTATCAATCATACAATAACCAAAAATGTATACCTTTGTAGTTCTGACTTCTGTCCCTCCTTCTTTGATCTTGATCATATCTATAAAAATCAATAGCAACTATTTTCCTGGCAAAATTCCGAAATTTCATGGATCACAGCGACGACGTTGGAATATTTTTATAATCATAAATGAGTGTTACTGAAACTTACATATAAACTTCCGTCGTTATAGTCTGTCCATTCCGTCTCAATTTTAAACACTGCTTCTGAAAATAATTGAGCGTTTTCATTACCGAAACGAAACATCAACCTTTGCCTTGAAAATGCGTCACTACCTATAAACAAATACAGTGATGAAATCGTAAATATAGCTCCTATCGCGCAGGGGAATAAAGTCTTTTTTATAACAGACATTTCAGTCATTGTAAAGGTACTACCACACGCCACGCTTGGATAATAATAACACATCGATGAAGCAGAAATAGTAAACAAGAGACGACGACATAGGGTATCTTCTTAGCAAGACAAACACTCGTTCGCGATGTTTTTTTCCATATCTGTAAACTGTAGAATGAGCCTCCTGCGGTTTGACTTTTGTAGTATGAAGATGACGGGCTTGTTTTATCAATTGGTAGTGAACCACCGAGCATTCGGTGTAGTGAACCTTTACGGATGTAGACCGAACGCCTCAAAGGATTTAGCCGCGATTCGTGCCTTGGGTGTTTGGGAGATATTTGTTAAGTTAATAACTAGTCTGTTAGCCGAGTTGATAGTTGCAGTGTATTCCGAATCAGAGGTCGTTTAAAGCCCGGAGCCCAACATTTTGCTTGAATGTTTGTCTGCTTTGTTTCTATTAAGTTAAATTAATGCGTAAATGGTATTAAACATATGTACTTACTTTCAAGTTTAATAGAATACAGTCACTATTTATTGCACCCTAAAAACGAATGCAGAATCTATCTTATAATTCATTGTCATACGTATAATATTGTCACTAAATAACACAATACACAATAATGTGGTGTCACCATTATGCATAGGTTATATAACCAACAGTTACCTATCTGCCAATGCTACCAATCTGTGTAAACAGTATGTGGAACCAACGGTCCAATGTAATGTAATACCTTAATATATTTCCTCTTAGGTGTCATGTGACATGGCTGTAAATGTGATATCGCTGATTGGTGATGATTTGTTTGGTTTTAATGATGTTGACAATCCAATAAACGATCCACGTGATTCGTGCGGTAGGTCTCAGCAACTTTGTTGTTTTCGTATTACCGAGAAATATAAAAGTTCTAACCTTATGACCAATGACATGGTAGCCATGTTATGCCAACTACGGTGAGGCCTCGTGAAAATTTGGCCTGGAATATATAACCTCTTTGATTATAGGGAGCAGACATAAAATCAATTGAATAATTAATTATACTTTAAGTCACCCTTTTTTTTTCAGAACCTAAAGTAGTTTGGAGTGCAGGTAGGCAATCAGATCCATATTCCTTCACAATGTTTTCCTTCGCTGTCGAGATAGTATTAAATATGTACCTGAGTTTATTTAAAAACTCAATGATATATGCAATCCCAAAGCAAAAGTTTAGTACTCATATCAACCAGTGATTTGTGTACCACAATTTATATACTGTCTTTAGTAACAATTAACTATTAACCTTCTATCAAATCATCGTCTCGTTCTAGAAGATTCGAACAGACAAGGAAGCTAAGGCCGTCAAGTAGTACGCTAGAATTACTTGAAAATGACAAAGCAAATTGCAAATAGCATTGTGCTCCTTCGAACTGGCGGTGTTCAAATAGAGTGTATCGTCTAGTAAACATACACTCCACAGACATAGTCTTATAGATTTGTTTGCTATGTTCAAATACAATGCTGTTTCATCGAGCAATCCTACATTTTCAGCTCAAAACATGATGTGTAGACAATAGTGAAGATAATAAGGTTATTTGTTAGAACAATCATCATTATAATGGTTCCATTAACAGCGCAGACACTATTAAAACAATGGACCAGGACATTATGTAAGTGTTGAGAGAAACAACGGTGCTTTCATAAGAATATGACAAATTTGTAATCTGCCAAAACATATGTCAATGGCATCACGTCCGGGTCTCCACCTTTTATAGGGGGTTCCGTACCAAAAGGATTCAAACAGGACCCTCTTACTAAGGCTCCGATGTCTGTCTGTCCGCCCGTCTGTCACGGGACTGTATCTTATGAATACTTAATGAATATGTAGATACTTCCAATTTTCACAAAGTTCGTATTACTATAGCCGCTGTAACAACAAAGTTAAAGAAGTTAGAAATGAAAGGGGTACTGTACGGTCCCATGGAACCATTAGTATGCAAGTCCGACTCGCACTTGGCTAGTTTTTTTATTAGTTCTGTCACAGATGCCATCGTTAAAGTTTTTCCCATCATCAGGCTTTCCTGTTTATATACTCCATGCGTTTTTAGAGTCAAAATGTTTCAAATAATAACAATTTTAATTAAAATCGTCGCTTACGATACGTAAAGCAAAACTCGGAATTCAATTAAACGGTCCAAAGGCTGTATTTGATACGTTCCAACGTTACGTCCGAATGTATAACCTAACATCTGGTTCCAGAAGGCTTAAAGTCTTTCCTCCCGAAGTTCCTATCCGAATATCAAACTTAATACCTGAGCTGCAAAACACAAATTTTATTACGCCCCATAAAATCAAGGTGCATTGTAAAATTTACTTTATTGCTCATTTCATTTCGGTTCTAATCCTCTTGGAGTGGTGTTATGGGAGTTGCCAATTCGATTCTAGATGTTATTGCTTTGGTTATTGGGTTTGTTTTAAATCACAGCCGGACTGTGTAAGGCTGCGACATCTCGGCTCCGGCCAGTATCGGTTTGCCTGATTACGTTTAGTGTAATTAAGCGACAAGATTCAAGCGACATGCGACAGCGATTTAAATGTATAAATTATCCTCATTAATGATTGTTGCCGGTTTCGGTTGTAAATGGCTGTTGTCGTCATATAATCGAATACCTACTAAGTCGATGGCGTCTTTAATCTTCTGATATAATTCTGCAAGTTTTTCTTATTGGTGAGTCATTGTGTATCGCAATTATGCTGGCTGATTTGCATTCAGATTACTTACTTACTTACTTACAAAGTTTCTTCTCACTTACATTCGGCAACAGAAGCATTATCTTGGTATTGATTTTCGGGTGAAGCGTATACCTAAGGATCAAGATAAGATATCAAGAAATGTATGTCTGTTTCTGACAGTCCTGTCGGGTGTACCTAAGTGTGGTGTCATGTTTCTTCGTGACCTCTTTGTAGCCTACGTGGTTTAACGGATTTTAAAAGCGAGGTGTCATATTACTACACTTTATTTAACTAATTGGGCTACATTTTAACCCGACTGCAGCAAAGCTTTCGGGTCTATAATGCTTAGTTAAAATACTTGTTTTAATTAATTTTCCACGTGTCGCCCGCCTTCTATAACTTGCTAAAACGTCGCATTGTAAAGCCTTGATTGGTCGCGAAGGCCGCCCGCGGACCTTTAGTGTGCCCTAACCTTTCGTCTGGAATCTAAACGTGCGCGGTGAAAATTGTAGAGATTTTTCTGAACAATAATCTCGTATTTGTGATCCGATTGACGTTTGAAAGTTGCTTCCGTGTCCCGAGGTCAGTTTCACGTCTCAGACGCCAGTTAGCAAACCTGTTGTTGGTATTTGAATCGTTGTCTTTCACTTTTGCTTTATGAATCTCGCTTTATTACCTTCAGCCATTACTCCACAAATAGCAGTTTCTGCACAATTAACTTTGCAGTCTCCAAAACTTTCGACAACCAAGCCTCCTACCATTATCTCCGGCAAACCAGAAAGTTGCGTAACCGATAAATCTCGGTAAAAGTGGCAATAAGTTACCGCTGATCTATAATCAGCTGACACAAATTGACATAATACTCCGACCTTGTAGCACTTCCCCGTTTCACTGCGGTCACCTGCCAGCTATAGCTGACCCGAATTGCTGTGGTAACACGAATTCTGTTGATTCGCTTACGTCATTGACAGTTGACACGCGAATTCTTTTCGTTTGTCTATGATTCAGCATATATTTTATGGATGGACCTTTACAGGTTTTTGTAGCGTAACATTTTTAAAATTTTCACCGTATTGTATGTTGCTTTTTATTTGCATATTCACTACAATTTCAATTAATCATGTCAAATGTAGCAAAGTATCTAGGACTATCATCTATATAAGACTTTTAAATACACGATTCAGTCCGTTAGGCAACATCAATTCCGGTATTACACGGTTTAAAATCCCAACCTCAGTTTAATCATCTTTTAAATAAACTGGAAAGCGCGTTGTAGACTAGTACAACCGGAGTAGTACTCGTTCTTAAGAGGGGTTCAGGTATTACGAGCACTTTTACGATTCGCTGGAGGTTTGTTCCAAGTTCCAACACAAAAGAGCTAAATGTTTTGGTGCTTTTTTTTTAAAAATGTGCAACAAGATTTTACTGGTTATAGATGTGATAAACTATAACAACTGATACTATGTCAATATATACCTCTAATAATTTTACAATCTGCTATGTTATTAAATAATATTAATGTAGATAAACTATCCTACATCACTTAATCTGTTTTGGGAGAACAATATTTACTTCCCACGGACATTCACTTTAGACTCAAAGAAAAACAAGTCATGTGGAAAACTGGAAACATGTCTGAAAGAAACTCAATTTGTAGAAACCAAAACAAGTTGAATTTTCAGTAAAACACGCCCGTTCCAACGGAAGAAAACAAATAGATAAAGTGCCGTTGAAGCGGAACAGCGCGAGATGAGTCGCGTTTGGCTTTACGTTTTGATTTTGTGTTATGTTTTGATTCACGCTCCGATACTCTCTGCTTTCTCCCTGCGTATAAGAGCTATGGTTTACTGTGCTCTACATTTAAGGAAAATATCTTTATCTGTTTTGTCAGTTATATGGTTTGTACTTATTATTATTACTTACTATTTGTAACTTATTTATTTGGTTACCATCTTCGTGAGATATTAGATCAACACAAGTTTTATTCTAGCTAGATCTATTTAATGTCTAGCCAATAGCTAAGCACGAAAACTAACTTCCTAATCTCGTGTTCTCTAAGCTTTTAGCGAGAATCGATCTCGGTCCATGCTGACGTTACGGCTTCCCAAATTAGATTGTATCGGCAAACAGATATCAGAAACAAATTGTGTTCCCTGAATCTTTAGTTCGATGACCTTTGTCATTGTGTTCTTACTGCACATTTATATCTAGGTCGAAGAAAGATGAATCATGTTTATCTCTTATCGAAAATCATGCACAACATTTTTTGGTGCTTCGTGCCGCATCACTACAATCTGTTTTTCGCTTATCATTATCAGATTTTATTACTGGTCCGATTTTCAGTATGTAGTCGCCGGTTTTATTACATTTTATAAATAGACCTAATCATGCAGTTGTTTTTATTATGCATACATCTTTATTGAGATCTGCCTAGTTATCTAAGACACCACTAGAAGTTTACCAAATCTGACAATGCCAATAAAGTTCAACCATTCTAATAATTTTCCATTGTCTTCAAATCTTCCTCATTATCAGAATTACAATTATTGTATTCCGACCCCGTCTGGGTGATTAATATCATCCATATAAAGACTGTCATTGTCAGTAAGCAAAACAATGAATCAGTCATGTGCCTACATGACTTTTGTACTTGCGTAATCGTTTTGTGGACCACTAATTCATGTCTGGTCATATCTTTATTATTTTTCACCATTAGGTAATTTTTATTTTCTTTGTATTAACACTGTTAAATCTTTGAAAGTGATGCAGTCGGTGCTTCCATTTCATTTCCTATTTATCACTCTCAAAAGGTTCCGATGAGAACAGGTTGACTTCTAAAAAGATTCATTGTATACTGATTGTATCGGCTTACAGTTGAGACTTTAAATCGACTATGTCATCATCCGTCACTCATATCGTCATATCACTGTTTGAGTATGGGGCTCTAATAGACGAGAAGTGTTTGAATAAATACATTTTGGAGGGTCCATCGAGTAGCATGTTTATAATAATTCAATCAGGAAGGGCAGTGAACGGACGACCACTCAAAAATATTGTATCCAATCCGGTTCATAAGTTAGCATTTCTTCTTTAGTCTTTACTACACTTACCATACTTTTAAAATTCAGGACGTTTTTCTAGTTTCGTTGCATTTTACGCTAATAGTACTAATTGATGTTTTTTTCTTATTATTGGAATAAGCAGTACCCAATTCTTATTTAGTACATTTTTACTTTATATTTTCTCCTGTATGTATTTATAAATATTTTAGTTCATTATATTTGTAGTAGTCTAAACTGCATCACAATTACCTCGGTCAGTATACTATGCCAGTCATGAATACTATTGATAAACCATGACTGATTGCTCCGCTTTCTGGATTTTCGCGGTCATTCTGTAATGTAAATATGATGGGTTTGCCTCATCATTGTGATCAACTGTAATACTAGTTTCACCAATTTATTCTCGAACATCAATAACCTGGTCGTATAGCATCTTGACTTTGCAATATCTGAGTCCATTAGGATCGATTTATTGTCAGTTATTGTCATATTGTCGTTAGTCTTGCTTTTACTGTTCGAAGTTATATCTTCACTGGCACGTGCGTATGTTACTTCTCCCAAGCACGTTTCTTTACTATATTCGTTGACTTCGAAACTTTATGCAATATGTTGTCCCGATATCGATATCTATACGAGTGCTGAATATTAATCCTACAGTGGTACTGCTGCAGCTCACTAGCTAGTCTTGCCGAATGTTGTTTCGTTTCGTGACGCAATAACACTAATGGTCTGTCAGATGTTTGGTCATTCGTACCGGCCCTCGTTACAATTTCGGCTTATTGCCTGCAATTTCGAGTTACGACTTCAACGTTCCGCCGATGGTGTTAATGGAGTTTTTATTGACGTGCCTTACTAATTTGTTTTTTCTAGAAACAATCGAATACGCAAATTGAATGTGCTATGCAAAGTGCCTGTAGTGAAGTGATTAGCGTAATTTTTGGCCTCAAAACAGTGGTTTAAACAATCGCACCAATCGAAGTGTACCGGAAAAAACATCGTCAACGTAATCTCGGAGCATTTGGACGGAACTTGTGAGCAAAGTGGCGAAGTCAGAGTCTCGTCTGGTGCTAGTGGGAGAAGGGGAAGGTGATGGGTGCTGCTGCACTGGCATGAGGATCGGGGACCTCGGAGGAGTCCTGCTTGAAGCTGCGAAGCTGACCAGATCCTGGTTCTGTCAGAGGCCTGGATACGGGTGAGTGGCGGTCGCGTCCTTATCGAGCTGTTATTGCTGCGACGTAATACTCAATAACTCCGTAATCATTACTGCTTGTTGAGTAGTATACTCAATAATTTTATTGCACCGTAATGAACTACCATAAAGATTTCCTTAAAGCTAAGGGGTCATTATGAACCCTGAGAGGCACAGCTAATCTTGCTATTGTTATACTTTTTAGTGACAATCACAAAGATGCTAATGAAATCTGATCTTATAGAATAGTAGCTGTATCAGACTACAAAAAAATCTTGAAAGTCGGTCAAGCTGTTCAAAGGGAGAAGAATTACGAACACACGTACAGATCACTGATACATAGTTAAGGCTTTGATAAAGAAGTTGCTATGTATTGTACAAAGGCGACATAGTGTTATTTAAATATGTCAATAAGTCGACTTAATAATATCAAAACTTTTCTTATCTTAACGAGAATATTAAACAAGTTATTCGGAAGTTCCATTTGCATCCAACTTAATAAACTTATTACTTATCTCCGCGGTATCTTCACAGTTTCCAACTTTGATTAATGTCGGGAACTTCGAGTTTTCCAACCGCGAATAGGTGAGATGAAATTGCAACCTTGTGCAACTTGTCTTCATTCATGCCTCGCGCACATTAAACATGATGGTTTTAAGACCTACTTGCTCTGGAACCGTGCCACATAATGTAGAAACAACTTAATTGCAATGGCTCACTGTGAAATATGGGCCTTTCTTTTGATAACTATGAGGAAGTACTGTCTATATGCATCTCCAAAAAAACCGGCCAAGTGCGAGTCGGACTCGCGCACCGAGGGTTCCGTACAACCTTGCAAATTTATGGTTTTCGTAATTTTTCCTTTATCTATGCTATAAGACGTTGCTTCGTACCAAATTTCAAGATTCTGAGTTCACGGGAAGCACCCTGTAGGTTTTGATTCCCTTGCAAGTGTCGAAAATTTGCGGCATAAACGGCTGTATCTTTTGATTGCGTTGGCTTAGAAGTTTGATTTTTTCACAGCTTCAAGGGACAGTAGACCTGAGTAATTGATATAAATTTCAGCTTCATACCTCCACGCGTTCCTGAGAAAAAGGGTCTTGACAGACGGACGGACAGACGGACAACAAAGTGATCCTATAAGGGTTCCGTTTTTTCCTTTTGAGGTACGGAACCCTAAAAAGACTACTGAGGATTTGGAGACTGAGTTAAGCTGGTGGCAATCTGTCAGAATTTATCAAGCCACCCCTTAACCTACAAGTTCCTATAAATACGCAACGACAACCTATCTGCCTTTACGACTGACTGACTGCGATAAACAATATTTAACCTGTGACCGTTACAAGCACATCGCAGACCACCTCACATGTAAGTTAAATGAGGCAACCGAAAGAGATAGAAGGTATGGATGCACAAAAAAGAAACAGTCAAACGTAACGAACTCACACAGAAGGTAAAAAAACGAATCGATGTGGAAAGGAAAAATCTACCTGGTCTGTAGAATTCATTCGATTCCACGAATCCGAGTATTTGCTTTATAGCTAACTAGCTCTTGTAACATCCAATTGGCTCATATATTTCCCGACCTAGTTGCAGCGTGTAAGCCTCACGGTCTAGATATCTAGGCTGACCTAGGCAATCTAGGCTCTACCCTAAGTGGAAAGCTGGATAGCCTGGCTGGCCGCCAATGGCAGTAATGTTTTAAAATTTACATTGTGAGCATTGGTTAACAAATGGGAAATATTTTTCTGCCATTTATTTTAAAGTAGATTTATATAAATAAGTTAATACGCAGAAAATATGAGTGTTTCATAGCTTTTTTAAATATTTTTTAGGTAATAAAATTAAGTTGCCGTCACATTTCGAGTAAAATGACGTGGACAATGTCATAAATTGTGCATGTCAAAAGTACAAATGTGCTACTCTTGCTCTACCGGTTTGTCCAAACACACTAGGTGTTTGGACAAACCCTAAAAACAAATAAAAAAAAACTAGAGCAAGACTAATATTCGAATTTTTAGATTTTAATAGTCAAAGTTTATTAATAAACCCTTATTAATAAACTTTGACTATTTAAATCGAAAAATTCGAATATTAGTCTTGCTCTAGTTTTTTTTTATTTGTAAGCGCGCTTTTGACCTCCATCTCGCTAATAGAAAATACTATGAGGTCGAAGATGGAAAAAAATATCCTTGCTATATAGAAAAGGGAATAAGTCTGCAGTCAGGGAATTTCACTCCGTAGCCGTTCGCCATATAAACGTGGAATCATAAAGCCTATGCGTTTACGGTGGTTGGCGAGTTGGTTTCTGTGCATTTTAGATCTGTATTTTTACATGTGATAAGGTGTAGTGTTACAGCTACGCCACTTAGTCATGAAGCTGGGTTAGAGACTGTCCGAAAACACGCGACTGTCACAGTTCTTCTGTGCAGGCTTTAAAAATTCGTGCGAAGCCATGGAAGGTCCACAAAATTACATCGATACAAGCAACCCTGAAAACTGTGACCAAGTATTTCTAGCGTTAATTAGTCCACAGCCTAGCAATAATCCTTCAGTGACACAGCCCAAAACCGACACTAATGAAAGCCCAACCCATTTTCCCGGCAAACAAGCCGTTTTAATAACCGAGAATTTTAAAACTGGGTCGGTGCAGCGCATTCAAGCGTACTAATCTAGTCGGTGCAACTGAATGGGGGGTCCACCCTTCCCCCCCTTGTCTCCTCTCGTCCCCCTATGCCCCCCATGTCGACAGGGGGCGTCGCGGTCCATTTGACAAATAAACTGCACTTGATATAAATGCCTTTGCAATGGAGGCGAGTGTATTGGTGTTTTCGTGTTGTTTGAATGGTTAGATTTGAAGGGCGTGTTGGACTTGCGAGTCTATTAAATTGAATAAATTGCGTATGAAAATATTACGTGTTGGCTGTATCGTGTTTATCGTCACGCTATGTGGCTTGTGAAACAGACATGGGTAGAAATAAAATCTCACACACACAAACAAGTCGTAAGTAAGTAAGTAAAACCTCTTTATTGTAAACCAATAATAATAAGCAATAAGAGACACAATAATTAAAGATATAATATAATACATTGTTATCGAAACAAGATTGATAAAATGATAATACCTACTATGCTAGTTGTTGAGAAGCCAACTAAATACCAGCAATATTGTTAGAAATTTCATCAATATCTCAAGTCGTAATCTTTACTTGTACTTTCTTTCATCGATAACTTATTGTAAGCACCTTAAAAGATCAAATTATTTGTGGTGTGTACTCCAAGGCAACATACTGGGACCTATTTTGGTACAAGCAACAAAACGTGGAAAGGATTAATTAGAAGCCTTTACAGCTGGAATTAAAGGTACGATAAAAAATTATGTGTTCATTAATGAGGGGGAAAGTGGGTGAAGTGGAACGTTAAAATCGCATTGAGGCTTTTGTAAATGTAGGGCAGGAGGAAAAGGAACGCAACGTAGCTTTAACTATCAATAGGAGAATTCACATTGTTACTGGGATATCTTCAGTTACTTAGACACATTTTAGGAATTCGGCATAACCAATACTAAAAATGTTATACCTATGTCAAAACTAAATTACGCCTACTATTATATCACAGAAAAAACTATTAAATAGCTGTCGTACCTGCCAATTATCAATGATTTTTTATAATTTATGACTACTAACGACAATAAAGTAAGAAAAAGAGCAATAATCACAAATTATATCAACTTGTAGAATCATAACACTATTTAGCGAGCGACCAATCGTAAAGTTAGTCTGTTAGTACGCTCAGGTTTTAACTTGGAAGGCTGTCCCGTTAGGACCTACACGATCAGCGAGGACAAAAGTATATCTAAGCAGGAAGAAAAGTATGCAATGCGTGACTTCATACTATAGAGGCCTCTATGCATTTTGCAGCCCGTGAACTAAAGCTTTTTCTACAATTCCTTTTAGTCAATTTCTTCTAGTATTGTACCTAAACCTTCTCACGTCTAAAAATCGACTAATCTTCAAGAAATTTGGAAGGGGAGCTTGCATCTTGAGGCAGGATAGGTTACTTTTCCTCCAAAAAGTTGCTTGGAGACGCGATATCTTCTAGTTCACTTAGATTGATTCGAATAGGCTATACTGGTATATCATACGTCGATCCATCGAAGAGTCATGGGTCTTCAACGTAATCAAATGAAAATGATTTTATTCAATGTAAAGGTGTGTAAGTCTACTTATTGAAAGTCATTGCTACTCCACCGCTTCGGTATGTGTTATAGCTGACAAGAAGCGGGACAAAAACGCTCAGTTGAAACTCGAAAAAGTAACAAACAAACAGCTTAAGATACGAATTCAAAGAATCGTGGCTTTCGATTTAACGTCATGCAGATATTCGCAAATAGTAGTCACGATTCAGTCGCATAGAAAGTTCGTGAAAACGTATAGTTATCCGTAATTTGTATAGTTAGCGATCGACCAAGTTGTCGGAATGATAGTTATCAGATATTTTGTGTTTAGAAAACGGAACACTGACAAATGAAGACGGATTTATATTTTGATTTGCTTAGGATACATTTGCAACTCATTATAGTGTTTCTGTGCATGTTAAAAGGTTGATATTTGAATTCTTAACGAATTCGGATGAAACTCTGTGATGGATAATTTATGTCATGGATCAGCATAAGACTGCGTTCGTCCTTGAATGACACAACTTTCAGAGTTATTGAAAACCTTTTCAGAACCATTCATTCATGGTTTTCGTCTGCCCACCTTTGTTAATGCTAAATAAATAAAATAAGTGAGAATTTATTATTTCTATCCCATTTATTTTATTTATTTTTAGTTATTTAAAAATGACGTTATGCACTGAAAAGAGGTAGTAATTAGATACATACATTTAAATAAGTTATTATTTTCCTTCATTATATGAATTAATTCGGTTAAATGGATTGTCTGTAATATAAAAGCACTGACTTTTATATCTGACTCTGATAATAAAAGCATTCCCGGAATTAGTGAAATGTTTCCTCATTATGTAAATGTGTCTAATGGAGATAATGCTCAAAATATTCGTACATATCATAGCATTTGAAATTCTTTTAAAGTATAACGTAAGTCAGGCTTAGATGATGTTCACACGATGAAAACTTTTTAATTGGGATATTCTTTAGTAAATATAAACGCCAAATACAATCTAAATACTTCAAGTACAAAATGAAATTGAATATAGAAATAATAATAAAAAATAGAAATAGAAAATTTAAAACTGCAGAAGTAAGCTCGAAGGAGGACCAACTAAATAATTGGTGTGGTAAAGTTTATCGGAGATTCGAGATTTGAAGTAGACCTTTTGAAGGAAAACAAGAATTTAATCTTGTTGTTCTCTCTGTTTGTCTGTTTGACTTTAAACACAAAAAGTGTAAAAAAGTATGTTCATAGACTTTTTTCTATCCGTCATTTAACCAAAACACATTTATTTATTGATCTTATCAGCGTCGAGCATCTGTATACCCCATGTTTATATCCGCAAATGATAAGTCAACAGTTCGTTTTCAGCGCTCGCTCAGAGTATGAATTTCAGCAGTTTCAGCCATTTCAGGAGAGCAACAAACAAGTTAAATTGCTAACGTATTTGTATCGCTAAATGTTTTTTTGCTGCTCGCTTGGTGGCGAGACGGGGATGTATTCAGGAGTTTTATTTTTGGTCCCATTTTCCGAAGATATCTTTTGACAGCTGAGCAGTTTATCGCGATTTTGTTTTGCATGTTTACTTTAAATATAGTATACCTGATGATGTTTAGTCCTACCCGTCTTGATACTGACGTCGGTTGTGGAGTGTTTCAAATATGGCGATTTTGTAACAAACATTGTAGTTACACCATGACTCATCTCATTGACGTAAGACATGTCACTTTATTGTTTGTCTTTACCTCATTGACGACTGCCATTGTAGATATTGTGGCAGTAATACGCGTGTATGTGTATTGTTTTAATGAATAACTCTTTTATGCTATTACCACTTTACAGCGTCTATAATTAAATATGATTAATTAATAATATTGTCCTCTGCAAATAGTGGTACCTGTAAAGGTGATCACTCGCCTTTTTTTTAATATATTATTCACTTACAAGAGAGATAGCCAGCACATTCACGAAATGAAAAAAAATCTAGAGAAAATTAGCCGCGGTATTCATAGAAAATGTGCTCCCAGTTCTTTGCGGAGGTTTTAATTTGTTATATTTGCTTTATGTAGTTACTGTTCCAGTTACCGACGGTCGTGATGTTTATATAAACAACATATGAGGTCCGTTTAACCTCCCTTAGTCCATGCCCGAGCTTCGCCGGCTATGAGGCAAATTAATACAAAACTAACAGACTCTTAATTAGCTCTGACGAAGATCGAGGAGCACAGCGAAAGTGCTGAAGAATAGTAGCCTGGGAAAGCATTAATGTTTCATAAACAATGAAGTAGGCAGAAGAGAACACTTCAATAAATATAACATCGTATTAACTAGCTGTTACTAGCGGTCTTTTGAGTTGGTTCGCGTTTGATTTTAGGTAATTAAATTACTCCTCTGATGTAACATTGATGTACAAATCTACGGTTATCATCGTCAGCATTAACATTAGCCAGTAGCAGCCACGTTATTTTCGTGGAGCCCCAATTATGCGGCGTACTCTGTTAAGTCCAAAATTGTTTTTTCATATCTCATACTCGGAAAGTAGTGTATGTTTGATCTGAGTACCGGGTCGGAAGCGATGATTCCCACCATAGAGACATTCAAGGCTGTGATTCCCGCCCTCGGTCGGGAAAGACTCATATTAATTGCTTCCGGCCTTAGGGCGGGAATGAATTAAAAAAAAAAGAACTACATTTAGAAAAGACGTTTAAAGAAAAAGTTTCTCTAGGAAAGAGAATGACTTTCTTCCAACCTCTTTGGGTACTTAGCAGGGATACGAAACTTTTTACATCAGTTAGAATAAGTAAAAAAGGTGCGGCCTTGTGAATGTAGGTATAAACAACAGAAAATAGCCCGCGCGCGGGGCGGTACACGTTCCATATTTAAAATTAATAAAAGAGTAATAATTTGGTAAGCTGTTCCGAAATTCAAAATCTTATTTTCATCGACACTAATAAGCACAGAACACTATTACTCGGCTAAAAGTACATGTTATTAAAAAGAGGAAGGATTTGTATATTATTTTTGTAATGTTATTTAGGTTATGTACTCTATGATGTAGTATTCAAAGACGTTTAAAAGAAAAAGTTTCTCTTTCTTCCAACCTCTTTGGTAGTATTGTTGACAATTTTTTTTTTTTCGTAGGTATTATTGCGTTTTTGCATGTTAGAATTTTTGTAAAATTGTAATTTTTTTGTTTACTTTCCTTGAATTCGAAATGAAAAGTAGAGTGTTTAACGCGGGTGGAAGTTATTAATTCCTACTCGGACTAGATGCGCCCTCGCTGCGCTCGGGCGTCTAAATACCTCGTATGGGAATTGATTCCTTCCGACCCTTGTATAACAATCTACTATTTTGTGCCCCATTCCGGGTGTCAACATGTCTTAAGTATGTTTAAGTTATTTAGGATATACATTAAGGCAACAGCACAGGCTTGAAATTCAGTAGCTGTGTGTGGATTATGTCCCACAATTTATTATTATTATTTTGAACAATTCGGTTTCTTAAACCGTGAGTTAGTATTAACTTTCATCATCGCATCTCTGCCTATGTCTCAAGGTACGAGTACTTTGCTTCAAGATAACGTGTGTTACACTAAGATAGCGACCCTAATTGCAACTAACCCATTTCAGTACGGTTGCGCAGTGTCTAAGTATAATATTTGCACCTCCAGTATTTGGGGCGCTTCTGCAAGATGCACAAACAAGAACATTATTTTCATGTTGCATAGGAAAATGTGATGAAATTTTTATGTGTACTTCGGGTATGAACACACCGAACGTGTGAACGCCATCTACCGTCTGTCTTGTGTGCCTGTGGCGTTATCATCAACTAGCTTCTTCTCCCTCCTGCTTCTGTTCCTACCTTCAACTTCTATTCCTTCTTCTGTTTTTGCATTCTCCTTCAGTTCCTCCCTCCTCGAAGATACGAATCAAAACTTTATCTATCAATATGTAATTATAGTTTATTATCACTAAATAGTATAAAACAAAGTCGCTTCCCATCTGTCTATCCCTATGTATGCTTAGATCTTTAAAACTACGCAACGGATTTTGATACGGTTTTCTTTAATAGATAGAGTGATTCAAAAGGAAGGTTTTAATATACCATATAAACATATAAATAAAACATACTCGCTTGTATGCTTCACGTCGGCTGGGCATAGTATCCCAGCGGACAGTCGTGAAGGATAAGCAGCAGCTTCCAGCACATAAACACAGTCGATTCTGTACTTTGATAGTCTGTAACGTTACAATAGGCTAAATAGGCTACTGAGCTGCTACACCTGTGAACTGTTATAAGCTATGATGAATACAGTACTATCTTGAAGTAAATTCATAATTTGACAAAAAATCTTAGCAATCATACCACTCGAGCGCAATCATAAAACGATTAACAGTACTAATATGATAATCACGCATGCGTATACCGGGGGCCTAGCAGAGCGTGTAGTTATTACGGTCCCCGTTCAGTATAGTGGAGTCACAGCGACCTCTATGGTCAGGCACTGGACTATGTTTTGTGAGCCATATTCGTTGGTACACTTTTATCCATTTTCTTATACGGATGGACTTATGGTATTCCTAATTTAAATAGGTAGGCAGAGAAATTAAAAAAAAGCTGCTTGCTTTGATCCAGGACGGGCCTACTGGAGTTTTCAGATTTATGACATTTCGGCCCTTACTTCGGATCGATTGGTGTCTAAAAGTGACACCGACGCAGTGAAGAGTGACACCGCCGCCGCGCCGTACTGTCGCAAAAAAAAAATACCCACCTAAGTGTACAAAACATTTATATATTTTTTATAGTTTCATTGCATTAATTTGTTTCCCTTCTTTTATTTTTATTTTTGTTTATAATTTAAGAGTGAATTTTGTCATGTTGTATGCATATTTTTTGGATAAGTGGCTTGATCTACCAATGACTATTTTATATTGAACTTTACTGTCACTTTCTGTTTTGTGCATCCTAATAAATAAATAAATAAATAGTGTCGCAGGGTGAGACATCACGTTTCCATACTGAAACGAAACTTCAAATATGACGTCATGCTTTATCCATAAGCTATTGTAGTTTTGAAGCCAACGCAACAACAATAGCTGGATCGCATCCATTCAAACTAGCACAAAGGCGAAACACGAGATTCATTACCCAAACTGCCAAATAAGATTATAACTTTCAATACCAAGTAGCTAGGCTCTGGATTAAGAGAAAACCAAAGAATTAATTAAATAGAAACAATCAAATACGCATATACAAACTACCTCACATATAGGTACTTACAGACGATGCCAGGCGGGTCTAAAAAGGCCGTTTCGGGTGAATCATAATAGAATTCTATTTCGATTCATATTCGAAATTTTCACCAAATACAAATCTGTTAATGAATTGAATAGTCAGTGAATCACTAAATTATGGGACCATTTTACGAAATTTAGAGGAATTGCTTAGGATTTGCTGGGAATTCAGAAAAGGAGAATTGCTCAGAGGAATTGCTCAAAGTGGCTATTTTAGACCCACAGATTTGATATCTCCTTTGTAAATATATCCAACCATCGACCCTAATCATTAAGTATGCTGTTTACGATGGTTCGATTAGAGCTGTTGCTAATAACCACTGTCCCATAACTCCCTAGTTTGATAGTCAGGAAACATTAACTTGCTAAATTGTACTAATAATCTTCTATATATATAAAAATGAATGCCACTTTTCGTTGTTATTTTATAACTCAAGAACGGGCTCACCTATTTAAAATAAATTTTTAGGCTTTATTCAGACTATTTGGTAGATGGTTTATGTGAAGTTTGCTTAAAATCTGTCTGTGAGTAGTTCTTCATTTATCACATTTTTACAGGACAGCGTCTGTCGGGTCAGCTAGTTAACTACCTATAATATACATTTCTTAAACTTCTCTGATATGTTCTGGCTTATTACCCGACTATCGCGAAGGGAAAAAGAAGTGCTATGTATAGTATATTATAGCTCACCTGTATGTACTTATGTTCCTCCGTAGCACTTAAATTAACTATTCAACTGATTTTGATGAATTAGACACAAATACATTGTTTGTTACGGTTTGTTTTATCCCCGAGGGATGGGTAAAAGTATTCCATTTCTAGAAATACCCACGTTTCTCCAGTATATTATTTGCCCTATAAACGGGAACAGTTGTTTTCTGTAATTTACTATAATGTGAAATTTCTCTTCTCCCACAGCTTCTCGCAGAAAGTGGACGAGGAAGAGGGAGGTGGGGGGGTGGCGTTGCACCCGCCTGACGGGTTCTACTCGCACCAGCACTCGATCCACAGCGGGCACCATGCCCACAACGCGGAGCCCGAGCGCGGGTACATGGAGGGCAACAGATACGTCACCGCGGTCCACCGGCCGCTGCCTGGTGAGTGACGTCATATCGCCGGGAGAGCTTGCCTCCCCTGGACATGGACAAGTGGCAAACGAATGTATTCGGTTAAGGTAGACTTCCGTGGCGGCTAAACGCAGCCGCCCGCGATCGATCTCGTGCGACTGACGCGCGCGGCTGATGCGACAATAGTCTAGTATGAAAATGTACCACGGAACCTACCTATGGCCCACGGAAGTCTACCTTGAGATGGCGTTTGCTCAATTATAATACTATCTATTATGAACTACGTGTCAGTGACTATAATTCTTTAGAGATTTGCGTCCATTTTACTGACAAGTAGAACGCTAATGTCAATCCCATACATTTGTCATTCTATCCTACTGACGTTGTCGTTTTACAAGGCCACTTATTGTGTAGACTTTTAGTAATGTTGTACATTATTCCGTAGAGTTAAAGTTACATTGAGTGACGTCACAGCGCTACCGTTTGCTTGTTTGCCTCATAGTAGTATACTTTTAAATAAGTGTGGCTTTTGATCTGGACTTAGGCCTGGTACTGCTACGTAAGGGTAGCTAGCACCAGCATGGTACTACCTCTTACAACCGGAAAAGAAAGAATATGATATTACCCATATCATTGTACTCGAAATGTCACGGCTAATAATTTTTATGGGATAAGAGTCTTGAAAAAAGTACATAAATATTATTTTAATGGATGCTGCCAATTGTTCATGCCATTAAATTATCTTTCTATTCTATAACTTTTTCATAATATCGATTTTGGCGGTGTACCGACATTCTTTTCTGTCCAGTACCACTTTGCACAGACATTTTAAGTAAAATGGTATATTATATTCATTTACTGAGGTTAGAAAAATTTACCACTGTACTTGAGTTAGCTACTCTCACGTGACGCAGTGGTGGACGAATCGACCCTTAATGTAATAAAACCTGCTCTAAGGCTTGTATTACAGAATGATGATGATGATCCTCAAGCAACAAAACTCAGCTTGAGCAGTTAGAAAGAGATGCCGATATATAAATCGCATAAAGCTGTACCCTTCTGTGCTCAAGCGAAGCTCCGAATGCTTGAGGGTAGTTCTATAGTAGGTAGAGAGGTAGGTCTAAGACTTAATGGTTACAGCTCTCACTACACACTTGCTGTCGTATCAAGTTGGCTAACGCGCCAGCAGAAGCCATTTGGATGTATCAAATCACACTCAAGTTAATCTGTTAACAAATCTGATTGCAGGAAACAAAGTTTGCTTTCTCAAATAATCGTATCAACAAGTTTAGACTTCAAACTAGTTTCGCTTCATCGTGTTCTGAATATTAATGCTTACTCAAAGCTTCACCTCGACTATTAACATTTAATTTCTTGAAATATTCCTCTTAAATATGCATTAAAGGCGTATGCAAAGTTCCGCAAAATTTACTAGTCTAGTTCCTTGGAAGTCTTTGAAACCAAGAGTAGGTATGCAAATACCTCTGGCTCATCAGACTCGAGATTAAAATCTGTGGTGGAGCATCGGGTGTAAGATTTCGTATCTTGATAACTTAAGCTGGGTTTTTACGATACGAGCGCGCGGACAAATTCAACTCGTAGAAATGGAACACCGTCGTATCTAGTGATTGGATGCCGGCGTCTGATTTACTCGGATCTCTTGTTATCATGATACGTGTAGCGTCCGAGTAGCTATCCGAGAAGACTCGAACCGAGCTCGCTCCTACCGTCCGACTAACATTTTAGATTTTTTAATTTCAGTAATTTTATGATGAACCCGAAGATTATTCATTTATTTATTGAACACGGTAAATTATTATTTAATTTAAAATTTAATATCAGTTTTTTTTCTCTTACCTTATATTCTTCCGCTTTTCTTTTGACGACGCATGTTGCTGAGAAACATCTGTAATTATTGTTTCTTCATTTACGTGTATATTTAATGTTTAAATTTTTTTATATACTTAATAATACGTGCCCAAAAACGTGCCTCTTGCCTGACTCGATGCGCAGATAAGTTTTATTATTAACTGTTCTTAAAATTTGAAAGTCATAATAGCAGATTAGACTTAAAAATCTTCTGCACAGATTTTTTTTTTATTTGCAGCTATTAATTTCGCAAAAATATACGAGTGTATGTATGTTAAAGTGAAAAAAATAGGTTGGCTTGAAATTCTGTATTCAAATCGGCAATTCCTTATGTAAACACCTTCTGCCAGAGCTGCCAAAGCCCTTCCTATGACAACCGGACTATAACTATAATAAATCTTATTCCAGCACTGAACCATTCGAACTCGTCATGCTCCTCGGCTTCGAACGCGTCGACGGGCGCGGGGCTCTGCGCGGGCGCACAAGAGCAGCAGCAGCCGATGTACATCGCCGCGCCGCCCGAGGGGTTTGGACATGCTGTGCACAACAACAGGTCAATACTTCATTACATATTTAACTGGGTATATATTTATTATGGGCATCATTCATACACGGTTATTCAGTAAGCCTCTACAGGCTCTGCCTACCTGGTACTAAACATTTGATAAACAGTACCAACAGACACGCACAAAAATCTTGATACCGAACCGTCAAACCCGCGACCTCACTACACTGAGCCAATAGGCCATATAATGTCTCATGGCTGCCAATTACTATGTCTCAAGAGTGTTCAGAAAACACATGAAGCGATGCAACATTTATCCCTGAACTGGGAAAAAACTGCAAGCCGTAGTTCTGAGTGGAAGCACAAGGTACATGGAAAAGTCATTTCGAAGAACAAAGGAAATCCGACCAGGAATTGCTGTACCTATATCTACTACAAAATCTCGAATATCGATTTTTTTATAATATTGTATTCTCAGTATTACCAGTCGAAGCAGTTCAAGCCACTTGAGAATACAATATTTAAAAAAATACTTCGAGATACACCAAACTCGATTCTGAGATTAAGTTGATTACGCGTGAATTCCTTCCTCGACGCAAAACGCGATGCTCTTATTTAATTATTAAAGGTACAAATAATGATAATATTATCGTTTACAATTCACACACGGGTACTAAACAACTGATAAACACATTAATATGTATGAGTTGGGAATGACAAGACACGTATCCAATGATCATGGTTAAGCACACAAAAACGATCTACTAATTGTTAGTTTAAATGAATGACGTATTTTCCACACAGAATATAATAATAATTTGAAAAAGTTAATTGTTTTTACACACACATTGCTTTTTTATTTATCTACTTATATCCGCGTTATCGTTATATAATAACATCGAATATGTCAAATGTTGTATGTTCGTTCTGTTTTGTGGACGTTTGTGTTGTGATTAATTTTATCTGTATTATTTTGACGGTCACTCCTTTTCGAGTTCTATGTTATTTGATTTTAAGATTCGTTTCAAACTTTTTCTTTGGTGGTTGGTCTTTATGTTTATAAATATGTGTCTAATTAGGTATATGGTGTATTTTATTTTTGTGAAATTCCTTCCATAGGCGTGGGACAGACGTGTCCATCATTGGCACCACTGGGATAACACAAAAAGATCCGAGTTTACCCCAAAAAAGGGGTAAATTGACTAGAGGGTACGTCCTCAACCTCAGGAATGCCTGTTTTGTGACCTTAACTCTCCTTTGATAACCTCTCCTTCGCTCATGCTTATAGAGAAAAGGACAGACTTTCTAATATTTATATAAAGCGGCTCATGAATTATTTTAACAAAGTTTTTTAACGTTACTAATAATTAAAGAGTTCTGTTCACATTAACACATGAATACAATTAATAAAAGTAAGCTACTATTTAGGTATCAATGAAGGATAAACACAACATCATTCCTCCTCGATAAGCTTTTAAAGGATACTACTAGCTAATGCCCGTGACTTCTTCGAATTTCGGGTTAAAAATGTGATATTCTGATCTGTAAGCCATATTACTGTAAAGTTTTATCAAAACATCCATCCATCCTCAAAAAAATTTGCTTTTATTATAATATTAGTAGAAATTTGTTATAAACATCATTTTACATGATTCGTAATCAATTCTGAGCCATGCTGTTTTCCTCATCGTATTTTCCTTTATCGTCAAGCTGGTTTATACCATAATTTGAAACTGGTTCCCGTACATGAAAGACGAGCTCACTTCTAATAGGGTGATCACTCTAACGAGCCATTTACACGAGGGCAATCCACTTAGACAATCCACTAAGACTGCATACAAAAAAAACGTGAGGACAATGGAATGGATTGTCCTCAAGTTTTTTTTGTATGCAGTCTTAGTGGATTGTCTTAGTGGATTGCCCTCGTGTAAATGGCTCGTTATGGACCATTTACACGAGGCCAATGGCCGAGACAATCCACTAAGCCAATCCAAACTGGCTTCACCAAAGGCTTAAGGACAATCCAATGCAGTGGACTGTCTCTATTTACACGAGGCCATTATTGGATTATCTCTGTGGATTGGCTCATAGAATGGTCCATTGCTGACGCTTCTTGTAAAATTATGATTGTGCTCATGTGTTGTAGTGAACTGTCAGTCTGACATAACTTTCGCGAAACAGGAATGTTTGGAATACCTTAATTATGCTCACACAAAAGCATGCACCATTAACTAAACCATTAACTTTGTCATCAAATCTTTGATCAAAACTTTACACTACATTTTGTCTCAAAGATTTCTTCACCAGACTTGTCTATTAGACTACATGTTTTCAGTAGTTAGAGGTAGATCCTTATATCTTACGTTAATTATCAGTAAATTTCTTAACATTACTCGACCAAAAAATTTTTTTTAAAATTACATGTGTAACAGATCCGGTCCGGCGATGGGCTCACCACCTATCACGTTTAGGGGTCCAAAGAATATCTCGTGAAAAGTGGGTATATCAAGAAATGGAAATCCTCTGCCTACCGGTACTCGGTTTATGTTTGAAAAAAAAATATATATATTTATTTCCAATTCCTTTATACTAAGAGGATCTGTATGCATTTCTGACTTTGATTTAATATGGATTAATAGCTAAGATACGTCGTCTGGTTACTAACATAACCATAGCATGAGTTGTGAACCATCCAACGCAAACCTTGAATCAACAACTGAAACGAAAACCTTGCCTATCCAAAGCACCAGTCTCATAAATAACCAATAATGATGACACAGATTTAACCCTCCCAGCTCTCGACCTACTTGACATCATTGCCCTGCTACCGCTTACCCCCTTAATACAATTCTATCAGTTCCTTTCAAACTACCCTCAATTTTGCAGCCGGTATGAGATGTCTCAAGACCTCCTCGACAAGCAAGTTGAGATCCTAGAGAGGCGATACGGAGGCCTCCGGGCGAGGAGAGCAGCTGTCACCATCCAGAGAGCGTTCAGAAGGAGGCAGCTGTTGAAGAAGTTCAGCGCGATCACCGCAATGGCCAAGGCGGCTGATTCTAACGCGAGACGGATGCAAGACGGCCAGGAACATGGTCAACTAGTCAATGGTAGGTTGGGACAAAGATATTATACAGTGCGAGTCTCCATAAAGTGCACATATGAAAATGGGTGAAACTAGACACATTTTTATCGACGGAAAAAATTATAAAAAAGAACTGAAATTTTATTTTTTATATTTTATAGATATTTTTTTCTTCTGATTACTTACTGTTCTGACTTCAAGTAAAGAAAACGTTATAAATTTTAAACTATGAAGTATATCGTGATAAAATAAAAACAGTAATGATGTCAAATAACAGAAGATACTAATAAAATAAAAATAAAACCCAAAAACGGTACTAAGAAATAATAAAATGGGACAATCTAGAACGAAGAGTTAAATGGTGCACCCGGAATGACTTAGTTCAAACACTCATAGTAAACGTTATGATATGGATAAAGATACGGGATTTTTGTTTTTTGAAAGGTAATACAATTTAGAATAACATAAAGTAATAAAAACTACATATAATATGGGCATTATTTAGAGAAATTTGATAATTAATTAAAAAAAACACGAATAAAAATACAGATTTTCCTCTAAAAGTCCCTTTTTATTATTTCTTGGTACCGTTTTTTGGGTAATTTTTATTTTATTAGTTTCTTCTGTTATTTTACATCATAACTGTTTTTATATTATCACAGTATACTTCTTAGTTAAAAAGTTATAACGTTTTATTTACATTAAGTCAACAGTACGTTATCAAAAGAAAAAATATTTATAAATAATAAATAATATATTTTTTTTATAATTTTTTCCGCCGATAAAAATGTGTCTAGTTTCACCCATTTTCATATGTGCACTTTATGGAGACTCACACTGTATATAAAATGACGTAGATATGTTACTAGAGCGCGGAAAAAGAGGGCGACAAATGTAGTTAGACTCTTAGGTTAATGCCATGGCTTGCCAATTTCCAGGTGGCAGCGATATCTACGCGAACACGCTGCTTCAGAAGAGCCCGGGGGGTGCTGAGAAAGTGCTCGCGCTCACCAGGCCAATGCGGTCCATGTCTTTGAGGGAGCGGCATGACGTTGACATGAGGTATGCATTTAATTTTATTTAGTTACTAGCTGTTCTGCGCAGTTTCACCCGCGTAGTTTTCGAAGTATTTTTTAACCGACTTCAAAAAAGAGGAGTTTATCAATTCGTCTGGTGTATTTTTTTTTTATGTTTGTTACCTCAGAACTTTCGACTGGGTGAACCGATTTGGATGTTTTTTTTTTACTTGAAAGCTGGTGCTTCCAGATTGGTCCCATTTTAATTTTGTCCAGTTCTGACAACGGCATCCATGAGAAAACCAAATAAGTTGAAGATTTAAGTCGGTTTTTTTTACTCTTTAGAGTGGTTATTTTGAAATTGTATTCTTAGTATTACCAGTTAGAGTAATTCGAACTTCCCGTTAGAGGCCTATAGCTTATACTAGCTGTTCCGCCCGGTTCCACCTGCGTAGTTCCCGTTCCCGTGCACACACGGTAATAAAATATAGCCTATATGTCACTCAGGCATATTCTAGCATTTCAGTGGAGACAAAATTTTTAAAATTACTCCAGTAGTTTTTGAGTTTATTCGTTACGAACATACACAAATACAAGAATACAAATCTTTACTCTTTATAAAGTTAGTGTAGACTGGAGTGTACACTGATTATGATCAGTTATGAATTTACCTTAGCTTCTAATATGACCATTTTATTCCAGCAATCACTTGCAATGCGACGTCCAGAACGAGGTGGACGCCATGGTGGCCCGGGTGCAACAGTCGGCCCACCAGATCCACATGATGGCCAGCGACATCCCACCCCACCATCGCGGGGACACCGACAGTGGGGTGAGCATGATGGTAGGATGGCATACAATATATAAAAATAAATATATACTGACTAGCGGTTGTGCGTGGTTTCACCCGCGTAGTTTCCGTTCCCGTAGGAATATGGGGTAGGGAAATGTAGCCTATGTTACTCAGGGATCTTCTAGATTTCCATTGGTAAAATAATTTTTTTTAAATCGGTCTAGTAGTTTTTGAGTTTATTCGTAACAAACTTACTAAAATACAAATCTTTTCTCTTTATAATATTAGTATAGATGAGGAATGTCTCGTGATTTTTTCTTGTCGGGGTGGGCAGAGATAACCTCACCAGTTTTGTGTTCTGGAACCCTTTGTGTCCTGTTTGTGACGACCACACAGGTTAAGCAGTTAGTCGCGGTGAGGTTATGATGGGTAGTACCTAGTGACATTAAATCACGAGCAACTTCGGGTTTCAGAAGCCACGTTAAACCGTTGTTCCCGTGTGTTCGCGTTATGGTATGAAAATAGCAATACTAAAACAATACTGTCTAATGTGTCCATCACCGTGCGGTTGGAATGCGCACCAGAACAATCAAAAATCAATTGTGTTTCGTTTTCTGGGGTTAAGAGACTTGTTTTAGAGATTGTGGTAGACTCCTAGGTGGCTACACATAACCTCTTCCTAGTGCAATCTCGATAAGGAAATATCCACACGACCATATCGGTATGTTTGCGCATCCCATTACCCTACTGTGTGTGTACACATGTTTATCATCTTATCAGCTATCAGCGTGACGTGATCCAAGCAGTCATCTCGCGTAGTCAATTGTCCACTGGCGCGTTAATTGTTGCAAAATGGACCGCAGATCTAAAAGTGTCCTCAAAAGTGTTTTAAAACATAAAAATGTTTTTAATAGGAAAGTAAATGTGATCTTCCTGTGGAGAATTAGTTCAGAGAAGTCCGATGTATGTGTGCGGTATTTTTAACAAGAATGTCGGTAAAACCTATTCTTTGTAGAACTTGCTGCGTCGTTTTTTTACTAGCTCTGCCAAATAGTTAAGCGAATAAGTAAATTACATGAACATTTATTTGAGACAATCCTAATTTGATTACTGGTATTTCCACTGGTACGACCGTCTCCCAATCCACTGAGATTATAGCCCATACTCACTCATATGTGAGGAAACACCCTTAGCTCAGCAGTGAGCTCTACGGGTTGATAATGATGAATGGTATCTAGTTTAGTTTTCATACTTCCTCATATTATAGGAGCAGAAGCCTTCTGCTCTTTAGCAGCTCCTGTAATATGAGGAAGTATGAAGACTAAACTAGATACCAGTCATCATTATGGGTGTTTAGGCTGTGCGTTGATATATCAGTCAGTCAGTTTATCATTTTATATTTTATCTGTCATTGCAGGTATGCAGTTGCTCGGTGAGCGGGTCAGTGACCAACATCTCGACGTCATCGTCACACAACGAATCTCTTCACAATCACCAGCTCTTGAATAATACTGGTAAGTTAAACATACAAAATTATTTTAGATTTAAAAAAGTGCATTTCTAAAAACAAAGAAAACGGCCTTGTGTGAGTCGGTACCTACACGAAGGGTTTCGTACCACCACCGTACAATAAAAAAACACGTTTCTTTTATACGCCTTTAATTTTTAACTCTTTTAAATTGTTACTTTGTTGTGAAAGCGGATATAGTAATACATTCTGTTAAAAATTTCTACTTGTTACAGTTTATTAGATAACTAGCGAACCGCCCCGGCTTCGCACGGGTGCAATGCTTATACGAAAACCTTCCTCTTGAATCACTCTATCTATTAAAAAAACCGCATCAAAATCCGTTGCGTAATTTTAAAGATTTAAGCATACATAGGGATATAGGGACAGAGAAAGCTACTTTGTTTTATACTATGTAGCTTGAAGCCTACTGACAAACAGACGGACGGAAATCGGAGACTTATTTACTAGTACGGAACTAAAATGTTTGAAGCAAAGTTTCTTCTCGGGGTACTTGCATTTGGAACCAGCAACTCTTCGGTGTAGATAGGCTGCTGTTTACATTTAGCCAATCTTCATGGACGAGTTTAATGTGCCTTGTTATTAGACTATTAACTTTTCTAAGTGTATTTCTTATTACCTACAGAATAAATAAATTTAAATTTTTTTCATTTTCACTAAATTTCTTGCGATTTATTAACTTTTGCCCCGATATGAAATTAAATGTCCTATCGTTTTCGTATAAAACCTCGACCGAGATACTTTTTGTCATTGTGTCACTTGTCGCATATTAGATGTACAATGAAGTGTTGGTATTCCAGGTCCAATATATGGGAACCTACTGTCGACGGGAGGAAAGCCGTTGTCTTCCCCCACGACTCGGCAGCAACAGCTCGCCGCCATACAAGCAGCCAACGCCAGGCGTCTACCACCAGAGGTGCCCAGGAGAACCAGCAGTATCACCCTCAAGTATGTTTGCACTTTCGTCCGGTTTTCATTAAATTCTAATCTGTTCAAGTCAAGGGTGAATAGAGTTCTTTTGGATGAGTTCGCTCCATCATGAGTCTTCTAGACTAGATTGAGGTGAAGAGCAAGCCCATTAATAATAATAAATGAAAATAAAGAAAAAAGATATTGTTTGTCTGTAGAGTCGATTCACGGACGATAATTTTACGTGATAATGTCATTAGAAAACATTGCTGAAGATCGTGCCTCTCTATCGCTTGTTACGCGCTCTGGCTTGCACGCTCGGCTCAGGTGGAACGTGACAATGAGTCACGCTTTTTCGTGTCGAACCGTTCGTCGACTTATAAGACTTTCTTACGGCAAAAATGTTACAGGTGCATTCAATATCTCGATTTTTTATTTCAATCCTTATCCCCAGTGCGGAGAGCCCAGTTTCGCTGCGGCGGGCGGAATGCGGGGCTGTGGTGCGCGGAGGCTCAATGTCCTCGGTGCAGTCTTCGTCATCATCCTCCTCGCAGGAGCACAGGCACCACTACCACCAACCATACCAGCCACGGGCACCGGTGAGTGCTTTTTATGAAGCTACTAGAACACCCCATTTCGTCAGCGTAAGTCCCGTTCCCTTGAGAAAATTAAAGCTCATGTAACCGTTCTTTTGGTGAAAGAATTTTTAAAGTAGGTCCAGTAGTTTTTGCGTTTATTTGTTACAAACACACAAATGTTTCCTCTTTACAATATTTGTGTAGAAGTGTAGACTAAATGTGTCAAAATTGTTAAATTAAAATTTGACCTTAT
Source organism: Ethmia dodecea (assembly GCA_963855545.1). Classification (NCBI taxonomy): domain Eukaryota; kingdom Metazoa; phylum Arthropoda; class Insecta; order Lepidoptera; family Depressariidae; genus Ethmia; species Ethmia dodecea. Next base: position 4,713,667 of record OY979462.1, read on the forward strand.
CTCTAAGGAGTACGGAGCGTCAAAAGTGAAGTGATAAAAATTAAATTTAATCGTGAAATGTGTTCTTCGCTTTATTGTTTTTTTATAATTCACCAGCTTTCAATGCACTTATTATGATTCTAATGCGTACTCCGGTCAGCATTTTATATTGCGTAACAGGGCGTAGAACTAATAAATCATTTTTCATCTCTCCGGGCGGGAAGCGGCAACTTTCCGCTTTCCGCCTCCGTCGAGCAGAAAAAAGTATACCCACCTCAGAAAGTAAATAAGAAAGCCTCAGATCACATGTTTGCAGACCTCGGCTTCGCCTCGGTCAACAATTAGACGTGATCTGCGACATTTCTTATTTCACTTCCCTTGTCATGTAATATACTATTCATAGAGAGCAGTGATAGCCCCTGAGCAGTGATAGCCCTGACCACTGAGTACCAATAAGTTTTTCAAAAACTTACGTACATATTTATCACTAGCTCGACGGTAAAGGAAAACATCGTGAGGAAACCCGCAGGTCTCAGAATTAATTCTGAGACATGTGTAAACAGACCCGGTCCGGCGATGGGCTCACCACCTATCACGTTTAGGTGTCCAATATATCTCGTGAAATGTAAGTATATCCAGTAATGGAATACCTCTGCCTACCCCCTCGGGGATAAAAAAAAGGCGTAAGATTGTATTATTATTATATATTTATTTATTTTATATCTTAAGTTAGGTTTTTTACAATATGTATATAGTATAAGTATAAGTATAATCTCACGCCTTTTTTATCCCCGAGGGGGTAGGCAGAGGTATTCCATCACTGGAAATACCCACATTTCACGAGATATATTGGACCCCTAAACGTGATAGGTGGTGAGCCTATCGCCGGACCGGGTCTATTTACACATATTATATAATATTATATATATATATTAATATGTATATAAAAGTTACAATATGTATATATTATTATTATTATTATATGCAGGAGCCTCACGTCCACGTCCAGGAGCAGCACTTCCAGCACCAGCGCACTGCGTCGGGCACCGTGTTCGAGGGCGACCGGTTCGCGGTGTGGAAGCGGCAAGAGGCGCCGCCTTACTACGAGGCGCCTCCGCCGCCGGCCACTTGCTGCCGGCCTCAGCACCCCCACCACCCCGCCGCGCCTGCGCTCAAGGTACTGTTATGCAGTCCCAAACTAGGCAGATCCTATACTATGGGTGCTGAACAACTGATAAAAATACTTAATTCGTCTAGCACCGCGCGGTTCCAATCGGCACCGTAACAAATAAAAATCAATTGTGTTGTATTGGCTTAAGAGGTTAAACAAATATTAAACTCCCAGAAACAGTCAACATACATGTACATGCATACAAACGTTGGCCCCGAACGGGGATCAAACCCGCGACCTCCGACTCGGAAGACAGGGTCACCAAATGAGCCAAGAGGCCTGTCTAAACTTAAACAGACATGGTTCCAGGATTATTTAATTTAAAATTAAATTTATTTATAAAATATTATAAATAATGGTGGCTGCCCAAGACTGAAATCGTTGGCGCGGCAAATGGCTGAATGATGATGATGAATAAACAAATAATCTCACGACTTTCATCCCCGAGAGGTAGGCAAGGTATTCTTATTATATTCTTTGGACCTCTAACCGTGATCGAACCGCCCCTCCTGGGCGCGCATCGCCGAACCATGGTGCTGTTACACGAGTCTCAGAATTAATTAATATGATTTTTTTTATAAAAATATAATTAAAGCAAAAAACACGTCTTTTTCACCCTTAATTTTTAACATAATTTTATTATTAGTTTTTGTAGTTACTATAGAAAAAGACACTCTGTGAACATTTCAAGTTTCTACATATTACCATTTTCAAAATAAGCAAAAACACAAAAAAATAAATTAAACAAAAGATATTTGTAATTAGTAGTAGTATTTTGAAAATACCTATTTTAAAGTTTGTACTTAAAATACGAAACTATTTGGTATATTGCATTTGGAATAGAAAATCAAAAACTATTTAATTTTTTAATTGAATTTATTTCTTAAACTATTTTGTACATCTCAGGTGTCAGAAACGGTCCGGAAGCGGCAATACCGCGTGGGTTTGAACCTGTTCAACAAGAAGCCGGAGCGTGGCATAGCGTATCTCATCGCTCGTGGGTTCCTCGAGAACTCACCCCGTGGCGTCGCTCGCTTCCTCATCACCAGGAAGGGACTCAGCAAGCAGATGATCGGAGAATACCTCGGCAACCTGCAGAACCCTTTCAACATGGCCGTGTTAGAGTGAGTAAATATGTGACTGTATTTAATAATAATAATAGGGTAGTGTCCTACCTAGTCAAATCAGTTACTTTTTATGATCTGTCAAAACGAAATTTACTATGGAAAATATACTGAAATAGCAAGGCGTGACGTCATAGTTTCTAGTACTTAATTGCAGCACTTTTTTTGACTGTATTATTATTTTTAAATTTGTTATAATTGTAAATTGAAAATCGAAATACATATTTTGAGGTGTTTTGGGATAATCTTTTTAACTAATGACTACTTACAATTTAATTTCGATGCTGTCAACTACCCCATTGTAGGACACAAGTCGCACACGATTATTCAGTTCCAAACTAGGCAGGGCCTGTACTATGGGTACGAAACAAGTGATAAACATACTTAAATAAATATTAAACGACCAGACAGTGTTTAACATTGTGGTGAGATTTTTGTGCTTTATGCAAAGAGTGATTAGAGGCGTTGGAGTCCGTTTTTTCCCGTTCCCGTAGGAATTTCTTAGCTGCCAATACCGTATAAAAATCTTTAATTTAGATTTTTCTTAAATCTAATTAGGATGAAAATGGATTTACTTTGTAACAGATTCGCTTAATCCTTCATGGATTTTTCCGTAGTCAAGTATTAATCCGATCTAATTAACCACAATTTCTACAGATGCTTCGTGAACGAGCTAGACCTGTCAGGCATGGCGGTAGACGTGGCTCTAAGACGGTACCAGGGCCATTTCCGATTGCCAGGCGAAGCGCAGAAGATCGAACGGCTGGTCGAGGCTTTCTCCAGGCGGTACTGCATCTGCAACACCGACTTCGTGCAGCGACTGCGCACCCAGGACACGGTGAGGAGACCCAAAGTCTTATAGGACTCTTAAGGACGGTGTATTCAACATGTCGAGAAATTGGCTGATTTTCGTGATTTACTGGTCGATTTTCTTATAAATTCTTTAAATAAGTTTGACGTAATCTTGACCGTAATCGTAATCCAGAAATAGAAAACTTCTGCCTGCCCCCTCGGGGATAAAAGGCGTGACAATCTTTTATTTTTTTAAGATCTCTCTGCTGCACTATATATTCATTCCTGTCATATTTAGTATAATGATGCTGCACTTATACTGAACTGACTTTATGAGGCAATTCGAAAATGTCCATCCCTAAGGGTCGCGACACATCTGCGGAATGTTGTTCGGTGAACAACATACATTACGGTTGACGCGGGTGGCTGATCCATTTTTCTTTAAAGTGAAACGTCAATGTATGTCGTTCACTGAACCTTCGGCGCTGGACGTTCCGCAGATGTGGCGCGACCCTTAATTTTACCTAATTTTCCATTCACCTCACTCACGGATACTTGCCAGTCTTGCCACATTCGCTCTAAGACCCTAAATAAATATGACGTATCAAAGCCCTGATTTTAATAACAATAATAAACTTTGAGACATTTTTAAATGTTTGTTTTTATTTTTTAAATGATTTATGAATTTTGCATGCCAGATTCTGGTAAAATTGTGAGAAATACCTATCATTTTACTGATAATCTTGTACCATTTCAAGCAAAAAAAAGATTATTATTAAATATTTCCAGATATTCGTGCTGGCGTTCGCAATAATAATGCTGAACACGGATCTTCACACGCCAAACCTGAAACCGGAAGCGCGGATGTCTCTCGACGACTTCGTGCGGAATCTCCGTGGCATCGACGACTGTGGGGACATCGACCGAGACATGTTGGCCGGCATCTACGACCGGGTTAAGTCCAGCGAGTTCCGCCCGGGAAGCGACCATGTGACCCAGGTAATGTGGTGCACCTATTGGGGTGGTATGAGAATAATAATAAAAAAATTTTTTGTACGTGTGGGAGAGCCATGCTTCGGCACGCTTGGGCCGGCTCTACCGGAGTGATACCACTGCCTCACAGAAAACCAGCGTAAAGTAATGCATTGCATTTCGTTGAGTGATAATAATATAATAATAATAATAATATAATATTTTTTTTATTTGCAAGAAAACAGTAAAAAAGGTCTTAATAATTAATATTTAGTACAGTGTTTTCAGCAAGAAGAACAAGCATGCAAAGAACATCGGCAGCTTTGGTACCCACTGAAATAGACACCCACGGGGTATCACACTATGCTTGTTTTATTGACTCATAACAAGTCGAAATTTTCCATATTTTTAATTTAATCTAGCAGTTGAAAATATTGAGTCAAAAGTTATTCCAAGTGGAATAAGTCTAGTACAATTTCGACCGAATGACAGCTCGCGTTCATACTAACTGACATGACATGACATGACGCTTGAGCTTCAAAGTTTTGTATGAAAATATTCCCAATGCCGCCTCTATGCTATTAGATTTTAATGTCTTTGATTAATACAAAAACTTTTTTGTTGTTGTGGTAAAATTGAACGTCGTGTAATCACCTCAACCATGTCATTCACTAGGGATGGCCAAGTGAAAAAATAAATTAATATTTATCGTATCGACATTTCTAAATACTATAGATAAAAATCAAGTGAAAACTATCGATATATCGTCAGTTTTTACATTATTATTTATACATATTCCCCAATTCGTAAAAAAGGACGATGAAAATAGTATTTTTTTATAAATGCTTGAGTCTAAACAAGTATCTAGTACCTAACATTAAATGAAACACAAGACCAGAATTGCGTTAAAAATATATTAAAATGGATACGAATTCGATACTGTAAAATAAATGTCGATATATCGCCATTAAAAATATCGACGATATATATAATATGCTAGTTATGTATTTGGAAAAATATCGATATTTTAATATTAGGTATCGATATTTTTTGCCCAAGCCATCATTGACTGACACTATGTAGCATAGAGTAACTTATATGGCATGTGGTAGGCAGTGCTATTTTCTAACAAAGAGATTGGAAGAAAATTATTTTCTTTCCTAGAGAAACTTTTTCTTTACTCGTCTTTGGTACCTAAAATCTCATAATAACCTACAAAATACGAGGTAACGAATAACTTTTAAACCTCAACTTATAAAAATGTGGTATGATTACATATTATCTTAGTCTGTCCAAGAACTATCGATTTTACACGGTTTCGTCTTCCGTGGGCAGGTGTAAGTGGGGTACCCAAAACACATGGACTTTTGCCAATGTTATTTATAAGATTTTATACAATGTCAAAGAATTATTAGAATATTAATGAGTGAGGTAACCGGAGGCCACAATCCCCCCTCCTTCCCTCCTCGCCCCTCTCCCATCTCCCCCTACTCCCACCTCAAAGGCCGGCAACGCAGTTGTGACTCTTGAGTTGCAGGTGTCCATGGGCGACGATAGTTACTTACCATCAGGTCTGCTCGTTTGCCCCCTTCTCTTATAAAAAAAAAATGTAGGACAAAATTTACACACGGTTATTTAGTCCCAAACTAGGCAGAGTTGGGTACTGATACTGCACCCAGACACGAAGCCAACAGACATGTTCATGCACACAAATTTTGGCCCCGAGCGGGGTCATAAGAATATGCGATGCCTAACATTAAATAATAAATAAATTGATGTACACAATTCACACACTGGTGTCTAGTCCCAAACCAGCGCCTGTGCTATGGATTCTGAACAGCTGATAAACATTTTTAGGTACAATAAACATTCAGATACGAAACCCACAGACACGAAATGTCAAAAATATAGTAATACATAAAAAAGTTAATCGTCAATCTTGGTATTATTATAGTGCAAATACAAACTCTAAAGTAAAGCAATAAATAATAGTCATCTCGAACCCTGGACTAAATATGATGCCCTTGAAATGTAATGCTGATACAAACAGATCTGTAAAATTAAATGTTCTCCTAATTCTATCGTCTACTTTCCCTCCAAATTGGAGTAAACATATAACATCCTTATTACCAGGTGATGAAAGTGCAAGCGACGATAGTCGGCAAGAAGCCGCATCTAGCTCTTCCGCACCGCCGACTCGTATGCTACTGCCGTCTGTACGAGATTCCGGACATACACAAGAAGGAACGGCCCGGCGTGCATCAGAGAGAGGTACACAGTTGACATTTTCAAAGATGATAATTATATTTCTGTTGCCGCTATGACAACGAATAAAATAAATATTTAAGGGGGATCCCATACAACAAACGTGATTTTTTTACGTTTTTATAGATAGCTAGAGGTTCTGGGCAGTTTCACCTGCGTAGTTCCCGGGTTCTGGGCGGTTTTAGTAACCTGCGTAGTTCCCGTTCCCGTGGGAATACGTGAATAAAATATAGCCTATGTTACTCAGCTATGTTGTTACTAGCCTATGTTATTCTAGCTTTCCATTGATGATTTTTTTTTTATCGGTCTAGTAGTTTTTGAATTTATTCGTAACAAAGATACAAATATACAAATCTTTTCTCTTTATAATATTAGTATAGATGGTACGGAACCCTTCGTGCGCGAGTCCGACTTGCACTTGGCCGGTTTTTTTACTTAGGTCTGTGATGGTCTTGGTTCAGTGGATTGTATCTTGGTGCTGGTCGCAATAAAATCTCGAGCTTTACAATAACGGAGGACTTATGCACACTCATACCACACAATACCACAACCCCTTCCTTATTTATTTTTAACTAGCAACCCGCCCCGGCTTCTTACGCGTGAAATGCTAACACAAACTTTTTTATTCTAGCCGGTCAGGCAACATTTTATAAGATAACTAGCGACCCGCCCCGGCTTCACACGGGTGCAATGCTAATACTAAAACCTTCCTCTTGAATCACTCTATAGATAAAAAAAACGCAAAAAAATCCGTTGCGTAGTTTTAAAGATTTAAGCATACATAGGGATATAGGGACAGAGAAAGCGACTTTGTTTTATACTATGTAGTGATAGTGATTATCTATGATTAATTTTACTTGTGTTGCCAGCAACCATGACCATGTCTGTATCAGCGCTTATTTATTTGCAGGTTTTCCTCTTCAACGACCTGCTGGTGATCACCAAGATCTTCAGCAAGAAGAAGTCCTCGGTGACGTACACGTTCCGGCAGTCGTTCCCGTTGTGCGGGATGCTCGTCAACCTGTTCTCGGTGCCCCGTGAGTATGCTTGCTCTCGATAAAAATGATAGAGGAATAATAGTACACGATTTCATAAGTTTCCTCAAATTAATATTTATTTTGACACTAATGCCACTTACAAAACAGAAAATGTGATATGCCTTAAAGGCAGTTCAAATTTTAAAACAGTTTTAATGTTTTGACCTGATTTGAGCAGTCATTATGAACAAACTCAGCGTTCAAAATTGAGAGCTTACCTAATACCAATAATTAGTTGTGATTGTGAGACACAATAGGGTATTTGACTGCCTAATCAAATGAGTTATTTTTTATGTTATGAAAAATGTACTAAATACTGAGATGTGACATCAGAAGTTACAGCACTCAACTGCGTAACTTTTTTAATTGTTTTATTATTTTAAAATTAGTGTAAAATTAAAATCGAAATGCATTCTACAGTTGTTTTGAGATAAGCTTTTTCGATACAGTCAAATACCCAATTCACAGTTATTTAAAGCTTATTAAACAGAGTATATATATTTATATAGATATATTATATAAAATGATAACCTGACTGACTAATTGGTGATATATCAACTTACAGCCTAAACAGCTGGGTCTACAGACTTGAAATTTTGCACATAGATAGCGTATACGGTGTGGGCATCCACCAAGAAAGGATTTTGCAAAATTCAGCCCCTAAGCGAGTAAAATAAACGTGCGCAAGCGAAGCCGCCGGCAAAAGCTAGGTCAAAGTATCAACTCTGTTTTTTCCACCAGATTACCCGTTCGGCATCCGACTCTCTCGTCGCGTCGACGGCCGCCGGCTGGCCACGTTCAACGCTCGCAACGAGCACGATCGCTGCAAGTTCGCCGAAGACCTGCGCGAGAGCATCGCGGAGATGGACGAGATGGAGGCGATGCGGATCGAGGGGGAGCTCAGCAGGGGGAAAGGGAGGTCTGGCGGAGGATCCGCTAGGAACGGTCAGTGGGGCTATGAGGCTTCATTTGTTTTAGGTTAATTGTTCCACGACAGAGTATCGAATATCTAGCTAATCCAAAAAAATATTATTTTTTTGGATTGATCTAATTCACAAATTTATCATGGAAAATGAACAGGAACTGATTAACTATTTCGTCTTCATTTTTAGTATTTGATTTGCATCACTTTAATGATTATTTTATAATTTGTGAAATGGAAATTGATCAATATACTTGTTTATATATTTTTTGAGACAATATTTTTAATGAATAATTATTTGCAATTTAACTTCGATACAGTCAACTCCCCTATTCACAATATTTCAAAAATAATAACTTCTTGAAATAAAACTACCATGAGTTTTTTTTTTAAGTTTTATAATAGAGAAAAAAAATAAGAGTTGAAACGTGAGATGACATATTGTTGATGTACAAATGCATAGAATGTAAAAAAATATACAATCTTCGCAATGTTTCTTTTATTGCAGTAATGGAAAACCGCGACAGCGGCGTGGCTGACGTGGATGTGGATCACCAGCAGTGCTTGGACCACATGCATGTGCATGGGTAAGCTTACATCATTGACTGACATACTATGTAGTGCATTTTTTTTTATTTAGTGCATTTTTTGACATATGGTGGCGACCCACCTCATTATCGACGTCATTATTGATATGACTTCCTTTAAATTTTGAAAAACTTTCTCACAAAAACTATAATGAATCTACATCTTGTTACTTTAAACAAGCAATTCTTGTATGTATTTATTTATTTATGTATGTATTTTTATTTCGGTGTCTCAGAAACAGCTCTTACGATTTTGATGGAGTTTTGTATTCAGATACAGTGTTGCATTTTAATGTCAACTGCATAGTTATATATCTATAAAAACGCGATTTTATCAAAAATAAAACATTTATTTAAATAATACGTCCGACTCATACTCACCTATGGCAGATGGCATTAGCGACACTGGTGTTAGACCGAACGAAATTAATAGTACAGATTATACGTCACAATAACACATAGGCTTCTTTTTATCCAGAAACGCATACGAAGTTGCAGGCAAAAGCTAGTCGACATCTAAACTAATATTATAAAGATTTGTATTTTTTATTTTTGTTTTATTTGTAACGACAAAACTCAAAAACTACTAGACTGATTTTAAAAATTCTTTCACCAATGAAAAGCTACAATATCCCTGAGTAACATAGGCTATATTTTATCCCCGTATTCCCACGGGAACGGAAACTACGCGAATGAAACCTTGCACACCCGCTAATTGATATATTGACGCGTTTGTTTCAGTGTGGTCGTACCGCCGCCGCCATCGTGCCCCGCACCGGCCGCACCCCGGATCTCCTCCAACCCACCGCCCACTAGCATCATCAAGCGAAACGTGCTCAGCAACTCGCTCGTCGACATCAACGACCCTGGTTAGTAGCCCTGGCAAAGACTGGTTATTTACATTGGGTGCTATTATATGTCTACTGCAAAAATATGCGATTATGGAATCTTGGAATTATTTTAAAGGTATATTTAGCTTGCTAAAGAATATAATGATGATGATGAGCGTCTGTCGCTGTCATCTTTTTTTGATTGCCCTACTTGTAAGTAATTTGGGCAACGGGGCTGGTTGCATAGCTACTAATAATTACGTAAATTAAGATTATAAAGTAAGCTCTTTATGTAACTGTTTGTTGTCCTAAATAAATAAATATAGATAACTCCCAAACTACCCAAACATGTGAGACACTATAAAACCCTGGTCAGGACAGATTGTTTCCATTGGGTGCAAGAAGTCTAGTTAATATCGGAATTAATATAATAAAACTTTACTCCTGGTGCAAGAAAAACAGATTTCAGTCGGCCGTAGAAATGCATTAACATCGATTACATTTTTATTCCAACTGATGATATGCACACAAAACCGTATACAAATACTGTTACTCAGGCATATTCTAGCTTTCCATCGATGAAAGAATTTAAAAAATCGGTCCAGTCGATTTTGAGTTTATTCGTAACAAACATACAAATCTTTCCTCTTTATAATATTAGTGTAGATTACAATGACCTACAGTTGCGATTTCAGTTGCGCTGGCGGCGGAGCGGCTGCAGCGGCGCGGCTCCGTGGGCTCGCTGGACTCGGGCATGTCCGTGTCCTTCCAGCAGGGAAGCCGCACAGCACTACACGCCACCTCACCGCGGCACCCACCTGACCAGCGCTCGCCTGGTACGAAACCCCTTTAAATCGTTAAAAAAAGGCAAAAGTAATTTATTTTCTGTAGGTAAATAAGTGGCTATCTTAAAAGTTAATTGTGTGTACCTATGTCTTTTCTTTGTGTATCACTAACCATTTATATAAACTTTTCATAGTTTGAAATAAAAAATATTCTCACTTAGAAACGTCAAACGTCAAGGCACTCTAAACTCGTCCATCGTCATTTTTTACATCTAAACTCATCATTTTTTACATCCTTCTCGTGCGGTTTTTTCAATCAATGCTCCGTCCTTCGGGTTGTAGACGTATTGCCCAATTAACGAGAAAGAGGATTTTTATTACTGTTGGAGATATGCTTCTCTAAAATCAAACCATCATTTTGTAAGGTGTTAAAATAAACTTTAGCCCAATAAGTAAACTTGCATCAATAATATTTACAGTACTACTTACTGTTGAATAATTATAAATTATAATAATTGTAGGACACAAGTCACACGCGGTTGTTTAGTCCCAAACTAGGCAGGGCCTGTATTATTGGTACTAAACAACTGATAAACATACTCAAATAAATATTAAATACAAGAAAGTCAACACCTAGCCACTTCAACTTTTCTCTAGAATACAACTATCTCTATTACAAGGTATACAGACACACACACGAGTATTTAATATAGTAATAGTATGTTAGGAAAATTATCAATATACTCATCATCATTTCAGATATTTTACAACAGTTTATCTTAAGTAATCTAATGTTGTATTTTTTTCTTTTATAGGACGTCTGTTCAGTGGCATATTCCCCAGCCGACAACGTAAACTTAGCGCTTCTGGGGTCCCAGACACGAAGCAGGGTCAACTCGGGAAGAGCACCGAGGTGTAAGCCGGACACCGGACCATCCGGTAACGATCACAAGATTCGGTGTCCGATAATCGGATAACATTGTCGAATCACGGAATTTCGAATTTTGATTTCGAAGTAGTATCGAGAGATTCTAGGTTACTCGTTGATGGAGTTAGTTGAATTTTCGAGATCGCGTTTCTCGTTTTCTGTGCCATCTTGATTTTTCGGATTTCTTGATACATTCTGCAGTCTCGAGTCAAAGGTTTTAACAATATGTTCTGACTCTTAGTATATGCAGATATTACGTGCATATTATTTGGAAATATATAACCGATACTTTCACAAGTAGTTTCGCACACGAATATTATAGTTAAAGTTTACATTTTCAGGGTAAATGATTTTCACGGATTATAACTTTTGGGAAAGGTTTTGGACTTCCATTATTAAGGTGCCAATGTAGTTATGGTACACAAATTTATTCACTTCATTATACCATTATACTAAGGAATTACAGTACAATCTTTGTCATAATCGACAATATTGTTCGAGTTTGCAACGACAGAAATAAAATATTCGATATTTTACGTAAAATGTCTCGTATAAATGTTACGAATATAACTTTATATATTATTACGGAACTTCGAATCGGTATAGCGGAATTATGGTTCGATATAACGGAATTACGGTTCGGTAAAAGGGTAGCTGTTTGAATAATCGAATTTGGGTCCACGTTTTTGAGAGTAGACACTTGTTGTGGCGTTAATGGTATCATTTAGTACGTGTATTATTTCACAAGAATTCTGTGAATTTATATATGCGGTGAAATGCTTTAGACAGAATTTGTGCTGGCTTAGGATGATATTACACGAATCTGCCTATTTGCGTTCTTTTGATAAGAAAATTCGATACGCTAATTAAAGTGACATTTCATTGCTCACTTTCATTGCAAGACAGGTATCAACTATATACCTACTAACTGACATATTTCATCATCAACATGAATAAGGGGCTGATGACATTATTTATTTGTAGCCTGATAAAAACAAGTGTAATTTCATCCTAAAAGATTTATGTATCGTTTTTATGTTAACAGTTTAAATCTGTAATTGATCTACTTGAAATGGTTTGTGTAAGATGTAAGAACGCAAGAAGGGGTACAGGTACTGGTGAAATAACAGTTATTTAATTACAGTGACGGATAAGTCACTAATTACCGTAATTTCTCATCGCACGTTACCAGAGAAAAAGTATTAAATGTTACTTTAGGGAAGATTTACGTCTTATCAATAAATATTCATCTTTTTTTAGAATAATTGTACATACGTTCAGAATAGCGGATGCAATAGAAAAGAATGTAGTTACACGTTTTATTTATTTATTCTGAAGCACAATAAGTCAATAAAGCAATATGATAAAGTACATCACATCACATTTATTAAAATTATAATAATTATTATATTGGAAAGAATATACGAATTTATTCAGAATATTGTTGAAGAGTTTTATTAGCTTAGACGTTTGAGGAATTAAATTATAGGCTAGGTACCTTCCTCTGCTTTATCTTCCAGGCAAAAAGGTCCTTATACCTATATCTTTTTTTAACATATATATTATGTATTCTACAAAATCTATAAGACAATTGTATTTGAACCTTACATATATTAAGTAATACTTACCTAAACGTTACCGATTTGATCCCTGAACTTAATGTAATTTATACCTACTTAAATAATTGTAAGTATTTATTAAGTAAAGCTCTGGCCGATAGCTACGCTTTTTCTATACCAAAATGATACTTAAAATGTACAAATGGATTGAGATACTCTTACTGATGTATACAGAATGGTATTTCTTTGTCATTCGTTGAGTCTAATGAAAAACGAGAGAATTTATAAATGAATAAATATCTTAGTTGATTGCTGTATTTATTTTTCAATGGGGAGACAGGAATCTTGAGCTATTTAAATATAATAAAAACAAAACAATTATTTTTCTTTGTTATCTATCGATTTGGGTTTTCTTTCTATGGAAATAATAACAGTGTTGTCGTAACGAATTTTAAATTAAATTAAAAATAACAAGATATAAGTAAACCATTCAAAATATCTCCTACTTACTATTTTTTTCCACGGTTGTATTATTTGTTGTTCATCTATCTATCTTTATAAAAACTTTGTACTGTTTTATTATTATTATTGATATTACTGTTTTATGAAGGTTCCAGTCATTTTCGTGAAGACTATATAATAATATCCATGATGTATACTTCATTGTAGTAATTTTTCAATCTATTATTATGAATCACATGATCGGCCAATATCCAGAAATGTTGACTAATCTAGTGCTGTTAACTTTGTACCGGTTACTTAGACTTGTTGTTTCTACTTTGATACGTGGGTAGATAGAAAATAAAGAATTGTTGAATTCTGCGGCGGAGTCGTACAATACCTTAATTTATTAGGTAGCGGTATAACATGATGATTAGAAAACAATAAACATTAAAGAGACGAATATACTCACGCAACTGTAGAATTTTGCCGAAATCGCAAAAAGCCAAACGGGCTAATATGAGCGCCGTAACAAAATGTTGTTGTCTCGCTCTTTCTCGTGCAGGAAGAGATACGAGACAAGCGTCCACAAAATTATGTCACGGCGCTCATTTTATATAACCTCCAATTCTGTAACAGATTATTAGATCATTGACTGAAAAACCCAATCTTTGCTCGTACATTCAAAGATTTGTAGGTATATTCATCTCTTAAAATATCATTAGAACTTTACCTAATAAAATTAAGCATTGTATAAATCTATATTGGATATATTTTGCCAATAAAAACCATTTGCACGAACAATTATATTTAAAGCGTCATTGTATTGTGTTATCTCGTTCTCTTTTACCAGAACATAAGACAGTACGTTGATTGTTGTATTGTAAATATATAGAAGTTTCGTGCAAACAGCGCTAAAGTCCCCAAAAACAACTTAAAAGATCAATGATAATTTAATAGTTACTCAATTGATGGTAACGTGAGCTTAGCCAAGTGGGAAACGTAAATTATCTCCTAAAAACTTGAACAGTCTCTGTAAACTTGCCACAAGACTTAGCTTTTTCAGAATATACCAAAACTATTATTAAATTGTTACCTACCTTTTAACAGGTATTCTGTCCAATGAGAATTTCCAAAACTATTGAATCTCCTTTGTATACTGCGTATTTGATAAGATTTTTTTTTTAAATAAAATAAAATGTTGCTAAAGTGTCTATGCTAGGTATAAAAAACAATGTAATGCATGACAAAATGAAAGGAATTGATTATAAAGATTCGTTGGATTGAATATGGCTTCTTTGAATCATCGGTTCGGCAAGATGGATTATAAGAAATCTTAAAAAAAAAAAACTAAGTAGAATCATACTAAGTAGAAAAGGAGAAGCAGCCTACAAAATAACGTTTGTAATCTTGCAGTCTTGCAATCTTGCAGTTCCAGAAAGTGATTGCTTACCTTGTTGCTTACGTTCACAGCATCTGCTGACTCGTGAATCAAAGAAGCGGATTTAGTTGAATTTTGAAATTTAATATAAAACAATTTTGACTAATAATATTTTATCTAACCAGTTTCTATGGAAAATAGAATCGAAGCTTTATACCCTATCCAAGCGCCAAAAGTGCAACAAATCAAAATTCCTTTTGAAATATCTATAAGTATAAAACATATTACATAAAACAATAATGTTTCAAATCAAGTGTTGTAAAACATAACACTTTGATCATCATCTATATTAGGTCCCCGTCTCGAGAAGCTTTAAATTATGTAAATAAACATTCACAGCATTGCAACATTTGGATAAAATATAAAATACTATTTTGTAATCATTTTTATTTGAGCATTACGCGTCCACTTCAAAAGGGCGGAGCGAATGTTTGCAATTCATGAGTCGAACGCGTCCCTGTACCACAAAACTTTGAAGGACAGCTGTTTATATCGCTTAAATTGTTTAAAGTTCCGTATTACCCGTATATTAATTTAAACTGATTGAATTTGGTCAACTCATTTGTCGCTATGTGACCCAGTAGAAGATCGTTGGTGACCTTAAATAGTTTCTTATGACGGGGACTTGGGCCTTAAACTTGTTATAATAGGACCGATAAAACACTTGATTAAAAGTTTGTTGCAAAATTTGAATATTTTGTGGAAATATTTGTCAGCGCTACATGACCGCTTGGATTGGGTATAATAAACGTATGCCAAGCGATGTGAGTTTTCTTAGGGATATGCACCACTACTGGTTTTGTAATACCGGTTATCTTGTATTTCCGTTATGGTCTAAAAAGGTATTTTGTATTACCAATTTAACGTTTTGAATTTATATGGTTAGCATACCGCTTAATCACCGCCTGTCTATCTTGCTCGAGCTTGTTCCGAGGCGATGCCGTTACGATGCTGATTGGTGTGCGTTCTAGTAGGGAATTTTATAAATACTAAACGGCTCCAGTTGAGGCGGTGCTCAATCGAGAGTTGATATGTGTGCGAGAACTAACTTTTGCCCTCAATTTTAGTTACGTTCTGGGATTAATAGTAGCCAATGTCATTCCTCGAAACAAAAATAGGTACTTCCTTTCCTTTAATCAAGATTCGTTCACATTTAAAACCTTAACAAATAAATATTAGAGTCCGTGACATACAATTACTTGATTACAAATTCGATTTTCGAATGTATATGTAATTCCATCGATTCATTAATTCTTAGACGATAACAGAAATACACCACTGGGATTAAAGTTGTGTGAAGCTTTTGTAAATTTCGCTTGAAGCCAAAGATGTATAATTTTTGTGTTCGCCCTTGGAAAACCATTGTTTCTTGTTTTATTTTTGAACCACAGATATTTTGCCTCCAAGCAAACTGAATACCATAGACAATTTGTAACATGGAGGCAATTAACATCGTAGTTTAAGTTTAAATTAAGTATTTGGGATTTAGTTTCTTGTAACATACCCTACTAACTTATTATACTTAAATGTATGTATATCGAAGAGTACATTCTAATATATATTCCTTAGTTATTAATTGTTATATAAAGTTAGTATTAAGCAATAAACGCCTAGTGCGTCACTATACAGGTTGATAATAAATTTACGAAATTCACGAATTTGAAATGCGTTTAGATTTCTTTAACGCACAGTCGACATATTTCGTGCATTTCTCTATCACTCTGTATGTTGTATTATAATAATGTTGTTGAGAGTTGCTACAACTAAGTCACTTACAATAGTTTTATTTTAAAAACAAGGAAAATGTATTTATTTATTAAATATGAATTAACATTCATGAGGACTTGTTGTTTTATTTAATCTTAATTAAGACCCCAGAAGAAAAAACATTCAGTGTATGGAGTAGGTAGATACATAATATTTTACATTTTAATAAAAATAATGAATACATTACCCTCTTTCGAAAGCAGCCAGGTAAAAAGAATATCGGGCTTCAATAATCACTTGGTGATACGTTGTAGTGGATCGAGTTCTTAAAAATAACTTTTAATATACCTCTACGATGAATATCACTAGATGAATTTGAACGAAAATACTTGAATCCTTATTC
Source organism: Ethmia dodecea (assembly GCA_963855545.1). Taxonomy (NCBI): domain Eukaryota; kingdom Metazoa; phylum Arthropoda; class Insecta; order Lepidoptera; family Depressariidae; genus Ethmia; species Ethmia dodecea. The sequence goes on from OY979462.1 coordinate 4,730,610, forward strand.
TTTCATAATTTGTTTACTGTCGAGTGGATGAACTTGTCAAGTTGTCTCAAATCAAATTTATTTTAAGGATAGGTCAGACCTGTTAAAGCGGCCAAAGAAACAGTTGTTTTTGAGATTCAGCTTCAATTTAAGTGTGTTTAAACAGTTGTTTTGTAAAAACCACATACGAGTAACGTCAACATTGACTAAATTCTCCAAAAAACATCTAGAAATATGTGCTGTAGTTTACTAAATAGCCGTGGTGCTGTAAGAATGACGTCATTCTAGCAGCTACCGCCACCACGCATCTGGGCATCCGCTAGTATTAAATACTTGAGGATGAATCGTATCTATTTAATCTGCACCAACTGGGTCCTAACGACTAGCCGTCGACGCCGAGGTAGACCCCGAAGGAGATGGCGGGATGAACTGGACGCCTTCTCGAGGACATGGCCGGAGGCACAGGATAGTGATAAGTGGAGGGAGAGAGGAGACAATTAAAAAAATACTGAGGAGCAAGGGGTTGCAAAACTCACAAATTCTGACGCAGTCTAGCCAAAAGGAACTACTAGCCCATGTCATGAAAGAGTTTTGACTGATTTTCAGGGCTGTCACACTTCTTACACGCTTCTGTCAGCTACTAACCTTTATAACAGTAACTGTGCCTCGCAAAGCCGCAACACCGAGCCTCACTTGTAAGTCATCGCGACAGTAAGCTGTGCTTAGCACCAAACCTGCATACCTACACTTGGCTGTATATGTATAGGACGTCGTAATAGTAACCGTCATGAGTTTTCTAGGCGGCCGGACAAGGAAATATATGGAGTCGAGACACAAGTGAATTTTATTTTTGTATTGTTTAGACGACACGGTAAATTTAATTCAATGTAGGTACTGTGGCTTTCAATCTTTAGTGTCACGTAAACTATATATTAAGTATATCACTCATAAAATGTCGAATATAAATTCCTATGAAAGTTAACCTTAAAAAAAAATTGTTGTCCCTACTCAAAAAAAATACGATCTGATTTTTTGTAGAAGTTTTTATGGCGATTATTTTTTTATTCTGAACTAAGTCTAAATTCCTCATGTGTAAGGAAACACCCTTAGCTCAGCCGTGGTCTGTTAGGGTTGATGATGAAGTAAATTATATTTTTACATTTGTTCTGTATTAAAGCGCAGATTATAAAGACTGCTAAGAGATAGATAATTGGGGCAATAAGTTTCAACTACACATTTAAGAAATCCAAAATCTTTAGCGAACACTAATTGAACATTTTCAATCAATCATTTTTCAAGTTTTTTATGTGAGTTGCGTCAACTCTATAGTTATCTCTGTGCCACTCACGGGAGCCAATCGCCGTGTATTCACTTCAGTAGCAGTGACCACGTGACAATAGCTACTGCCTTCGGACCAACCGCACTATTTGTACAACACACCGAATATCTGGATAATATTTCTAAGGGTGAGTGTTTTGTTTTTATTTACGTTTAGATAAACATGTAGGTATATATAAATAGCTGTGTGCCCGATAGGAATTAAAAGAGTAAACTTCCCATACAAACTTTCATCCCCTATTTCACCCACTTAGGGGATGAGTTTTTAAAAAACTTTTCTCAGTAATCACCTACGTTTTACGGAACTCTTGTGCAAAGTATCATGCTCTACCCACCGGTTTAGGCTGTGGTTTGTCTGACAGTAGGTAAGTGTTAGAGTTTTTTTTAAATATATTTACGATAAATATAATTATCAAAAAATAATTGTACTTATTATGTCAAACAAACGTAGAAAGTAATTGTTCCCCATCTCTTAAAATTGGAACAGCGGTGGCGCAGCAGCATCTTACGTTCGAATTCTGGGTTCGAATGCAACCTTTTACTTTGTAATAAAGATTTTTCAAAACCTACGTCCTGGTTTACTCTAAACTGGTTTACCGACGAAAAAGTCTACTCTCCGAGAACACTTTACCTACCAATATGGTAAGACAGAATCAAGTCTATATAATAGCAACATCAAAGAGATCTTCCTTGATGTTCCTATTCTTTAGAATTGATTATAAAATTTGCCTATTAAAATCAATCACGGAATTATTCTCATCTAACCTGCATCGTGCATAAAACATTCTTTGTTGACTCCTTATTAGGACGTGTAAAAAGAGATCCCTTCCGACACTTTCAACAAGTTTCAAATTAGTAGTCATGATTACCTCACCTATTACCTAGTAAAACAACATTCTTTAATTTCCCCTAAAAATGAAAACCACTAATTTATTCCTGAATCCTGGAGTCTTAAGAGTTATTCTATTTCTATTATATTTCACCAGTGTTTTCGGACCCCTACACGTGACATGTGGTAAGTCAATTGGCAGACTAGGGTGCTGTTACTCATTCCTTACATCCAATCCTGGGACACGCAGGTTTCCATATATTTTTTTAATTTTAATGTAGTCTTGAAAGACGTTCGAAGAAAAATTTACAAAAAAGTTTTATTTCTTTTTGGTAGTCTTATTAGATTTGGGAACCGTTTTTTTTAATTCCCATGGCAGTGGTTATAAATGGGATCTGAGTGGCGTTGCCGCGAGGCGATCTCTACAATGATCTTTTTATCTTTGAGATAGATTCTTGCCTAATTAATTTATTTGTGACGTAACATGGGTATAAGTATTCGTACATATAAACATGCATAATCTCACGCCTCTTTCCCAATGTGCATAAAGTGAAACACATATTATCGATCTCTAAAATTTTACTTCCGCGAATTGCGGTGGATATATATTTTAGCTGGGAAGGACTCTACATCAATGTATTTCTTTATCTTTACCTAGACCTTACAAATAATTATACAAACAATGATATGAGCAGTTAGGTTAAAAAAAAATATTGTTTACAATGTTATTATGTAACACACTTTCAAAGCTACACACAGCCACAACTTCATCAAATAGTCACTTCGAATTCTTTTCCACCTTTTCAACTAAAATGACAGCTGTCAAACTTTTGGCACGAAAGCATGGCGTCACTTCGAAAGCGCAAACAAAACTGTTCACGGCAGGCAAAAGGAAAAGCGATACAAATTATCCTCATTTAGTGGTAATTTAATAAACTTAACTAAATTATAGGCATTTAATTCAATTTGAGTCGAGTTGACGACGCTCGTTGTAAGTTATGCTCGGTCAATCACCTTACTAAGGTATCGTGTTACAAAACCGGATATGACCAGGATAATAGGTAAAATTTAAAACTATGCATTATTTTCTTCATCATAAATAGCTATTGTGGATTCCACTAGGAAAAATGGATCCTGAAATTAAAACAATGGAAAAACGAGTAGTAGACACTACGCGAGGAGTGGAGCAAGGGAACTGCAGCAGACTGCTCTACTCGTTATAAGTTGTTGTAAGGAGATTTTGTGCGTCATTATTGTCGACGACTTTACGTCCATGTATTTGTATAAGTTTAAAATTAAATAGTGTACATTAGGCAGGCTACCTATATCCGACAAAGGCTGCCTCGAAGAAGAGGCTATCGCAAAGATAAATCGCTAAAACTATATAGTAAGGTTTCTTAAACTTTTCTTTGTCACATAGTTACCACTTTAAAATATTTGGCCCTTATATATATGAAAAATAATGTAATAAGTATAATATAATAAGAATGTTCTGATCATATAATAGAAAATAAGTAAGGGAATTAAAAACACTTTTTATTAGACATGGAGAATACAAATTGCTTCTTGGAGTTGACAACGCAATGCGCACCGCGAATTGACGGGCCTGTTGGCGCAGTTGGTAGTGACCTTGCCTTCTGATTCGGAGGTCGCGGGTTTGATCCCCGCTCGGGCCCAACATTTGTGCGCATGAATATATCTGGACGTTTAATATTTATTCAAGTATGTTTATCAGTTGTATATTACCCATAGTACCGGCCCTGCCTAGTTTGGGATTAAACAACCGTGTGTGTCCAACAATTTATTATTATTATATTGATAAATTATGTTAGGTAGGTACTTAAGAATCATCCCGGCACTCCTGAAAGTGGACCCCAGATTAATAAACGTCTTTATCATATTTTGATTTATATTAAGCTTTCCTACTTTTTGTTGAAATAATCTAGCTTGAATTATCTACACTTTTTATCGTCGTTTTTCAAAAAGCACCAACATTGAATAAAACACATATATTTTGATAAATACGTGCTTTATAGAACAATGGAAGAGTCTTTGGACGGTCGCGAAGTCGGCGCCAGCGTAGCGGGGTTTGACTCGGCGGCCATCTTGAATGATGACGTATCACCCACCACCAGTTTCTGCTACAATATACCGAATCTCTTCAACAGGTAAGCCTCACAAACAGTCTTTCCATCTCTTTCACCGTGAAAAGCTTCTAGGGAACACTTCACACACACTTCTATAGAGAACAACGATTGAGGACATATAGAGATGCCGCTATTTGAGTCTCATAAATCTATCCCCTTCTAATGGATTTCTTGAGGATCGTTCTGTCATACGATAAAGAGTACACGAAATCGATCCACATGTGTAAGTCGATTAAAGGATGTGGATGAGGCGCGAAAGGTGCCAGATTTGTAGCAGTTGGCGGTATATCGTCTCTGCCAACTCTAAATCAGGCATGATCGTATGTAGCATAATATGTAGTATAATATTCTCTACAGTCTAGGCCCCGGGTCTGTGCTATGCGAGCGACCAGAGTCGGAGCCCACGGAGACCTACACAGCTGTGGAGCCCGTGGAAGAGCCCATGGAACCTCAGTACGACGACGATGAGGAATATTCTCCTAAGTCAAGTAATTACTACTTTTTATTAAGGTTTACACCAAGAGCGACATGATGTGATTTTGAAGTAGCTTTTGCCAGCGACTGTGTGAAAAGTAGTTTATGTAATTGTTCAAGATGGAGTTACCAGTCCAAATTTCATCAATATTGGGTCAGAGGTTCAACCGTGAAACCGTAGCAGCCAGACAGACTGACCTATTTTTTATATTATGTATAATTTAAGTAGAGAAGTAGTTATACTACAATTTATTATTTCCTATTGGTAGTGACCCTGGATTTTGAGTCGGAGGTCACGGGTTCGATCCCCGCTCAGGGCCAACATTTGTGTGCCTGAACATGTATGTTGGCTTCGTGCATGGGTGTTTAATAATACAATAATAATAAAAAAAAAATATTTAAAAAGCAAATGACACTCTTAAATCAAAACATTTTATATTACAATGATGCTCAATAGATTTAGTTGCCTGGCTCCCAAACTAGGATTCCCTGTACTATGGGTAGCCAGTCTTATATATTTAATATTTATTGAAGTATGTTTATCAATTGTTTAGTACCCACAGTACAGGCTCTGCCTAATTTGGGACTGAATATTATTAATATATATATTATTATTTATGTTTTAGATTCAAAAAGCGATATCCCAAAAAGGAAACAAAGGCGATATAGGTAAATACACAAATAAAATCCTGCTACGAACTGTAGTGTAGCACCCGTAGAGGATTAGCGCTTGGTGTAGCTTAGTTTCACTACGGCGTAGGCATAGTGTAGAATAGCATCTAACATTTTCGGATGACTTTAAAAACCATTCCTGGAACGTTTAAAAAAAGCCAGTCAAAAGTGCGAGTCGTACAAGAAGGGTTCCGTACCACCGTAGAATAAAAAAGAGGTTTCTTTAAGGGCACCCTCTTTAATATTATTTTCTTATTATTGTTGTTAAAGCAGCCACAGTAATACATACTGCCATAATAGCCAGTACATTTCCTCACGATCACCGTAACACTAGTCATGCATATGAAATACATAGGTATTATGTCGCTATCGTTGTCCAAATTTAAAATTATTTTTGATTGTATTGGGATGTTCCGTGAATCAGATAAGTCTAATACTATGGTCTAGGTACAGTATAATTTGATTGTTTTCTTGAAATATTATTGAGTATTTTGCTTTTAATTTAGTTTATTAAAATAATAAGTATTTTAAGATTTTTTGAAAATTGTACTAGATCTAAGCAATTTTTAATTACATGTTGTTTTTGCCTGTAATTGGGGTTTTTACTCTGTCTTATTAAGTCTTCGTCTATGTATAATAATAGCTTATAGTGAAACCTATTGGAAAACCTACTAAATAAATAAATAAATATATTGTAAACAGTAAGTTATCAATTAAATGTACTTTTTTATTCTGCGACTGTTAAACTTCAAGGCTTGTTATTCTTACTATTGTGATACCTCAGAGAGACCAAAGAGACAAAGCCAGTTACGGTTAATCCGTATCTCCTTAATTCCAGAACAACATTTTCGAACGTACAGCTGGAACAGCTGGAGGCAGCATTCCACAAGACACATTACCCTGACGTGTTCTTTCGTGAGGAGCTGGCAATGAGGATAGACCTTACTGAGGCCAGGGTGCAGGTCGGTTCTTATTTTTATTTAAGTCTAGCTATTCCGCGCGGATTCACCCGCATAACTAATATAACTTATGTTACTCAGGGATATTGTAGCTCTCCATTGGTGAAAGAATTTTTAAAATCGGTCCAGTAGTTTTTGAGTTAATTCGTTACAAACTTACAAAAATATATAGTTACTAATCTTTTCTCTTTATAATATTAGAGTAGACTAGAGGCCCAGGCAGATGTTGTCTTGCCACAGACAACAGTGCCTATTGGGTCCAATTGTGAATCTAAACCATCCAGGGAGCCACTGGAACACTAAACAAAAATCATCAAAATCGGTTCATTCATGTTCGAGATGCACGGAAATAGATTTTTAAATATACGAGTATACTAGCTTGACCCGGCAAACGTTGGTCTGCCATATAAACGAGGGCTATATATCATAAGTCTGTTGGCTTCGTATCTGGGTTTTAAATATATTTAAGTATGTTTATCACTTCTTTAGCAGTATAGTACAGGCTTTATTAAAATTATTAGGGACTAGCGGAATCGTCAGCAGCGCTGCCCGGGCATTATATGCCATTTTTTCGCATTTCCGTGGAAATTTCCAAATTTATTTTTCAATAATCTTTTAAAGTATCTTCTATTCCTTTTTTAAAAGATGTTTAATTAAACACCTGTAACTTTTCTTTCAGGTGTGGTTCCAGAACAGACGAGCTAAGTGGCGGAAGCAGCAGAAGGCGGGCTGCGAGTATCCTAGAGGCACCAGGTCCCCAGAAGACAGATCTTCATCAGCCCTCGCTCTTGAGATGAGGGACTTTATTACTATACCGGGTATGATTTAATTGCATTTATAAAAATCATGGAAATCTGTTTAACACGTAGGAATAAATGGTATAAGCACCCTTATTATACTTTCGAAGATTTCGTAATAAATGCGTCAATGGTATTACTCTTTTATATATATACTCGTAACTTATAAGGTAACTAATATTACTTATCAAACACAAATCTTTTTAGATTTACACAACGCGTAACAGAAAAAGCGCAATTCCTCATACACCCCAATTAGTATATTAATATAAAAAAAAAACACGGGTTGCACTCCGGCAGTGCCGGCAGAAGTGAAAACTTGATTATCGATTTCGGTGTTACAACACTACTCTCCAACCGTCTTACGGTTTTTCGGTCAGCACACGTGACCTGACGCGAGTTTCACAGTTTTTACCCATCCCACAAAAGTGCTCAACGCCGCTAAAGAAGTTTTCACTTCAAAAATATGATGCAATAGAACTTTAGTTGTGTCTAATCAATTTTCTTAAATATTCATCAATAATAGCACGATTTCCATAGATGGCACTAAATTCAGCTAAGCTAATTCATTTTCGGAAAAATGTAACACATATTAAAAATAGCTGAAATCGATTAAGTAGTCGATACTGAACAAACTAATTTCAGGAATTGTGCTTATACTGTTACACATTGTATACTAATTATGGATATATTTTACGCACAACCTCTACGATATACTTTGATATTGCTTCTTCCATACATATTATATCTTCACAATCCACTGTATGTGGAACTTTTATGATCAAAAACTATGCTTTATTTCCAGTGTCATCGCCACAGATGATCAACATACCAGAGACCACAAACTATCAAGTAAAAACCAAGCAGCAACCTCCAGCCATCCATATTTCAGCTCTTCCAACTCGACAAAACCCGGTGGACCTACCTTCATTCTCAATACCCTTACAATACAACCTGGGGACCTTCAAAAAGATCGGTGAAGACGGACATTTGGACTTAGAACACGAACCGCACTGGGACAACAGAATGATACCGAACTTCAATGTGATGAGTCTCAAACCGCTCCTGGAACCTAGAGAGAATAGCATGAACGATATGAAATATGAGGTCAAAAACGAAGGCAATAGAGTCTACAATGACATACCAAACACAGTACAACAGACTACTATAGAAGCTGACGAAATTCTGGGGAAGGAAAGCGTGAATGAAGGGCAGACGATAGCACCTGATTTTGAGATAGAGAGATACCAGAATTACCAGAGTGAAAGTGACAAAAGATTTAGAGAACCCACGTTCGAGGAGTCCATTATGGAAGACAGAAACGACTTCGTTGGCGATTTCCTGTGCAAAAATAATTATGAGAAGGTAGATGAAAAAAGAAGTGGTTTTGAAGAGTGTCACCTTTTGGATGCTGACAGCAATGTCGGCATGAGTAATTTTGATAATAATTTGTGAATATTGTTTAAAAAACTTTATCAAATGAACTAAATAAGTAAGGACTCTTATTATATGGAGTGCATCTCATTATTTTATATTAAGTATGTAATTTTTTTTTATTTATTGTTTAGAATACGCTAGCTTTTTGACTTTATTTTTGTACCTTTAATTGATCATGTGAAGTCAAAACTATTATCAAAAGTGGAGGATTTATGTTTACTTATGGTTCTCTAACAAAATAAAAACCATGTAATTGAAAAATGTTTCATTAGTACCTAATGTGATTATTTTAAACAAAATATTTTTAATTAAGGTACTGGAGTGGAGACCTAATTTGGGTAAGCGCAGTGTAGGACGCCCTCGGGCAAAATGGAGTGATGATCTGCGAAATGTATGAGGGTCAGAAGTACCGAAAACCGGGTTCAGTGGCGCGTCTTGGGAAAGACCTAATCCAACAGTGGATGGCTATTGCTTTATATCCCATCGAGAGTAAAGTTGAAAATAAATAATATAGTTTTGCACTGGTGCAATGTGTCTATTTAAACTCCCTGGAATAAATTCTCTAAATACTGGAAATCATATGAAAATCCCTTGGGTAGTTTAGAAAACATAAGCTCACAAACAGACAGGCGCGGATAGAGACAGTTTTATACTATCGGAGAAAACGGTGGAGGGATTAGATTTCTGGATATACCCACATTTCACCAGTAATAGGTTTTGTGATTATTTTGCGTTTTGTACAGTCAAGAGCACGTGGAGCTTAACACATTGAAATTTGTAACGTTCTTATTACAATCGCCTTAGAGGTAAGACTCGCTCTACAAACGTAAAGCTTCATGTGGTCTTGACTGTAAATTATGGTTCGAAGCGTATTTTTCGGACTCCTAAGTGTCGACGCACCCAATTCCAATTCTGGGTTTCCTCGAGAAGTTTTACTTCACTGTTGAGCCAGTAATAAATGGGTAGTATAAATGGTAAAATTGGTAATCAATTGGCGAGGATAGTTGCCGTAACCGGTATTGTCTGATGTCATCAGCACTAGTGGGTGGCAAAGCTGCAGTGAGCCAAGGATTTTGCATTCTAATCTATGTCGGCCTAGTTCGATCACAACAACTAACTCAAAGAATACTGCGAATTTATGTGATGATCCTGTTTTTCTCGGTAAACCCTATCTTACCGGTGCTAGCAACATCTTAAAAGCTCACTGTATTCTAAATTTAAGATTTACAAGATCCAGAATTGTTGAGATTTCGCGATCATCCCGTTTTTCCCTGTACGGTACAGAGACGGTATCTTTACTGTTTTGTTAAGAATAAGAATAAAGTTTAACAATTGGCAAAAATATGAACAATACTAACAAGACTACTTTATAATGAATAAATAAATTGATCCAACATACATACATATAATATATATATATATATATATATATATATATATATATATATATATATATATATATACATATAATCTCACGCCTTTTTTATCCCCGAGGGGGTAGGCAGAGGTATTCCATTACTGGATATACCCTCATTTCACGAGATATATTGGACCCCTAAACGTGATATCCAACATACATTTAAAAAAAAGTTTATCCTTCCAATTTTCTTCTCCTTACATCTTTGATTTGTTCTAAAAACAGTTTTGAATCCTACTAATATAAACGCGAATGTTTGTATGGATGGATGTGTGTTCCTCTTTCACGCAAAAACTACTGAACGGATTTTGATTAAACTTTCAGTTATAATATAGCTTATACATCAGAAGAACACCTAAGCTATATTTTATCCCCGTATTCCCACGGGAAAGGGAACTACGCGGGTGAAACCGCGGGGCGCTGCTAGTCTATACATATAATAAAACTCTAACGGGGTCGTGTCTGTACATTAAATATTTTTTGAAAATTTTAACGGTAGTGTATATAGTTATCGATATAGATACCGAAACACCAATTTTTGGAATTTTTGTCTGTCTGTCTGTCTGTCTGTCTGTCTGTCTGTCTGTCTGGTTGTGCACGCATCACTCAAAAACTACTGGACGGATTTTGATGAAATTTGGTATGGAGATAACTGAGTACCCGGGTCAACATCTAGGGTACTTTTTATTCCAGGAAAATATCTCATTCCCCCGGGAAAATAAAAAAACTGGTTAGAAAGAGAAATACGTATACTACTCCGAAACGATAACACCTAGAAACTTGAAAAATGGTATGAAGGTGTCTGATATGTCACAGGAAATGGGTATGAAGGGATTTTTGGAAATTCCCACGGGAACGGGAATAAATTAAATCCAAGCGGGAAAACGCCGCTGGGCACCCGCTATTTGAAATATGGTATGTAGGTGTGTTAAATATGTCGTAGACCACCACTATGCAGGGATTTTCGGAAATTCCCACGGGAACGGGAATAAACGGAATCCGCGCGGGCAACGCCGCTGGGCATCCGCTAGTTTACAATAAAAATAAGAAATCTCTTTCAGAAGGCATTTCCCGCACTAAAATAAATTTTGTTTGAAACACGTTGGCAGTCGGTTATAACAGCGGGTTTCTTGCGGGCATCACGCTACCTTGGTCACCGGGGCACGCAACAACAGGGTTAATAATAACAGTGCTTTTACTAAAAACAACGTCCTTGGTGACAATTATTTTACTACTTTTTCTAGTACTTATTGAACATTTTACTAAACAGACATTTTGTTTGTCTGATATTATTTAGCTAGATGACATTGTGTTGCATTTTCATTCTTTTGGTAGTTCAAAAAAAGGATAAGTACCTACTTATTTAATAATAATCTCACGCCTTTTATCCCCGAGGGGGTAGGGCACAGGTATTCCATTATTACTTATTTAACCTTTTTGCCATATGACATAAACTATATAAGACAAAATTTTATTTACTTGACATTACTTATGTGACTTTACTATACTATTATGATATTGTTAATATGATGGTATGATTGGGACCCATCGTACCGCCATCGCACCAGTCGTATGGCCAGTGGTAAGATGAGTCTGGAGGGTGTTGCATATAAGTAACACAAAGTATGATATATAAAGAGATTTGTATTTGAAATGTTACTCTAATTAATTATGATCGTATTATACATATTGGTATATATTTTTTAATTTTAATTTACTGCTTGGACATTAATTCGTCAAGGTCTCTTTCTTCTCTCGTCGTCTCTCTCTTCTCTCAGTGCAGTTTTGGAGGTCCAAAAACTGCCACAGAATGGTTTCCAGGGTTTATAACTCTTCGACCGGCAGCCATGCGTGTTTAGCATGTATTCAGCCGTCACGTGACCGGACCTGGGACATAATACAAACTGTATATTATGTAATATCATGCCCCGGACATTTAGCGGACACGAAATTAAAAATCGATATGGTTTTCTTGGGACATAAATGTCCCACTAAGACTAACAATTCAATTGCATATTCCAGACTATACAATATTGATAGATACGATTGCTATTTTATCATTTTAATTCTATGAATTTAGGTACTTATTTTATTCACAAGATTTGACTTGTGAAATTTTAGTTTAAGGTTGTAGCGTGAGTAGTTAATATTTTACTTTAATAAAGTAGCACAATGTCGCCACAACGAAAGCTCTGTCGACATAATCGAATTTTCTATATTAGTTCTAGAACCAAGTTAGTAGGTCATTGAGTCTAGCTTGTTCAAGCTTAAAATACGAACCAAGCTGCCAACTTTAGCTTTAATTAAGTGAAAAATTGCTTATATTTCTTTTAAAAGAATAGCTTATTATTACATCTTTTCCCCAAGGGGGTTGGCAGCTGTATTACTGGAACTATTCACTTCTCACCAGAGTGTGTTTTTCGGACGTAAACGTGACAAGTGGTGAGACCATAGGCAGATGAGGGCAGACACGTGCCACGAATCAATTATGGGGCCTGCGGGTGTCTGTCTGTCGCAACGTTTTCCTTCAACATTGAGCTATTGATGAAAATGTACGCAAGTTTTGAGAAACTCATTGGAACATGCCCAGACGGTAGAATCGAATCTGAGCCTTAAGCATAAAAGGCTGTCTGGATTTAAACTGGGCTGTACCTATTTATTATTTTTATTTACTTATTTAACTCGAATTTATTATCTACTATGCATGTACCAATGAGTTTTTCAAAAACTTACGTACATATTTATCACTAGCTCGACGGTGAAGGAAAACATCGTGAGGAAACCCGCAGGTCTCAGAATTAATTCTGAGACATGTGTAAATAGACCCGGTCCGGCGATGGGCTCACCAGCTATCACGTTTAGAGGTCAAATATATCTCTTGAAATGTGGGTATATCCAGTAATGGAATACCTCTGCCTACCCCCTCGGGGATAAAAGGCGTGAGATTATATTATTATTATATATTATATTATTATCTACTATAATATGTATGTACTTAATTCTTATTTATCGCCAGACTATAATTAGTTTGTTGACGATGTAACGCTCATAACAATTCACTTCTCATAACAACACTAAGTGCCTGGTTGTGACGGGCCTGTTATCTCAATTGTTAGTGACCCTGCCTTCTGAGTCGGAGGTCGCGGGTTCTATCCCCGCTCGGGGCCCACATTTGTGTGCATAAACATGTCTGTTGGCATCGTGTCTGGTCATTTAATATTTATTCAAGTATGTTTATTAGTTGTTTAGCACCCATAGTACAGGCCCTGCCTATTTTGGAACTAAGAAACCGTTTGTGAATTGTGTCCCACAATTTATTGTTATAGTTACTTAGATAATATAAAGTAACCTTTATGCATTCATGCTTCTAGAACCTTGGCTTCGGGTGTACGTTATTCGATCAGTCCATCCGTAAACCATTTAGTTTTTCCTTTAGTATATTTAGTGCACCTGTTCTAAGTGCCCTTAGTTCTAATCTCTCAGTTTCATCCATAAGACGGCGCATTGTAAGTACTTTAGTTAATCATCATCATCATCAACCCGTAACAGCCCACTGCTGAGCTAAGGGTCTTTCCTCACACATGAGGAAGTATGGGCTATAATCTCCCACGCGAGCCCACCGCGGATTGGGAGATGGTGTTAAGCTAGTGGCCACTTAACAGTCAGAGTTTTAAAAGCCACCCAAGGGTATCTGACATGGCTTAACGACTTCCACTGTGTAAACATAAACATAACGAATTTCAGTTAATGCTGGTATCCATATTGTGTTGTTTTTGGTGTACAATAAAGAACTGTTGTATTGTATTGTATTGTATACAGTTATCTACATCTACATTAATATTATAAAGAGGAAATATTTGTATTTTTATATGTTTGTATCTTTGTTACGAATAAACTCGAAAACTACTAGACCGATTTAAAAATTCTTTCACTAATGGAAAGCTACATTATCACTGAGTAACATAGGCTATATTTTAATCCCGTATTCCCACGGGAACGGGAACTACGCAGGTGTAACCTAGAATAAAAAGGATTAGTTCAGTACAGTGTACGAAAACTTTATTGTAGTCTACACCAAAATGTGGAATTAATTCTAGTTTATGCTAAACTTCTAAATTATGATATGTATCCAGTATCGGGTCGTTAGAAACGCAGTCCTGAGTGTGCAGTCCTAATAGGTCTGTCTGCCCTTCGATGACCTAATGGACCAAGGTCCAATAACCTTCGATACGTGCACAGTTTTGTTCTTGACAAGAAAATGCATTATCTTCAGAAAAATGCACTCCTTGACGCCATTTGACAAAATCTACTTCGGCATTAATATCAGACCCCGGGTGTTAAATTTCGATTTTTCTTGTCCCTTCTATACAACCACTAGTCAGTCGTATATCCTTAAGTTAGAGCCTACAATTGAGTGCCCCAAATTATCCGGTTCAGTACAGCTAATATGAACTGAGGAACACAAACAGTATGCGCTTGATATACGAATATGTCCCTTACAATTAGGCTGATAAGGGTCATTATTACGTTACGCTACATAACAATTATTTCGTAATCGAATTCGGACATTTGTGTACGTGGCACACAGAAGGAACTGGCTTTACTCACCTCTGCAGATGTTTGGTTTAAAAATAGCCTCTACTCCATTGAAGTTGGGTAGAAACTCGCTTGTTGGGAATTTGTATTGTACTATTGACTTGTGAGAGTGTCTGCGTGAATTCGCTTTTCCGACTCAGAAAGGAAAAGATGGAAAACTCATTCTATTGCCAAAGGAAATTCGACTGTATTTTGTTAGTGTTTCAGTTGTGAATGTTAAGGCTTACGTTTGCCACTTGCAGTGTTTTAGAGGTGGAGCAGTGGCCACGGCCGAGGGCTGAAAGGGGTTCGAGGGGGCTGAGGGGTGTGTCGGGCAGCTAAAGCCTTTCCAGGTCTACTACGCTAGTAGCATCGCGTCTGTCGTGATATAAGCACGGATGGCGCGCCGATCAACGCGCGTGCTCCTCCCGATTTTTTTAAAGCGTAATAATTCCTTTTACTTTTTAATAGCTTCCTAATTTACTTTTTACAACTAACCAGTGCGTGTTGTGGCCGCCGTATGTTTGGATTGAGGAGTTAGCGGAAGCGGTGTAAGGTGATTGTATGACCTACTTCTATAGACGATTATAGTAATACCTGTGCATTTCCGAACGTACCGAGTAATGCCGGTCAAAACACGATAAGTACGCCCGAATTGTCGAAAGAGATTGCATGCGAGTTCTTTCTTTTTTCAAGCGTAAAGGTGCAATTTGTGGCTGAATGAGTGGGGCTGAGAACACTTGAATTTTAAAAATAGAACCGTGAAAGCGCGGGAACTCACACACGAGGTAAATGGCGGCTTCGTACAATAAGGATATTAATATTTCAAGTCGAAATTTAAAATGGAAATTGTTCTCTGATACTGGTCTTAAATTAAGTTGAGGGAAATTGAGTATTAAAATATTTAATGGAGTTCTTAAGGCGAGATTGCGGGAAAAGCCTTCTTGGGAGTCACGAAAGCATTTGTTTAGGTAATACTTCTGTAATTACAAGATGTTCTGGTTTTATTATTATGTCCGCTACTAAAGAATTAAATTGAGGTAGGTGTGGTGCCTTTGAAATTTATTAAGACAGAAAAACAACTTTTTAATTGTCTCGAATACCTTTTCAAAGTTTTTGTATCTATGATGGCCCGAGTGTAGTACAATGTTTTGTTTCTTTTTACTGTAGGTGGTTTGGGATGATCAAATTATGTGCTAAATAATAAATATTATATTATTGTCCGAGTTACGAGATCAAATGTCTCTTGCAAGTAACATGAAAACCGGTACAGCAGTTTATCTGTGATAATGATAACGTAAGACAGACAGACTTTCGCATTTGCAATAAGTAAGGATTAAATTTGGTTTTCAGTACTTAAAAAAAAACTACGATGTTTTTAGTAAATTCAACTCGAAGCGTAGGCGTATCAAAATGCTACAGCTAGAGATCTACGAGATTCGTAGCACTGTGCTACGAAGCAGAATATTATGCTCCACAAACATAACGTAATGTCATAACTTATGCCTTATGACCTTTTGATCAGTCTTATTATATTTGGAAAGCTATTACTCGAAAGTTTTTAAGGAATAGTGATTTTCTTTGGATTGGCATGGACACTGTTCGCTAGATTACGGTTTAATCTACTGTATGGGGTATCATATACGTGTTGATACCGAACATAATACAAAGATATCTCAGTTGTTATTTTTGTTACTAGTACTAATAGTCAGTAACAGTTATCATAGTCATAAATATAACAACTTTATAACTCACTTCATATAAATTGTGGGACATACATACGTTTTATGTTCACGCCCTTTTCACAATTAGACACAATTCAGTATATAATTTCAGCAATACAGTTAATTTTTAGGGTTCCGTACCTCAAAAGGAAAAAACGGAACCCTTATAGGATCACTTTGTTGTCCGTCTGTCCGTCCGTCTGTCAAGACCCTTTTTCTCAGGAACGCGTGGAGGTATGAAGCTGAAATTTATATCAATTACTCAGGTCTACTGTCCCTTGAAGCTGTGAAAAAATCAAACTTCTAAGCCAACGCAATCAAAAGATACAGCCGTTTATGCCGCAAATTTTCGACACTTGCAAGGGAATCAAAACCTACAGGGTGCTTCCCGTGAACTCAGAATCTTGAAATTTGGTACGAAGCAACGTCTTATAGCATAGATAAAGGAAAAATTACGAAAACCATAAATTTGCAAGGTTGTACGGAACCCTCGGTGCGCGAGTCCGACTCGCACTTGGCCGGTTTTTTATTATTTATGGTCTTATATGCTCACCGCTTTTTGCAGCCGTAGGGCCTGATGGCTCAGTTGGTAGTGACCCTACCTACTGAGTCGGAAGATCGCGGGTTAGATGCCCGCTTGAGGCCAACATTTGTATGCATGAATATGACTGTTTTCTTCGTATCTGGTCGTTTAATATTTGTTTAAGTATTTTTATCAGTTGTTTAGTTATTTATAGTACAGGCCCTGCCTAGTTTGGGACTAAATAACCATGTGTGAAATGTGTTCCACAATTTATTATTATTATTTATTATTATTATTATTATTTATAAAGCCCTAGTTTAATCTTGTTGCCTATCTGTGTGTCTCCTTTGCTTTGAATGAAGTCGAAGAAGAATAGAATACCGTCAAATCCATTCATTAGCTTCCGGTGTCTGAGTACACGGATCACGCGTTTACATTATAAGAGTAGAGTCCGAGTAGATTAAGATGCATTCCGCGTTTTCACAGTACGAGCTAGCTACAGCTCGTACTGTGAAAACGAGGCATTGCCTATCACCTAAGTTGCAAATATGTGACACAAAGTTAGTTAGTTTAGTTTGATACTAAAAGCGCACAGTCACTGGCTGATCATCAAGACAGCTACTTTCAAAGGGACGAAGGGAGGTCTTTTGACAAAAGTTAAGGAATGATACAGAAAATCATTAATTTCAAATACCGTATGGTATTATAACAATAAATACAGTAGGTATGTGAAACATAAAAACACGGAACCCTAATTTAACATGAGTCCTACTTACATTCGATCTTCTTTTTATATTAAAATGGAATACCTCTGCCTACCCTCTCAGGGATAAAAGACGCAAGTTTTTTAAATTATTTTTTTATATAAAATTGTCTTTTTTTTATGTAATACTAGCTTTTACCCGCGGCTTCGCTCGCGCACGTTTATTTCACCCCTTATTGGTTGAATTTTGCACAATCCTTTTTAGTGAATGCCTACACTGTATAAGCTATCTATGTCCAAAATTTCAAGTGTCTAGACCCAGCGGTTTAGGCTGTGCGTTGATATATTATCACCAAACAGTCAGTTTATCATTTTATATAAATATATTAGTTCCCCTTGATTTCACCCACTTAAGTCCATTCCCGTGGGAATATTATAGCCCTTTAACTGCCAGAAAAGAAACCTATATATTAGTGAAATATTTTTTTTATCGGTCTAGTAGCTTCGGAGCCTACTCATTATAAAAATATTCAAATATCCTTTCTCTGTATTATATTACTAGCGTTCGATCTTTCCATTTGTGAAAGAATTTTTAAAATCCGTTCAGCAGTTTTTGAGTTTATTCGTAACAAACATACAAATCTTTTCTCTTTATAATATTAGTACTTTATAAGTATAAGCAAAGATATAGATTAGAGTAAACAGGTACAAGCAAATCGTGAACTTTGCCTATTACAGAACTGGAGTGGATTTTATATAGGTACTTAACTAATTCGCATAAAAATGACTGACATTTTAATTTATTTATGTACCTTTATAATAATGAAATACATAATACATTCGTTTTGTGGTTTTTGGGTGTCGCGGTGAAAATATTAACGAACAAACTCACTTCCAACTTTACTAATTATAACGGATTACTGTGTGACCTAAAAGAGTATTATCATAGGTATCTATCTAGTTACCCACCTAGTCCTCAAGATAGATCTTTAGAGATTTTTTATATTGTTTAAAAAACTGAGGGTACCTATTTATTCAATATAGGTACATATTTAGAGCAATTTAACTATTCTGTGTATGTATTTATTCAATACATACCTGTTCAGAGCAAGATTTTTCTTTTTCAATATAATGAGTTTTTTTTTATGCGTTTTATATATCCGATCACGCAGCGGGTGCCTGTCGGCTCAAGATGTTACCCTGATAGCTAAAAAAATTACCCGAAGGTCTATTCTGTCGCATAAGTGGTCAAGTACCATTATCTGTTCTGTTTTGATATAGTTCTTTGACGGGGTGCTTAAACTTTAAGTACTTTTCGTATACGAGAGTTGGTTAGACGGTCCCAGGAGGATATTGCTTCAGACTTCAGACTTCAAGACGGGAGAAGGGCAAAGATGGGAGGGGAAAACTGTATTTTTCATGTTGTTTACTCTGTCACGTTAAATTGTTCGTTGTGTTTACGCACAATGGAAGTCATTAAGTCATGTCGGATACCCTTAAGTGGCTTAAAAAATTCTGACTGTTTGGCCACTAGCTTCACCATCTCCCAATATGCAGTGGGCTCGCGTGGGAGATTATAGACCATACTTACTCATGTTTGAGGAAAGACCGTTAGCTCAGCAGTGAGCTGTTACGGGTTATCTATGATTTCGTAATATTATTCGCCGTCTTAATTAATCATAGTAATCTTTTATATCATGTTTTATGACAAAAATTAAGTTCTTTTATTTAATAGGTAATACTTTCATACAAAACTCTTTCCACTTGAATCAACTTCTGTGTACCTTATTAGGCTGACCACACACATGACCTCTTAATGACGTCATGCTGCCGGATGTAAGTAAAAGTGCCTTTTTACACTTTAATTTCGTTTGCACCTAACTTCATTCAGCAGCCCTAAATTTGTCACCGTAAGCTAAATAAGTTTCGCATTGATAGAAAGTTATATAAAACTAAAATAATTTTTGGTCTCTATTCTCTATGACGGCGTCATTTTGGGCCAAAATTCAAATCGCAAACCTCATAATGATCGTTATATTGTAACAAAATGCCATTTAAAGCTGTCACTGTCAGATATTAAAAATTCGCAAGTGGCAAATTTTCGTAAAAATAAGCACGATTTAATTATAGTATGAATGAGCTAAATATATAAAAATAATGTTTTATTTTCTTTGCATTCTGAATTTAAATGTCCACTTGGCTCTTGAAAAATAAAATAAAAATACGCAACAAGAAAAAGCGAAACTCTTTTATCATGCAGATCTATTTACTAGCGTGATATTTTATGAAATTGTTTTCGACTGCTACAGTCCTGACATCAAATAAAAATGTTTACATTTTCTTCATAAGTAATCAAAACGTCTCGTATAAGTAAATAAACGCCTAAAGAAAAATCGTGTGAACAAAAAGCGACTGCCATTCAAAGTAAAAATAACCATAATCAATATTAACGACACTGGTTGAATCACGAAATGAAACAATAACTTGGAAAGTGTACTAGAGTAAGTTAAAGCTAGATTAGATTCGGTTGACAAGTATTTTTAGTCGACTATCGAAGCAGCGTGTTATGAATATAGTTTGTTAGTCTAGTTTTTCAACCTTCATGAATACTTTACAAGTGAACAGAAATTGACTATTCTAAATAATGTAGGTATACAATTTTCTTTCTGTTAACTAGGTTAATATCTAAAGTTCAACAAATAATAATGAAATTTAAAAAATCTTATTTTTTATTCGGTGGTGGAGTCTCACTCGCACTTGGCCGGTCTTTTACTTTTACTAACTAACTTACAACCTCCGTGCGTGGGAGTCCTGACACAGATTGAAAAACACTAGTCTAGGTTATTAGATACTAATCATTCACTGTAGCCAGCGACATCATTCTTTATCACTTATAACATTACTTTTATCATAATCGGTCCAGTAGTTTTTGCGTGATTCATGCAGATATAGACATACAGGCAGTAAAGAAATAAAAAAATAGTGTTTTGATATCTAAATCTATAACTAAAATATTTCTTGTATATACACAGTCTCGTTACAGTTTTATTATAATATGTATATATAACTAAATAATCTGCTTTTTGTGATGAAAAGTACTGAACATATCATTCCTCAAACCTAAACTATATAGAGGTACCTCTACATAGGCAATGAACACATAGACACCCTCAAAGACTTTCCCTTCTCCAAGTCGTACGTACATCCACATAAATTGTTCGGCTGTAATTGTATTGTCTCGGATATCGGTGCGAGTAATCGAATCGAAGTCGATCGATCCGAAGCCGGGCCTGTAATCGATCGTACCCGGATATATGGCATTGTTTGTGTGGTGGAGAATTGATTTGTTGGGGGTCTATTAGATCATCGTCATCGTTATCATAAGTCTGCATAGAAGCTTAGTGTCATTGGATCGTGCCAAGTTTGTGTTTTTTTTTAAAAGGGAATGGTTTTAGTTTCAGTATATTTAGAGTATCTCTAAGGTTCGCTTAATTTTAAAATCAATAAAAGAAATCACTGAAAGCGATTGGACAGCCCATTTTTTTTATCTCTATTGTATTGTTTTTGGTGTATAATAATGTATTATTATAATGTGTTGTACCTACACTTATTTGTATTTTTTTTACAAAATTTAAACTTTAAGTTTAAAGTACGTATTTATTTGATTTTGATTTTAAGCAGTCACATACTGTCTGATGTAAATACATATATCAAATCGAACCCTTATGAAGGAAAAATGCATTATATTTTGAATCGAATGTTTAAATAGAGTGAGAATATAGGTTTTACGAAACTAATATTTTGAACTATGATCTATCATCGGCCTTATGTTAGTACTCGTAGCCAAATCAGTTAGGCGAAATAGTTTGGCCACGAGGAAGAACCCCTTTTACCACTTTACATATCTACCTACTAATTGTATAATAAAATATGCAAAAGTATCGTATCGTATATAAAGTTGTCTGTTTATTTGTTACCTTTTCACGGCTTAACCAATAGACTGATGTTGATGAAATTTGTCTGGACGATAGCTTTTTCTTTTAAGAAAGATATGTTTCATTTCATCCCGGAATAACACATAGTTCTTAGAGGACGCGATGACCTAAAGTTCACGTGGACAGAGTCACGGGCTACAGCTAGTTACAATAATCTCTGCACTATAAAATAAGAAAAACGACAACGATAACCAATAAAACGAAACTATGAGCAGTATAACCGTCATCGTAGTGATGTACTGAAAGTGAAATTCCTTTTCTACAAAACCGGCCATAACCCTATAGGGATAAACCGGTATTTACGTGCAACCCCCACCCCTGGCACGCTAACCGGGCATGCCTGACCGGAAGTCGGCCATTTTTTATTTATAGCCTGTACCGTAGCTTGAGAGAGAAATAGCCAAGACCTTTCATTTTTATCGATTTTGAATATGTTAACATCTCAGGGTTTTCCATAACATTACAATTTACACGGTAGTATTTTAGACTAGGTTTTGCCTGTGACTTTGTCTCCGTACTGTCCCAGTTAAAATAAACAATCAGTATGTAGATAACTCTATTTCAAAGATTTTAAGTTTGACCTGCAACAACCCAACTGTGATGTGCGTAAAGACAGACAAACAAAAAATCTAAAAGTATTTCCTTTTTTTGTATTGCTGTTATAAAGTCCCCTTAAGTATATGAAGTTTTAGTAAATATCTCCTGTGTACAGACATCGGACGGTTACAATTTTATTGTAAGTAGAGATGTCTATGATCGACGACCTGCTTTTGTGTCACATTCAAATTGTTTAAGTTTTCGTAAATAATGAGCAGACTTGTTGACTCGGTTGTACGGTATTTTGGCCCAGAGGCCAAATGTCCAGCCGTGGACTACTATAGGTTGATGATGATGATGATCAAATTTTACATTCTGCATCTAAACTAATTTATTTATTTACCTATTCATATTAAAATTTTGTATTCTCTAATAACTTTTTCGAATTTGAGTTACTTTATAATAGGTTAAAAAGTTGGCGAAATGTAACGTAGAAATTAAAAAAGTTAGTCTAAACTAGCGACCCGCCCCGGCTTCGCACGGGTATAATGATAACACTAAAACCTTCCTCTTGAATCACTCAATCTATTAAAAAAAACCGCATCAAAATCCGTTGCGTAGTTTTAAAGATTTAAGCATATAAAGGGACATAGGGATATAGGGACACAGAAAGCGACTTTGTTATAAACTATGTAGTGATGATCATGATTATATCAAGTGTTTCATACACCTTTCATTATACGTCTTTACACCGACATATTATTCGTATTTCATATAGTATAATTTAATTAATGAATAAAATATGAGACTTTATTTTGTTACGTAATATCAAACAAACCTTTACTTTTGTAATAGTACATTATGATATAAGTGCGGTAGGTTGAAAATTACAGCCAAGGCGATATTGCTAGCCCGAGCCGTAGGCGAGGGCTACAAGTAAGCAGAGGCTGTAATTATCAAAGCGCACGTATGTCATACGACGTTTTATAACACATTTGCGAGGAAATAAATAAAAAACAGCCAGTATTACTAATAAAAGAAATTAATATTTTTGTGTTTTTGTTACAGATTAATTGGTTGTAATTTACTGTGAAAATTAATTAAATTAAATAATTATGTACATAAATATTTCTTTATTATATTTTATCTCCCAAAGTTAATTTTAATCATAAAATGTTGACAACTTTTTTGACATAAAAACTCTTTACTGAGATTTAAAAAAGTACCGTTCGTTTTAAGAGGGATCATCTTGATAAACCGTGCGTTTTACTTTACACTTACCGCACTTGGGCGTAATAAGATACAATACATTATTGAAATTGGTGAAATAAGACACCTTTTACGAGCAAATGTGCTATAAAAGCTTATACTTAGAGCAACCACAAACTTTATGAAATTTTAGCCCTTTATTATCGTACAGTTAAAATTATTCTAAAGCGAACTAACATGGGTATGGATTAAGGCTGGATGGGCCAGCAGATGCCGATTTTTGTGGCTTTTAAAATCATCTGAGACACATAATAGTATATATTTTATATCGAGGGACTAAACGAAGCCACTATATACCAGAGGTGGTTTGAGAGCATGAGAAGTGAAAAATAGTATTTAAAATTCTGAGAAAAAGATATTTGACTTGATAAAATGATTTTTATAGTCACTATGTTGAAATATAATAATGTGGCTTGGCTGGCGTGTTCAGTTGCGCGCTAGCGCTTACTAAATGACTACTGCATACTCACTGAGCAAGCAATCTCTACGTTACAACTGCTGCGGGAATAAAAAAAACAAGTGCCTTTTTGAGTGGAATTGAAAATAAAAGCAAATGATATCAATGCAGTCACTACGCGTCTGTGAAATCTACTTTGAAAATCCTCTTTAGTAACCTTTTTTTATTTAACTACCCTACACCTATACACTTCTACACTAATCAACACTAATATAATAAAGAGGAAAGATTTGTATTTTTGTACGTTTGTAACGTATAAACTCAAAAACCACTAGACCGATTTTAAAAATTCTTTCACCAATTAATGGAAAGCTATATTAATATGAGGGAGTAATCTAATATAACTTCTTACTATAATTTCTTAACGGAAATGGGACTTACGCGGGTGAAATCACTCGGAATAGAAAGTCGGCAAGAATGATCGTACTCTATCAAAACAGCTCAATTCTATGATGAGGGTTCTAACTTGACGGTCTTTCAGATTTACGTAATTTTTTGCTTATAGATAGTTGAAGGATCTAAAAATTGACATATGTTACTTTGCAAGCCCGCTAGGTACGAGTAGCTAGTCCACATTACACCAAATAATTAACCAATACTAAAATCTTTGCATAAAGCCTATACCTACGAAAATAGTCTCTACAAAAAGGGGAGTTTCATTGCAATTATTATTATTGCCCCTAGTTCATCTCTAATTCGTCTCTGAAAACCAAACGATCAGTCTGAAACCAAAATCACAGTTTAACGAGTCAAATGAAACGAGAACTTTCACCTTTCAGCGAAATAGTTTTATTAACCATTTTGTTAAAGTTTGACTTGTTTTCAAAGATTAAATATTGAGGAGTAACTAACTTAGACAAGTCTTCAGTATTATGATAAGAATGAAGAGAGTATTTAACTTCAACTTCGTAATTTCATCAAGATTTTCGCTTTTAATATTTTTCTTGCGATATTTATGTTGAAATGTAATAAGACTAATGTTCTGCTTACACATTGTTTGTGATTTAGCAACCGTTCTCTTCTCATGAGATTATTTGAAGTGTCAGTCAACTCAGTCACTATCACTACATAGTATAAAACAAAGTCGCTTTCTCTGTCCCTATATCCCTATGTCCTTATGTATGCTTAAATCTTTAAAACTACGCAACGGATTTTGATGCGGTTTTTTTTAAAAGATAGAGTGATTCAAGAGGAAGGTTTTAGTATAAGCATTGCACCCGTGCAAAGTCGCGGCGGGTCGCTAGTTATTGCAATAAAAACGACAAGATATGGACTGCGATAAGGTTACCTAATAACATAGAACTCTAAAGAGTAAAAAACCGAATTCAACTTATATGATTTTATCATAGAAGCCATTATCAGAACTGGACAAAATTTAAATTGGACCAATTTGAAAGCACCAGCTTTCAAATAAAAATAGAATCATCCAAATTGGTTCACCCAGTCAAAAGTTCTGAGGTAACAAACATAAAAAAAATACAGTCTAATTGATAACCTCCTCCTTTTTTAAAGTCAGTTAAAAAGAACAACTGACGAATTGCGGGTCGGACTCGTCGGATGGTCGGTTCCGTACCACCCGACGAGTTTTGCGATTCATGCTCGCGCTCATGCAAGAGCCCAGGCGAAGACGAGCTAAGGGTGTCGCCGTCGACGGATACGTCTGAGAGGACATCATCATCACAATAAAAAAACGAGCAAAAAACGCTGAAAATAGGACTTTCCGACCCCCTTTAATTTGTAATTTCATTTGTTATTTTTATAGCGACAGAATAAAAATCTAATCTGAATTATCATATGTATAATGTTTGAAATTAGCGGATTGTTGTATAATCGAAATCTCAGACAGATGCCATTGTAAAATATAAGAGATCCTTCATTTACTAAAAAAGTGAGTGCAACTTAGCATTACAAATACCTCAGACTATATTGTAACATGAACTAAAAACAGAGTTCATTCTCGTAAACATTTTCGACATTGTAATTAAAACAAATTATAACAGGCTCGGAAAGCATTATAGCATTTTCGACGAAAACAAAGGGAAGTACCTAATAGTCGAAAAAAGTCTGTAATCGTGAGCCGTTTAATGCAATTTCGCTTAAACAGGCGAAGTTATAACAAAAGTAATATGAGTAAGGATTTTCGGGCAAAGTTAAATAGCGTATTAAGAAATTCAATTTGTTTAATGCCCTCTTAATATGAGGACGTGGAAATACCGTTATGTAATCTTTAAAGCTACTCTAGATATTGCTAGAAGATAGTTTCCAGTTAATATTATAAACGCGAAAGTATCATTGTCTGTCTTTTTGTAATATTCACAGCTTAACCCATAATCGATACTGATGTCATAAGACAAGAGGAAAGAAAGCGGAAAGCTTGCACCGTGAACGCGTTTTAGGCAATACCATACGAACAATACAATTTTATAACATTATGCTATGCTCAATTATAGTTTTACAGTAATGTTCAATATTTATGGAATTTGTGTTACAATGTTTAGTTCATAATAACTTCCAAATTATAATATGCTATTTCTTAACAAATATTTAAAAAAATGCTACTTTACATTGTGCGATCAACCTCAACCCAATAGTACCTAAGTACTTAGTAAGAAAATTAAATAAATATTTCGAAGACTTCGACCACTTCTCGCACTTTCGTTGCTACAATTTGAAAATATCATCATTCAAATATTTACGCTGTGAGGATCCCCAACTGAGTTGCTTAATATGAGATGAGGCTGTTGATAGACTCCAAATATGTTGAGTGTGCGTGACAGGATATAAATGAAACATTTATTTTATTTTTCTCAAGTTCTTTTGCTGTAACAATATTATTTTTCTTTCATTCTGTTGCGAACTTTAACATAATAATTCGATTATCTTTTCTATTTCAGATTTCAGAAAGAGATATTTATTACATGATATACAACAAATAAAACACATTTAGTTCCAATAAATCAAAAAGTCAATTATTTAAGCGTAAGTGTCAAAATAATACATATCATTTTGAGTAGAGATATTATTATAAAAATAATAGAAGTGTGATGTGAATAAAACCAATGACAGAGAAAGACAGTGGAGATGACAACGAAAAAAGGACGGACAGGGGCAAAAAAGAAGAGAAGATTGTTTGGGTGCAAAGACAAGTGGGGCTAAAACTAACCATGAGTTCACCAAACATCCTACCATGTTCGATAATAAACCACCCGAGTTCGTTACGTAACTACGCAAGTTCGTTTTACGACACCGCGAGTTCGATCCGTGAAAAAGTGATTTCGATTAATAAGTTCCGATTCAAAAGAGTAGGGGTGATGTTTAGGGGATGTGTTAACGGGTTTAGTTTGTGGAGAGTGGTGGGAGTAGTGGTGTTGCTGGCTGCCTGGGTTGGGGGGAGTGAGTTCCCGGAGAGGGAGTGCTGCGATCCTGTGTACCCGCCGAATACTGCGACCACAGCTGCTGTGCCGGTGACACCACCCGTCAGCAAACTTCCAGGTAAGAGCACATATTACTGGACATATGACATAACAGATAAATTCCCTAGGGGCCATCCATAAATTACGTCACACAAATTTCATGATTTTTTTACCCTCCCCCTCCTTGTCACAGGTGGTCACATTTGTAAGAGACCCCCCCCCCCTCCCTAGTGTGACGTCACATAAATTGTAATTTTACAACTAGACGTTGAATTAAAACTGTAATTAGTTTTCTAAATCAACAACAAATCATAAATTTGTAAAAACTAACAAAATATTAGATTTTCAAATTTGATGTCACAAAATGTAGGTGTCACACAATGTCACAATTTGTCGACCCCCTCCTCCCCCCCCCCTCCCTTTAACGTGTGACGTAATTTATGGATGGCCCCCTATGAAATCTTACATAGCTATCGTGCGTGCGAGAATGTGCCTAAGCATTCGAGCGTAAAGTTGTTAATGCTTCGCGACCGCATGACCTTGCAGCGATCGGAATGACGTTAGGGCCGCTTCTTTTGATAAACATATCATTAAGTCAGTGATTCTACGATAAGAGGTTTTGAGTTCTTAGACTATGCGGCCAAGGGTAAAAGTTGGAATTCTTTGATTAAACACTAATAACGATCTTAGACCCTTTTATGTACATACTTAAGTAAGGGCAAGGCACATTATACATATCTTTTTGAAAGGCAAATAAAACAAAAGCAGCTATCTTTGTCAAAGGATCAGCCCAGCCATCCGAAGAGGGAATGCGGCCAGTCTTCTAGGTACTGTCCCACATAGTTCCTCCTTGGAGTACATTTTTTATCTGTAATTATTGTAAATGAATGTATATTTGCTTTACAAAAGTATTAGTATTTTGTAAATTGCAAATAAAGTGCTTTCATATGACACCCACTTGCCCAAAAATACAAACCCTATATTAAATTTTAATCGACTTTATTTTTTTTTCGTTTTGCATTAAATTTGGGCAAGCTTTATTTAAGCCGTGAAATACAGACCCACAGAATGGCACCATAATGGTTTCTTTTACTGTTTTGGTACGAAACCCTAAATCACCCTTTCTGCCTACCATGGCTCTTATAGTGGCCTTGAGAATAGATGGATTGTATTGTTACCAAAAAGATTAAAATATAACAATCTCTTTGGTTGTTATACAGATATTACACAGTAAAATACTGGTAATTTCTGTATTTAAAATCACAAGTTCTGTGACTTATTGCGTGCTGCTGTTCGCGTGTGCATTCGGTTTTATTGAGGCAGCCCGCCACTTGTTCGGGTTCAACGAAGGATTTTAGGGTTCCCTAATCGAAAACCCTTGTGCGGTGGCTATTATTACATTTTATATCAAAATAAAAAAAATGCTCTAAAGATGAACCATTTGTAGTATTTCTTTTTCAGGAAACAGAGGTGCAGCGTTCGATATGATAATATATCTCTCGCTTTTTTCCCGGAGGGGGTAGGCAGAGGTATTCCATTTCTGGAAAAAAAACAGGACATTCTTCGGAACCCTAAACGTGATACGTGAACCCATCGACGATAATAATAATGTAAATAATCATAATGATCATAAGAATATTATCAATATGTAGCGACACTACAAAGAACGCGCCAATAGAAGGCCGAGTTACATAGAACGCGCCAATAGACGGCCGAGTTCTAAACCGCGCTATCGGAGTTTTCTAATGAGTTTGTATAAATACAACTGTCCAACATCAACCGTCGGACCGCGGTCACCAGGCACGATCACCTCGCCTGGCGGAAGATCTTCCCTTTTCACGTTGGAGGAGCATTCCACCTCCGTTCCTCCATAAATACATAGTCCTTGAGTTTACTCCTACAAACTTACCACCATAAAAAAATAATGTAGTAGTTTAGCATATAGATCAATTTTCAACTCTGACGCCCAAATTAGTTAAAAAGTATCCTTTATTTTAGGAATACATCATCTCACCTACCATCTCAAATTACTAGTAGTAATTCCTCGAAATTTTTAGGTATCGCGCGAGTGGGACTTTTGCTGAACGTACGGAACCCTACAGTATAGGCCGTGTGCGTGCTACATCCCCACGCTTCTTTATTTTACACAAACATTATTTCTCAAGCGTCTCCAGCAGATATGACGAATGTTAGTGACCTGTAACGAGCCAAAACATTACGGCGATGATAAATATGGTTCTGTGCACGCGATGCCATTTTTAACCTTCAGGTGACTCAATTAGAACTCTTTTTGCGTGCTAAAAATGCTAACAACAGCCTTAATTGCGATGTAATGGTATTAAAACTATAATGGTTTTAGCGTTAAGAACCATAAACATAATAACAAACAAATCTAAAGAATTAACGATTATAGCATTAAAACATAATATTATAGACGTCTAATTTTTTTAGACTTTTTGATAACCGCTCGACCTTCGAAATATAATTATAAAAAGTTGCGTAACATAGGTAAGTACATACAAACAAACACAGTCGAATTGAGAACCTGATCATTTTTTGAAGTCAGTTGAAAAGTAAAAACTCATTTTATCCGAGGGCTATCACCGGACCGGGTTGCTGCACATGCCATAGAATAAATTCTGGGACATGCAGGTTTTCTCACGATGTTTTCCTTCATCGTCAGCAGCGGACCATAGCTAAAATAAATAAATAATAAATAAATTGTGGGACACAATTCACACACGGTTACTTAGTCCCACACTAGGCAGGGCCTGTACTATGGGCACTAAACAACTAATAAACATACAACAGACATGTTCATGTACACAGATGTTGGCCCCGAGCGGGGATCGAACCCGCGACCTCTGACTCAGAAGGCAGGGTCAATACCAACTGAGCCAACAGCGCATGTATGTAAGATTCAAAAATTGCAGTTATAAAAGGACAAGGTCTTTGTGGAACCGCAAATGGTTTGATCAATAAGTGCATTTAGGCCCAAAGACGCCAGTAAATATGCCCACACTTGGAATGGGGCCATAAAGGATTTTCCACGAACAAATCAGTTCGTACAACGTAGGGTGTGGTCCCATTACACGCGATATCAGTAGAAGCTGTAAACCGATACTGGGAACTTTCGTGTGAGAACGTTTTGTTTCCGAGTGTTAAAAATTTCAAAACAATTTTATTACGAACGTGACTCTGAACGTTCGTAATAAAATTGTTTTGAAATTTTTAAGACTTAGTATATACTTATATTCACACAATAGGGTTGTGTCCTACCTAGTCAAATCAGTTACTTTTTACGATCTGTCAAAACGAAATTTTACTATGGAAAATGTACTGAAATAGCAAACCGTGACGTCATAGTTTGTAGTACACAATTGCAGCTCTTTTTTGATTGTTTTATTATTTTTAAATTTGCTATAATTGTAAATTAAAAATCGAAATACATATTTTGAGGTGTTTTGGGATAATCTTTTTAATGTATGACTACTCGCAATTTAATTTCGATGCTGTCAACTACCCAAATTGACAAAAAAAAAACCTAAATTGCCTGAAAATCTAGAGGTTCATTCGTTAGGATACGGAGGTACAGAATTGAGATTAACATAATTATGCTTAAACCTGTCTGCGTGAGAGACTGGTGTCTAAGATAGGTACATAGCACCTGTGGTCACCAGGGTCCCACCCCACAAAGTTACTAATTTATGGTTTGATATTACTTACATTATAATCTGCTACTAGGTGTCAAAGTGAAAATTTGGTTTAGTCAAGGTCAAGTAGTTTTAAACTAGTAAATGGTATTTTACTGTATCATAAAATACCGTGTTGTGGTTAGTAGAAGAAAAAGAAAAGTTATTGTGTTAGTGAGAGGGGGTGTTGTGTGTGAGAGTGAGGGAGTGTGTATTGAGTGTTTGTGTAGGGTGTTTCTTTTAAGTACCTTCCGAGGACTTGGACCTGAATACACAAGGCACACCCGAGGACCTTTCCCAAGCGAGGATCTTTTGGTGGGTCCTCGGATTGACCTGACCAAATTACGGTATTTGTCGTGCGATTTTGAACCTTTGACTTGACTTTTAAAACCCGCAACTCGAATCCCGCTGCAAGTGGCGCCCCGCCCAACTATTTATCGGGTCGGGCCATCGGCTCGCGTTTATGAATATAAATGGCGTCGGCAATTTAAGGCCGACCACACTCTTATACCAAATACCTTTTTAGACCCCTACAATAAAAGTCTAGAATGGGTCTAAGATCACCGACCACATACCCAGTACAGCGGCAATAAGTGTTATGTATTGCTGTAATACGGTTCTATCCATTGCGTAACGAACGCCTATGTGGCTTTGCAAGTAAAGATTAGTTAAATAGGCAACCGTCGCAAAATGTCAAATACGCAAAATGCCGGATACGCAAAGTGTCGGATACGCAAAGTGTCGGATACGCAAAATGTCATGCTCATAGTGTCTTAAATTTTTGGTCCCGGTTTTCGTTGTGTTTACGCACAATGGAAGTCGTTAAGCCATGTCGGATACCTTCGGGTGGCTTGAAAAATTCTGACTGTTAGATGGCCACTAGCTTAACACCGTCTCCCTTCTGCGGTATGCTCTTGTGGGAGATTAGAGCCCATACTTTCTCATGTGTGAGGAAAGACCCTAGCTCAGCAGTGGTAACGTCCACTGGTTGATGATGATGACATTAGCGCTCGACTTGTTATAAAGAAGCTCTAAAGAATAATACACGTACCTCTTAATAGTGTTACACCTAAGCGAACGCTATCTAAGCGAATGAAATCTTCGTTTGCCACTTGGCGAGGAGGCTGATTGGTTTAGACGTTCACGTCTGTCTAATTTATGGTCTCTACTTTGGCGTCATTGGTTGGCGTTGCTCTATGTGTTATAACATTCACTAGTTGAGAGAAGTTAAGAAGACCACAAGTTAGTCTATCATCAACGTCCCACGAGCGCTGAATGACAATATATAATCATATTGTGTCTGCATTCCGTTGCTAGACAGCCTCGGTATATACTCGGTGTCTCAGTTAATAGTATCTATGAGTTGTTTGTCATAAGTAGTTGAGGTAGGGTTACTTATGTTGATGTTGTAGGTACTTAATGACCTTTAGGCTATATGTAACAGGCTGACAAGTTTGTACGTACGTTATAGTTTAGTTTGTTACTTAATGTTATTAGCATTTCAATTTTGCCAGATTGATAACATTGTTCTACGTCACCCGTGTTGAAACTTTCATATTATATAACAACATTATTAACACATAATAAATGTTAACTTAAGTAAACTGTTCTAAAATTATGCTAAAACATACCAAGAAAATACTAGAATAATTTAGATCCAGGTCCAAAAGTTTAGTCTAGACTGAAACTCTAGACTAGACACAGTATCTTATGTAAACGAGACAAGCTGAATCTCTCAGAATAATATTCATGTAAAATCTGTTTTCTGACAACACAGAAAAATACAAAATAACTACTATACATTATTATCATAACGTTGTTACTTTTAAAATATTTTAGAAATACAATACATATGCTCACGCTTTTACCCGATGGGGTAGAAACAAAAGCACATTTCTCACAACTTCACCAATCGGCTCATACGTGCTCGTCCGTTTCTTATGCAATTTATGAATTTTTTTCAGTAGATCGCCTATGTGATTATTATATAAATACACTAGCTGTACTATATAAATACAGCGAGTGTCATGGGCACCTTTGTGGCTGGTATGACCCGGAGAGGTATTTTTGATTGACATTTTTCTCTCAATTAGTCAGTCATACTTGGTACATACTTTATAAACAAATAAGATATAGTCTATGTTGCTCAGGGATTTTGTAGCATTTTTGGGGTGAAAGATTTTTTTAAATCAGTCAAGTGTTTTTTAAGTATATTCGTTACAAACATAAAAAAATAGAAGAATATAAATCTTTCCTCTATATAATATTAGTGTAAACTCTTTTTTAAATCCACGAATTCGTCCGGGTTTCTGAATTAAGAGTAGCCTTTACCCTTTCTCAAGATACAAGCTAACTCTTTGTCAAATATCTCTAAGATCAGTTCAGCGGTGAAAGTAAAAGTAAACAAAATAGACGGATTGTTTGTTCCTAAGTATTTCCAATTTCATTTTTTTGCTTATGACATGGTACTTAAAAAATATTATAAATAATTTAGGTCTATGACATGTGAAACCCGGTAAAAGTAAAAGAAGGTGTTTAATGGAATTTAGTAGCGTTTTATATTTTTACTAGCGGCCCGCCCCGGCTTCGCACGGGTGGACATTTATTTTTTCAACATTTTGGGATGCACAAACAAATTTCTCCTAGCAACCCAAAGTAAATTATCAAAAAAAAATTGACTTTGTATGGAGACTTTTAAAGAATATTTGTGCCAAGTTTCAAGTTGATAAACGCAAAAAACCCCTCTTCTCTATACCAACTTCAACCCCTAATTTCACCCTTTTAGGGAATGATTTTAAAATAATACAAAAATACGTTTCTCATCATTTATTTTTAAGAGTATTTGTGATAAGTTTCAAGTTGATAGACGTAAAAAAACCACACGTTTCCATACAATCTCCAACCCTGTTTCACCCGTGAGTTTTGAAAAATCGAGATTTACCTACTTGTCTTGTTGTTTGTTTTGAGGAGTATTTTTACAAAATTTAGAATTGATACATCCAAAAATGAAGGTATTCATGCAAACTTCAACCCCCAAGGGAATGAAACCCCTTGGAGGATGGTTTTCGATAAATCCTAGAACTAATATATCAAGTTTATTTTCAAGAATATTTGTAAAAAGTTTAAAGTTGATACACGCAGAAATCACACTATCCCATACAAACTTTATCCCCCTATTTCACCCTTTTAAGAGATGATTTTCAAAAATTCCAAAAACACGTGTCTCATCATTTATTTCTAAAAGTATTTGTGCCCAGTTTCAAGTTGATAAGACGTAAAAAACAACACGTCTCCATACAAACTCCAAACGCTACTTTCACCCCCTTAGGGGATGATTTTCGAAAATTCCTAAAACACGGGTCTCATGATTTATTTTTAAGAGTATTTGTGCCAAGTTTGAAGTTGATAGACGTAAAAATCAAACACGTCTCCATACAAACTCCAACCCCCTGTTTCACCCTCTTAAGGGGTGATTTTCGAAAAATCCAGAAATACGTATCTTGTTATTTGTTTTGAGGAGTATTTTTACAAAGTTTCGAATCGATACACCCAAAAATGAAGGTTTTCCATACAAACTTCAACCCCCACTTTCACCCCCTTGGAGGAAGATTTTCAAAAAATCTTAGAACTAATATCTCATAGTTTGTTTTCAGAAGCATTTGTACCAAGTTTCAAGTTGATGGACGCAAAAAATAAACTTCTTCGTATCAACTTCAACCCCTACTTTTATCCGTTTAGGGGATGATTTTCGAAAAATCCAAAAATATGTGTCTCAGAATTTATTTCTAAGAGTATTTATGTAAAGTTTGAAGTTGATAGACGTAAAAAACAACACGTCTCCATACAAACTCCACTCCCCTGTTTCACCCCCTTAGGGGATGGTTTTTGAAAAATCCGGAAATACGTGTCTTGTTGTTTGTTTTGAGGAGTATTTTTACAAAGTTTCGAATTGATACACCCAAAAATAAAGGTTTTCCATACAAACTTCATCCCCTACTTTCACCCCCTTGGAGGATGATTTTCAAAAAATCCTAGAACTAATATTTCATAGTGTGTTTTGAAGAGTATTTGTGAAAAGTTTAAAGTTGATACACGCAGAAATCACACTATCCCATACAAACTTCAACCCCCTCTTTCACCCCCTTAAAGGTTCAATTTTGTAAAATCCTTTCTTAGCGAGCATCTACACTATAAACGTAACCTACACACAAAATTTTATGTTTCTATGTTCAGCGGTTTGGGCTGGGCCTTGATTTTTAGATTTAGCTTCTCCTTTTATATATATAGATTTGATTTTAGTTAAAATTATCATATGCACGTCTGACAATGATTATAGAGGAAGAGAATGAACCTCATTCGTGAGTGAACACTGTGCATGCCATCAGGCTTTGGAACACCCTCCCCGTTTGCATTAGAAAATCGCAATGCAAGTTTTCTTTTAATCGGAAAATTCGTGCGTTTTTATCGGGTCAGGCATAAATTGTTCGAAAGAAAGTCATCATCTCTAGTTTATTTTATGTAAGTATTTTTGTATTTATGTTTATTAGGATATATAGTATGTATTCTTTTATTTTATCAACATATATAAGTATTAGGATTTACCGTAGGGTTCTGTTTCCTTAATTAGTAATATAATTTTTATTATTTACGGCCCATTCCACCAAATTATTTCTGCTTAGCCTGATGGTTGACTGGTAGATAATGCCTTAAGGGATTAAGTTCGCCATGTGTACATTATCTTGGTACATAAAGTTAAATAAATAAATAAAACACTGATAGACAAAGTTTATTTGGCTTTTATAATATTAATAGGGTTAATAGGAATAAGCAATGTTGTTCTTGTCGAGCTAGTGGTAATTTTAAAACAAGAATAATAATACCTATAAAAAATACGCCTTTATCCAAGAGAGGGTAGGCAGATATAGGCAGGTATATTCCATTCCTGGAAATACCCACATTTTTAAATCCCTTATGGCGACAGGCGGCCCTTTGCTGGTCTGCTGTTGCACATGCCATAGAACCAACTCTGGAACCTGAGGGTTTACTCACGGTTTTTTTAAATCTATGCCGAAATCGAACCCAGACCTCATGAAAACAAGGGTTAAGTTTCAGCTTCAAATATCGAAAGAACAATTTATAAAGAAAACAAAGTAGGTATGTACTCGTACGTACCAGTAAATCCTAAAGAAATAAACAAACTGTCATTTATTGTCAAAGGCTCCAAAACGGTTTTCTTTTGTTCTTCAAATATTGCGTACATAGACAATTTAACACGACATAGACCCCGCATGCAAGTAAACGCGGTTACCAAGCTTAGTCTTTAATGATTCCTACATAAAGGGATTTTCCGCACGTCACAGGAAACACGTTTATAAATAAATGTGTACTAAAATGAAACATTCATTCTTTGGTAACGTTTCTTTTTAATAGCGCTGTAATGTAATGCTTTAAAAACTATGTATCAGTGATTACTCTTGTTTGGTATTTTGCAACAATTTTACTGTGTCGCATTTTATTGGTAGGTATTCTAGTAACGTTACAGTAGACAAATGTGACTTTCTGCGACTTATGTCAATCCCATAGATCTATTAGTCTACTTAGTTTGTATTTTGGGATTAAAATAGCATACATTAATTCCCGACCATTCAACTATCTCTGTTCAAACAAGATAATCAATCCATTTCTCTTTGCTTTATGAAAAAAGACAAACCAACAAAGATACTTTCGTATTTATAACATCATAGGGTATAACCATAAAATGATAATGGATAATCTAGGCCCTCTGACTATGTGAATATTAGCTATGAAAGAAACAAAGATAGAAAAATACTTATGTGGTACATTTTGTTCTTCAACAATTTTGACGATTATTTTTCTAACAAAATTTGATTTTAGCGTTGTCTATGTAGCATTTTCCGTCTGTGGATCTCTATTATGTAATCCGCTTACAACCATCAAATAAAAATAAAACTTAAGTAGTAATATTGTATACAGATTGACTAGCTTGCCTGTATGGCGTCATTGGATCGACACCGTTGCAAAAAACGTTGGTTTCGTGTTTGGGTTCATATACCTGTAATAGTCCACAGCAGGGCAGGGATGCTGTTGGGACTGTCCCGTGTTCAGTGGCCGCCTATCACAATGTTTCAAGCCACCCAAAAGTATCCGACATGGCTTAAATACTGTCATTCACGTCTCCAGGCCCCACGATCACATGGTCTCGACCCTATCATCCATCACTCTTGGATAGTTGGCCATCCACCACTGTGCGGTTCTCTCACTTTTTTTTCTCGCACAACCGACCTGTGGAACAAATTGTCGCCTGCGGTATTTCCGGACCGATACGCCCTTTAAACCCTCAAGAAAAGAACGTAATCCTCCGTACCTTAAAGGCCGGCAACGCACCTGTGTCCCTCGTGTTGCAGGTGTCCACGGGCGACGGTAGTCACTTAAAAACAGGTGACCCGTCTGTTGGCCAATTCCACTAAATGCAAACGGTTACCTATAGTTGGATGACAATGACATATCAATGGTCAGTCAATGGTGTTAATTTGGCATTTTTCAGAGCAAATAACACCATCGACTGACCATTGACATGTCATTGTCATCCAACTGTAAACGTTGACATTTAATGCAATTGGCCCCCTGCTCGTTTGCCCTCTATATTATCAAAAACCCCAAACGGCGTAAGTACACGGGCCTATTGGCTCAGTTGGTAGTGACCCTGCCTTCTGAGTCGAAGGCCGCGGGTTCGACCCCCGCTCGGAGCCAACATTTGTGTGCATGAACATGTCTGTTGGCTTCGTGTCTGGTTGTTTAGTATTGATTTAAGTGTGTTTATTAGTTGTTTAGTGCCATAGTACAAGCCCTGCCTAGTTTGTTGCTAAATAACCGTGTGTGAATTGTGTCCCACAGTTTATATAGCTTTCATTGATGTCGGTATACTTTCCCCGTAAAACTTAGTATCTCAGATGTTTCATGTGAGCGGAAGTTCAATACAATTTGCTAACGATAACCGCCAGGTAGGTACTAACGATTCAACTTGGGCCCAACTTTGGGTATGGTCTAAAGTTCATTGCTTCTTATCGGCGCAAAGTTTGCACTTTATTTCAGTTGGAGTTCCGCTGAGAGTTCAAATTATCTAAGTCGAATTCAACCTTGAATATCGGTATTAAAAACTACATTCACATTTGAAAGACGCAGAGTTTCAATAGCAGTGTAGAATCCGAGACACACTGTCTCGGGTTCTACTCCTGCTGTAAGGGAGTGTATTAATGAGTTTTTAAAAAACCCGACAAACTTGATTCTTACTAAAATAAAATAAAGAAAAAAGAAATAATCTCACGCCTTTCATCCCCGAGGGGGTAGGCAGAGGTAATCCATTACTGGATCTACCCACATTTCACGAGATACATTGGACCCCTAAACGTGATAGGTGGTGAGCCCATCGCCGGACCGGGTCTGTTTAAACATGTCTCAGAATTAGTTCTGAGACCTGCGGGTTTCCTCACGATGTTTTCCTTCACCGTCGAGCTAGTGATAAATATGTACGTAAGTTTTTGAAAAACTCATTGGTACATGCCAGAATTCGAACCAGAGCCTCACTGATTTTCGACCGGCTCTTATACCGTCCGGGCTATCACTGCTCTACTATTCTTACTAACTAAACACCTCAATTATAATAATACTGGTGCTGCTGCTTTAGCAGCAGAAACTCTTAAAAAAAGAAAATATCTGGGTCTGGTTCAAACTTATAATTTCGTGCCATTTGCTATAGAAACGTTGGGCCCGTGGGGTCCGGAAACCGAAATTTTTATCAATGAGCTCTCAAAGCGTCTCATCGAGGCGACACAAGATCCAAGAGCTGGCAGCTACTTCTGTCAAAGAGTTTGCATAGCCGTTCAAAGGGGCAATGCTGCCAGCTGTATGGGTACGCTGCCTCGATGTGATGCTTTGGAGGAGGTATTTAATCTATAGTTTAAAATTTTATATTGTATTTTTAATTATATTTCGGTATAAGGCATTGTCCTATTATATTTTAATCTCTTTGGCTAGATACAAAGACGTTTGAAGAAAAAGTTTCTGAAACAGAGAAATAATACTAGAATGATTTTTTAGGCCAGTCCGGTGATGGGCTCACCACCTGCCTCGTTTAGTCGTTTATGGGTCTAATAAATACATTCGGGAAGCGGGACCTCTATGAGATGAGACATGAGCGTATTGTTTATTACAGTGTTACGTTTTCTACCAATTTACTACAATTACCATTATTCTGATGCAGTCAAAGATATTTTATTGTAGTTAATGTTAGTTAACGTTCCCCCCGAACGTTACCGTTACCGTCCGAACGTTAACGTCCAAAGAATATAAGGTGTAAAGTGGGTATATACAGAAATGGAATACCTGCCCCCTCGTGGATATAAGGCGTGAGATTATGTATGTATGTAAGTGAATGTTACTTAATATTCTTAAAATTATCTTGCACGTCCGGTTTTTATATGGGCGTAAGCGAAGCAGAGGGCATCGCTTATGTTGTTAACGGCACGTTTTGGTATTTTGTGGTTGCGACAACACTGATTTTGACAAGGTAGCACAAAGTTTTAATTTGAGAAAGTTTTATGGCTTTCTTGGTGCAAAGTTCAATGCTTTGTTTTCTGTATTTTAATGGCTCTTAGTTCTGGCGTTACCTTTGACTCGACTGCACAGGAGGAATGTAACGTTTTTCTGTTGTATGTTGGCTGAACGGATGGATAGATTTAATAGTACATTATGGTACAAGTGTGTAAAGTTGGTGATTACCGCTGAGGCGCTATTGAGACCCGAGCCGTTAGGTGAGGGTCTTAAAAAAGCCGCGAACGGCAATCATCAATACACACGTGTATCATACGGTGTTTTTCAACACACTTGTGAAGGAAATAATACTAAAAAATCACTTTAAAATAATCATTTTTCGGAAGTGCGGGAAAAATTAATGAGTTTTCCTATGCGCGCGCATCTAACAATAGGCCATCGACTAAAAGAATTAGGTTTCTTTTTTTTTATTTGTCGCGGATGGCGTTTTACCCATGTACAAAATGGGGAATTTAAAGTTTTTACAGATAAAAAGAAAGTTATATTTGAGTGAAAGTTTTGTTTACTAAACACCTACAAGTTCAAATTACGAGTATCTACTTAAATACGGAGTTGCATGAAATGAGCAAGCATCAGGTATATTAAATTTATTTGTACTATTTTAATTTTTTGTATTAAAACTTTTTTAAGAACAATGCAACTGAACCAATACAATTAAAAACAAATCTATAACTCACTTGTGAATAATAGCAATGAAAAAGTCACAGTTTGATTACAGGTGTCATTATGTGCCTAATTGCAGTGAAATTACAGCCACTTTATAAGCAAGTGTGTTGAAAATAAATGAAATGTTGTTATGCTAGTAGTTATGCACGTGGCACTTAGGTGGTTTCGTCAAAAAAAAAATGTTATCTTCGTAGCCTAAATGGTTTAACGGATTTTTGTGATAGTGTCATATCTTATATTTTTTTAATTCTTTGCAGTGCTTTTTACACGAAGTATCGTTTTTTTAGTTGTTTAGCATCAGCGTTCAGTGGTCCAAAGGTGGTTTAGGACAACAGATCCTATTATGTCTCAATCTTGTGGCTTCACGGTAAATCGACAATGTAATTTAAATATCGAGTCGTGTAGTAATATGATTATCTCCATTTATTTACTTATCTCTCAAGCAAATCTTATACTTAATTTTTTATCTTTGGGTCATAGTTCTCTTGGGTCATAGTTCATGAATCAACGTTTTGCTATCTGTTAGATTAAAACAATATGCGTATACAACACATACAATTTTTTATATTTATATTTAAATACTTTCTCCCGTCTCAGTAAGCAAATTTTATCATAAACATTGCATCAATGAGGGTTACATGTTTGTGCCGTTTGGGGTGGAGAAATGGTGGAGACCATGGGACCGTGGGGGCTGGAGGCACGGCAGCTCCTCAAAGAGCTGCCAGTGCGTTTAGTCGAGGCTTCAGGTGACCAGAGGGCTGGCAGCTATCTTTGTCAAAGGATCAGCCTAGCTATCCAGATAGGGAATGCGGCTAGTTTTCTGGGCACGGTCCCACATGCTTCCTCTTTCGAGGATATTTTTATCTGTAATTATTGTAAATGAATGTATATTTTTTTTTTTGTTAAGAAACGTTGTATAAGTAGTTTTAGAATACAGTTTGTTTATTTTGTCACGTTACGAAATGGACTGCACTAGCCCTCGTGTTGCGTGGACTGATTATGCGCCTAAAACGGAATTGGGGCACGCGTGCGATCTAATAATGGTTACTCAGTTACCATTAGACGGTAAATGGTCACCGTCGGCGGTTAACAACGGTTTTTAATGCCCACGTAGTTAAGTTGTGAAACGGTATCGGCTATGTGGTATTAGGGGTATTTTCGGCAGTTATTCGAAAAATAATCACGGATATTTTCGGTTAATTATAATATGAAAGGAAAATTGAGGATTTGTAGCAGTTGTTTTTGTTTATATACTTTGTTATTTCATGAGAAACTAGCTTTTATGAATATGATATGAATGAAAGGCGCTTAACGAGACAAATATAAAAGGGTGTTGTGAATGGGCAAGTAGGTAGAGGAAGACCTAGGCGTACTTACATCGACATGATCGGCGATATATTAAAGAAAAGCCATATAAAGAATACCCGAAACCGACGAGCATGCACGAGTCGTTTGATGGATGTGAATGAATCACGTGAGATCTGCCAGGTTCGTAGCCCCCAATGGGAAATAGCCGTGAGATTATGAATGTAGATTAGCTTGTGCCCACGAATTCGTTAGCAAGATCTACGATGAAGTAAAATTATTGTGATGAAACCAGCAGGTCCCAGAATTGATTCCCACCCTGGTCCTGGGTTGGGCTTACCACCTGTCACGTTTAGAGGCCTATAAATATAATATAAATAAATAAATAAATATAATCTAACGCCTTTTATCCCCGAGGGGGTAGGCAGAGGTATTCCATTACTGGATAGGTGGTGAGCCCATCGCCGAACCGGGTCTGCTTACACATGTCTCAGAATTAATTCTAAGACCTGCGATTTCCTCACGATGTTTTCCTTCACCGTCGAGCTAGTGATAAATATGTACGTAAGTTTTTGAAAAATTCATTGGTACATGCCAGGATTCGAACCCAAGCCTTACTGATTTTCGGCCGGCTCTTTAACCGTTCAGGCTATCACTGCTTATATATACTGGTATTTCCAGAAAGGAAACCGTACCTTTGCACATAAAGGCGTGACACATACCTTATATTCAGGTCTGGGCCCTGCGGGTTTTCCCGATGTTTTCCTTCAGAGTCAGCAGCGGGTTCCCGCGGGAGCAAGATATCTATACATACTTAAGTTATTACCTGCACCCCTATATAGCCAAGATGCAAGCGCTAACGAAAGGGATT
Organism: Ethmia dodecea; assembly: GCA_963855545.1. Lineage (NCBI taxonomy): Eukaryota > Metazoa > Arthropoda > Insecta > Lepidoptera > Depressariidae > Ethmia > Ethmia dodecea. Next base: position 4,773,020 of record OY979462.1, read on the forward strand.
GAATTTATTTTTATTTTATTTTATTTTATTTATTGATTTTTGGAAGACTAACAGCTAAATTGTACAAAAACTAATGCTAATTATAAGTCTCCACCTTTAAACAACAATTTAGCATACATGTCTAAGAGAGGATTTAATAAGAGATTTAATAAAAGAGGATAAAGTTAGTGAACAAAACACTCACCTAGATAAACATGCCTAAAAATTAGAAATAGAAATAATAATAAGATTAACATATTGTACAGGATTGACGTAAGCACGCGTTAACGTTAGCCCTTGATGACAATTGCTTATGTCAATCCCATACATTTCAACTTTTATCTAAGCATTTAAATCTATAAAAGGCTATGAGGCTTACTCGCTACTGATAAAGAAATACGCAAAGATATTATATATAGAAAGACGTAGATATGTTACTAGAGCACGGAAAATGAGGCCGACAAATGTAGTTAATTAACCACATTTTGTTTAGTCGCATTGTATTTCAAGTCGTATTTTAAGCGCAACTCTTAACGGATGGCTCTCTTTTTCTTTATTATTCGTTCCGTATTATCTTTCCCCGTCATTGTTGTATCTTATAAATTCGCTAAGAAGTAAGTATGTACATGTTGTAGCACACTCGTAGGAGATCAATTTTCAAACGCAAGCAGTATGAATATAACTCATTCTTACTTTAATATCTTTGGAAATACGTAAGTTTTTGAATGACTCTTTGGAAGGTACAATATATGCCCTATAACTGATAACCCACTCTTTTCTCGTAAGATTCTATTCCTACCTTTATTTTTTGTCCTTTATATCACGTGTCCGCAGCAGACGTAGGGTTGACAAGCTAAATCCCGGATCAGTTGGACCACTGCGGGAGTGAATCCCGAAATGTCAAATGGTCATTTTAGTTTTTACCTTCCCTAAGCTCTTACGATATAGTAGATTTAGTACTATAGTGGGTTCGATTCTGCTTTAGAGCGACTAAACTTATTTTAGTTTAGTCCTGTCTCAAAAAAATAAAAGGGATAGAAGATTGCCTACCGAATTTAATCATGTCAGAGGCTGTATCTTTAGTCGTGACTTATTTACATATGCACTAAACACGTTATGAAATGCCTTTGACAGGACTAATTTTAATTTGACAGGACTAAATATCTCTCGTCTCATTTCTAGGAGAAAGAAAATGACAGGAGTAAACTAAAATAAGTTTAGTCGCTGTAAAGCAGAATCGAACCCAGTATTTGCATAGAGTAGAGACTACAGTCTGATTTGTTTATATCGCTTATGTTTGCTGTTATACTATATATTTTTTTCAGTTATACCCCAGTAGGTAAAGAGCCCGCTTTTCATTCATGAGAGTCGGGTCCGAATCCTATGATGTACCAATTATTATTTCAAAAAAGCTTACGTCCATATTTATGGGTATACCAAAAATACCCTAGTAAAAAGTGCTCCGTGTATAAAGTATGCCATCATAAACAAAACTTGTAAGACAACCAAGTCTCGCAACTCAATTCTTCTACCGTAAAAAGTTGTGAGATCAATCGGTTGAAGATATCTGCTTCAAAATTGAGTTGCAAGATTAAACCTGAACATGTAAATTTGTAATCCTATACAATTATATGGGACCGAAATTGCAAAGTAATTGAGTTTTTCCTTAATTTATAGACTAAACACTACTTGTCTTCTAAATTTGAAAATTATATGACTGCTAGGAGTGCCTTAGAGTTTTGATGATCGGTCAGTCAGTCAGTCAGTGAGTGACAAAATTAGGAAACTGACTATTTATAATTCTAAAACTACTGGTTCAATTTGCATGAAATTTGAAATATACTGTGTTTATACAATGCCTGCTTAGTTACTAAAAATTCAGGCTTCTAGTCTTGGCAGATAAAGCAATTTCAATCTATACTAATATTATAAAGAGAAAAGATTTGTATTTCTGTACGAATAAACTAAAAAACTACTGAACCGATTTTAAAATTATTTCACCGTTGGAATGCTACAAAATCCCTGAGTAACATATGCTATACTTTATTCCCTTATTGCCACGAGAACGGGAACTACGCGGGTAAAATTACGCGGAACTACTGGATACTAATACTTATAAAAAGACACAAATTTAATGGTTATCATCAATCAATTTAAATACGACTATGTCGTCTTTTATTGATTTTTTTACAACGATGATTAATTTCCGTGTACATTTAAGATTTTTTCATAAATTTTGGAACCTATTTGGGAGCAGTGGTAGCTTAGCGATTTAAGAGCCCGCATCTCATGCGTGAGGTCTCGGGATCGAATCCATGATTTTTTCGAAAACTTACGTACATATTTATCACAAGCTTAACGGTGAAAGAGAAAACCTGATAAATTTTGAGACATGTGTAACAGCACCTCTGTTTGGCGATGGGCCACTTAATACGTTAAGGGGTCCAAATAATATACTGGGATAACGTGGGTATTTCCAGAAATGTAATACCTATGTAACGAGGTACTCGTTATCGGACCCCCTTTTATAAACTTTTTGCCCTTTTAACTTATTTTTTTTATTATTTTTTTATGCGGCCAGATAAAGAAGTTAAAAGGGCAAAAAGTTTATAAAAGGGGGGATAAAGGAGGTCCGATAACGAGTACCTTGTTACACGTGCCCCCTTAGGGATCAAAGGCGTGTCATTTTTTTTTATTGTTATGGCTTTTTAGGGTTCCCTACCTAAAGGGTAAAAAGGGGACCCTATTATTAAGACTCCGCTCTCCGTCTGTCACCAGGCTGTACCTCATAAACCGTGATAGTTACACAGTTGAAATTTTCACTCATGATTTTTTTTGCCGCTATAACAACAAATACTATAAAACAGAATGAAATAAATATTTTAGGGGGCTCCTATATTATACAACTTTTTTAAAGATATTGGTACGGAACCCTTCGTGCGCGAGACCGACTTGGACATGGCCAGTTTTTTTGAGTTGTTGGGAACTATTGAATAATTTAGTTACTTACGTGTTTTAAAAAAAACCATTGGTCAACAAACCAATTGGTCAACAATAGTTACTAACTATAGTAACTAACTATAGGTTTAACTTACTTAACTAGGTAAACCTTTACCTAGCAAATGCTTTTTTGTAATTTCGATACCAAACTGCTATACGATTCACCCATCCGTCGCGGACGAAGGTTGACACAGCATTGTGTAGTAGTTTGCTAAATAATTCAGTTCAACCCTCAATGCCATGTAATTGGTATTTGGGGGACTATAATTATACTTATCTTTAGATTCTACATTGCGTGGTTATTTAATTTGGAGGTCGCTTTATCTACTAGCAGCGCCCTGCTGTTTCATAGTTCCTTGCCGTTGTAGATAGATGTAGATAAAATATATAAATACTATGACATAGTATGTACATACTATAGACTATGTTACTCCCTTATAATCTAGCTTTCCATTTATAAAATAATTTTTAAAATCGGTTTAGCCCAAGCAACACACTGCTGAAAATACAGCATTTTTTAAAACTATAAGTTGTACAGTAGCGGCTTAAGTTCAAGAAGCAGTTTTAGGTTGCATATTGGTGCCGCCAACGTCTGTAGCTACGAAGTAACTAAGAATGGCAGCGTGGAATCTTATAATACCTGCCTTTATAACATTTCATTCTAGAGTCCATTTGTTACTTACGTCTTTAACAGATAGTTCCAAACCTAAAGGGCGTTTTTTGCATCATAAATGGTCGTATTTTTTTAGTAAGAATTATGATTTTTTCACAGCTTCAAGGGACTGTAGACCTGAGTATATTGTTTTAAAAGTCGGTACCTCCGTGTTCCAGAGATAGAGGGTCTTGACAGACAAAGAGACGGAAAACAAAGTGATCCTATAAGGGTTCAGTTTTTTTTCTTTTCATACCTCAAAAGTACCCTATGAACTGATAATGGTCGAGTAATTTGCCAGTAAGTCTCAATGTCGTCCTCCATCGGCTGTCGCGTGCCTTACCACCGTTAGGGCGTTGGGCCAATTCATTTGTTTGCCCCTGACTTTTCGCGAATCGCTTGGAGATAGGCTAGAGTTTGTCTGAAGGTCTGCAGCCTATTGGTACAATGGGCTCTCATGTATTGTGTATCGGCATTTTGAAGCTAACAGTGCTATGCTACGCCAAGGTTATGATTTGCTACTCTTAAATCATTTTCATTTGATGAAATTACTTGTATTTTCCAAATGACTTTACCTGTGAAGATTTTTATAGGCAATGATAAGTCCTGATGAAAACTCAAATTCGCTGATGGAAATAATAATAATAACTTTTATTATCAGGCACACATAACCCATAAAAATTTTTAATACAAAAATACAAATACAATTACAAAAATTAAAAAACCCACATAATATACTGACATTTTCTCCCTTTTTTTCGTGTTGCCTTTTATATGAAGGGTTAGCGCGATATTTACTTTATTATTGAATATATAAATTTAGACGTGATTATAAAGAGCTTTGACCTTCTCGCGTGCTATCATCTGATTTTGATAATATTACCATTAACCCTTAATGCTTCAGGTCACTTACCTTAATAAGGCGGTAAACACAAATAGGTATACACACTTGAACTCGATTGCTGACATTTACACTGCATGGTATAACATTATTAATATTATTATGTTTCTTAAGTAGGTATACTATAAGAAGGAGCTGACTGACCGACTATCACTTTACAAAGTCTTATCTAGTTATGTTATTGGGTACCTACTAGCAGCTCCCCGCAGTTTTAATAATAATAATAATAATAAACTTTATTCATAAGCCAAAATTACATGGGTGAGGTATAGTTTACATGATTGTGGTAGTACAATAAGGGCTTGTTATTTAGTTATACATTAAAATTTCCCCTGGCTTTCGAGCTAGGAATCCCTGTGTTTCGAAAGCCAGTGGTACCATGTTGCGGCGATTATTCAAGCACAAATGCTCAAAATAATGAACTATTAATTATTAGGTATACAGAAATCAAGGGCTTATATAAAGCACAGTGTAGCAAGAGTGTGTGTTAGATTTTGGGTTCATGTAGAGAGGGTGGGTTTGGTGTGAGCGTGCGTGTGATGTTAGGGTGTGTGAGTGTATGTGAGTGAGTGTGGGATTTGCTGTTATTATATAATTTAGTTTAAAGGTATAATTTATAATTTAAGATAAATGTAAACGGAATTCTGGAATTTATTATAGAGATAAGTATTAGGATATTAGATTTTCTGTTGCATGAAAGTCTAATTCTTGAAGCCAATTTTTTAATATTTTTTTTAGAAGTTTTACAAGTTTTACAAGCGTAGTTCCCGTTCCCGTGGGAAAACGGGGATAAAATATAGCATATGTGTTATTCTGATGTATAAGCTATATAACTGTAAAGTTTCATCAAAATCCATTCAGTAGTTTTTGCGTGATAGAGGAACAAACATCCATAGGTACATACAAACTTTCGGGTTTATAATATTAGTAGAAAGTACGACTTTTGGTTTTGGTGAAAGTCTTATAACGTTTTCATTTATTAAAATGATTTCATAATATTGTTATTTATTTTGAATAGTTTTTTCATAGACGCTTTTTACATAGATGTCCTCCTTCGCATCATGTTGAAGCAAAGCATCCAAAATGCTGGTACCATTTCCACTTTGGTCAGCTAAACTCCTTGGGCCAAATAACCACCAGTCCTTGGGTCGCCAGTGACCTCTATTTAGGCGAGGTGACAGACTTTTCAAGAATTTTGAAAAGTCTGTCACCTCGTCGTGTTTCAGGGTCCCTAGTGTATATCGTCTCTACAGCTATTGGAACAAAAATATAGGATAGTTAACTATGAGTGAATGCTGTGTACAATTTAAATTGGATTTCAAACTTATACTGATGCTTGAAATGTGATTTTGTAAGTTTCCATTTTGTTATCTGTAACTGGACTATTTGAATAAAATAAATATCAACGCGTAGGCCAAACGCTATAGGAACTTGTAATTATGCATAAAAGGTTTACAAAATTATGACGGGATCAGGATAAAACCTGGACTCGTTGCAGGCAAAGCCAGCTAGGCGCTTGTGAGTTCATTCACAGTATATAATTAGCCCCTTTTCACACGTACCGGTTTCCGCCGGTCCGGCGGTCCGGTCCGGCGGCGAAATGTATGGCCGATTGCCCAGTTGCCCGCCGGTACGTATGAAAGCAAACGTACATGGCCATATACTTCGCCGCCCGCCGGACCAGCGGAAACCGGTACGTGTGAAAAGGGGCTTACAGTAAGTATGCCCAAAAGTCTACAAAGAGCCATTTATCATTGAAGTAATTTTTGACTTCTAAAGGTTAAGTACAATTCGCATTAAGCTTCTGTGTAGCAAATCATAAATACATACCCATGAAGTATAGGTATATGCCCTGGAGCCATTCCAATGTTAATACCAAGAGAAAATCCATTCGTACATAAAAAATATTGATCAAACAATCAGAAAACATTCCACGAAATATTACACAACACATCAAACTAGATCGCTGTCTTTGACTGCAACTAAATGTAATTCGACACCATTAGAGTTTGGCTACCGAAAGATGAGACCGAATTTTTATTCCGAAAATGTATCTGGCAACACCAATACTAACGTCACTGTACTAATAAGCCACTATTATTTAATAAATAACAAGTATCAAAACTATATTTCCAACTATAAACAGACTTGCCATGCAATGATTTTTTGAATTTGCCGCGTTTTTTCAGTCTCATCTTTCAGTAGCCAGACTCTAGCAGGCATAAGACCCCTACTTCAAACTGCAATTGTAGACACCAATGTGTCAATCCCTCAGTAAATACATACACACATAAACCTATTTCATATTGAGGTAGGCAGAGACAATAGAATAACCTGGCAGATCTTTCGTGCTTCTTCCATATTCGTCAAACGACTCATGCATTCATCTGGCTTTTCTTCAACACATCGCCTATCTGGTCGATGTAGGTACGCCTAGGACTTCTTCTACCAACTGGCCCATCCCTCGGTTTTGAGTAAAAATAAAATATTTGGAAGAGTAATAAATCAGAGCAATACCGAAGCAAGCAAGCGTTAAACGCGAGTGTTTTACTGTTTTTTTACGCGTTTAATAAAACATACATACATACATAATGCTCACGCCATTGTCCCACAGGGGTAGGCAGAGACGATGGATCGCCACTTTGCTCGATCTCTGCATACTTCTTTCGCTTCCTTCACATCCATAAGCCTTTTCATGCACGCTCTTTTATTCTTCGCACTCCGGACCCCAGCTTTTTGAAGGACGTCACTTATTTGATCTGTGAACGTCCTTCTGGGGCGTCCTCTTTCCTTGCATCCTTCAACATTCGCACCATATATTTCTTTCGTTACTCTTCTTTCATCCATACGTTCTAAATGACCAAACCAGCGTAACATGCCCTTTTCTATTCTTGTCACTACATCTTCTTTCAAACCACACCTTTCTCGTATATCATCATTCCTCACTCTATCACACAATTTCACTCCACACATTTTCCTCAACGATCTCATCTCCACGGCGTTCACTTTGCTTTCATGCTTCTTCTGCCACACCCAACATTCACTCGCATACATCAGCGTTGGAACCAGAACCGCGTTATGCATAGCCATCCTTGCCTCGTTGGACACGACCTGGCTACTCACAAGGCTATTCAGGGCCCCATTCACTGCATTTCCTTTCATTACTCTTCTTTCAATATCTTTCTCAAACTTGCCGTCCCTTGTAAACACGCTACCCAAATACACGAACTCTTTCACTTGCTCAACTTTCTCACCATAGATCTTTATATCACACTCTGTCATACGCTCTTCTCTTTCAAAAATCATCACTTTCGTTTTTGCAACATTTACTTTCATGCCCTTCTTCTCAAATGCTGCATTCATTATATCCACCATCTTTTGCAGCTCGGATGCCGACGATGCAAGGATGACTTGGTCGTCGGCGTACAAGAGGCATTTAATGGTGGTCTCACTCATTTTCAATCCACAATCACTCTCACGCAAATCACCCAAACAGCTGTCCATGAATAGGTTGAAGAGCCACGGAGATGCTACACAGCCCTGTCTAACACCCCTTGAGATGTTAAACCAGTCTGTGTAGGCGCCATTTAGTCTGACACATGCACTGGAATCCTCGTAGAGTGATTTCAGTGCATTTATCAACCGGCACCCCATCCCTAACTTGGACAGCACATCCCACATTTCATTCCTCCTCACTCTGTCATAGGCCTTCTCCAGATCTATAAAGGCGCAAAACACCTTCTGATGTTTGGCGAGGTGTTTTTCTGTAAGGCACCTTAGGGAGAACACTTGATCCATACACCCCATTCCCTTTCTGAATCCCGCTTGTACATCCCAAATTTTCTCATCTGTCTCTCTCATCACTTTTTCAATCAATACCTTAAACCTTTGCATACAATTTCCCGACAATGCTGAGAAGGCTGATTCCGCGGTAATTTTTGGCTTCCTGCTGCGACCCCTTTCCTTTGAAAAGGGGCACTATTACGGCTTTTCGCCAGTCTTGCGGCACCGCTGGCCCAACATTTCTGAGAAATGAGACAACCAAGAAGCTACTAGCCCTTTCCCAGCTCTCAGCATTTCGACACATATTCTGTCATACCCTGCAGCCTTACCTTTCTTCATATTCTTCATCGATCTTTCAATCTCGTGCATGCTAAAATACAATTAAAAAACGGATAAAAGTTGCTTTCAGAAAATAAACTTAATTATAGGGCGGAGTTGCTTGCGCGGATTCTGTTTATTCCCGTTTCCGATGGAATTTCCAAAAAATCCTTCTTAGTGCTTCTTTACGTAATTCAAGGAACCTTTGTAAAAAATTTCATGCTTCTAGACGCAGCGGTTTCGGCTGTACTTACCGTCTATCAGCCAATTCGACAGTCGGTTTCTTCTTTTATATACCTATACTAGCTTTTACCCGCGGCTTCGCTCGCGCAGGTTTATATCACCCCCTTAGGGGTTGAATTTTGTAAAATCCTTTCTTAGTGGATGCGTTAATTGTATAATGTATCTATGTGCAAGATTTCAAGTCTCTAGACCCAGCGGTTTAGGCTGCGCGGTGATAAATCACCAATCAGTCAGTCAGTTTATCTTCTACTATATAAAAATAAGTCGGGTTTTCCTTCTTGACGATATAACTCCAGAACGCACGAACCGATTTCCATGGTTTTGCATTCGTTGGAAAGGTCTCGGGCTTCGTGAGGTTGAAAGAAAATTCAGGAAAAATTTCAACAGAAAAGCGGGAAAATCTTATAAGCATTGCACCCGTGCGAAGCCGGGGCGGGTCGCTAGTCATTTTATATATATAGATATACACGGAGCTTTTTATTTTTTATAGATGTATAGTTTTTAAAACGAAGTTTTACCAGGTATTGTTCTAAAAGAATAAAATACACGTTGGTAGAAAATTGTTACTTTACAACACGTAGAACCTTGTAACTGTAGATACCGATTTGTCAATCGTGAATGGTATTCTTCTAAGGGCAGATTTTTCAATAGTCAGTTAAAAGACTGAACAATAAACATCACCTGTCACTTTTCCTTTCTATTGCGTCAGACAGTGACAGCATCAATATATTCTCCAGATAAGATTTATCTGACTATTGAAAAATCAGGCCTAAAATTGGTCAAGTATAATTTGTAGAAAGTTTTGCCGCCGGCGGCAGAAGGCCCTACCTAATACAATTCTCATTCTTTGTAGGTTGATTGCATTAGTAATAAGACTACGTAATTGTTTATACATAATACTGCTATGATACTCTACTAAAACAAGAGTGCACAAGCACAAGAAGATTTATTTCTAGTGTAAATTTTTTCGGTCATTTCTGAGGATATTGATTCATTGATTGTATTGTCTGATCGAAGGTAGCCTGAATTTATCTCAGTTTTCAAATATTAAGTAGGAAATGTAAGTATTTTATTAGTTTTATAAAGTTTTTTACTATATATACAATCGTGTTTCAGCCCACCCTTTATTTATTAATATTTATTGTTTTTCTGAGAATTTTTACTTCACAGACCTATCCGTGTTTTACATCAAATATAGGGATGTCACGCTAAGCGTATATGCAAGCAACTAAACTGATATATAAGCGTAGTTCATCATGACGCAATATTTTAAAATTAATGGGGGGTAATAACCACTCTGTACTCACCATAATGAGGAAATAAATCAACCGCGCAGAAACTGGCAGGCAATTGCTTTCGTTCCTTCGCTTTCGGTATCAAAAACCATTTTTTGTGGACCCCCGGAGACGGGTTCGGTCCCTTCGGTCGTGTTTTGTGGGGAGGTCAGGCTTCGGTGGTTTTTTTATTTGTGCCCTATCTTCGGAGCCTGCCTGACATTCAGCGGATCTACTCCGTTATTTGGTATTCTCGGTTCAGTGGTGTCATTTTTCAAGCGGCTGTGAAGTAATGGCGGCGTGCCAAGAGTGAAACTCACTGAGTGTCGCACGTAAAACTGTTTTGTGTTTAAAGTTTAAACAAATGAGGAATAAAATACGGGGATACTGAAACGTGTAGAGTAGAGAGTGTTGTTATATTTTTACATTTATAAATGAGTGGCAAAAATGTATTAACGCCACGTGGTTTAATGCGCCCGATAATTTCTTACAAATAACTTTATCTGTACAATAGTATCTAGTATCGATGTTTGCAAATAAAATATAATTTACTGTTAAATGTTATTTAAATGAATTTAACCAGGTCAAGGTTGCAATACTTAACTAATTATACAGAAAGGCTGAAAACGTACTAAATTGTGATTATGAGAAAATCTATAAAGGCTGATTTTTCAATACCTTTGTATGAGTTTATTTGGATTTATTTGAAAATGACAAATAAGGCGTCAAAAGTAAAATCTACCCTTCAAAATAACAAAATAAAAAAAAATTGAGGTTTTATCCCCTCTATATGCTTCCCGTTAAGCGATAAATCAGTCGCATAACGATATCACGGCATGGGACATCGGAGAAATCCGGAGATACGGGGGTGGTATCAACAACTCTTTATTTATACCTGCGAAAAAACGTTTGTTTATCATTCGTCAATTCTTCTTTGATTAAGATTTTAAAGGTACTGAACTTAACGTATTTTATGTATAATAAACTAAATATACTTACTAAATAACACTGGCTGATATATTAAACAACATTCATACAATATGAAACCTGAAATATGGCTTGACTTGAGTCACAGTTCACACTTAGCATTTTATACCGAAACCCGCTTATAATAAAAAGCAAGCTATTGGATTTGAAACGAAACAATATTAACACGGGCCTAGTTCGTGGTACGAGTGAAGCAGGACTAAAACAATTTAATTCCGACGATGAAGATGCTGTACAAAATTATTCATTTATGTTTAAGACGTAGATAAGTTATTTTGTTTTTGCAAATCAGTGATTGTTTTGTTTTGGGTTGTCTATGGAGGTGGCATGTTACATAGACCAAACTTCCTAAATAAATAAATATAAAAAAAATAAAAAGATCATTTTAGGAGACAGTGGACAAGGACCCCGGTCTAAGCAATTATCTCACGCCTTTAATCCTCGAGGAGGTAGGCAGAGATACTCCATTACTGGATATACCCACATTTCACGATATATATTGGACCTCTAAACGTGATAGGTGGTGAGCCCATCGCCGGAGCGGGTCTATTTACACATGTCTCAAAATTAATTCTGAGACTTGCGGGTTTCCTCACGATGTTTTCCTTCACCGTCGAGCTAGTGATAAATATGTACGTAAGTTTTTGAAAAACTCATTGGTACATGCCAGTTAAGCAATTAAAGTCAACATAACTACGGGTTTGTTATTTTTATTGGTCAACCAATTTTATTCCGCACAGAATTTTGGCTGACCGCTCCGGCACCTCGTTACGCACTCAAGGACCCGTATATGAAAAGGGGGATTGTAGAGGACTTATCCCTACACGATAGTTAAGTGGTCCCCATTGTGGATATATTCGATGTATGAAACTTCGCAGATTTGCGCAGATGCTTCTAAATGTTCGAGGACTTTTTCTGATTGTTGTTTGCAATGAGGTAATGTCATTGTGCGACCGTAAGGTTAAAAAACAAAGAGATTAAAATATGAGAGCAGTGATAGCCTGGACCGTTAAAGAGCCGGCCGAAAATCAGTGAGGCTCGGGTTCGAATCCTGGCATGTACCAATGAGTTTTTCAAAAACTTACGTACATATTTATCACTAGCTTGACGGTGAAGGAAAACATCGTGAGGAAACCCGCAAGTCTCAGAATTAATTCTGAGACATGTGTAAACAGACCCGGTCCGGCGATGGGCTCACCACCTATCACGTTTAGGGGTCCAATTTATCTCGTGAAATGTGGGTATATCCAGTAATGGAATACCTCTGCCTACCCCCTCGGGGATAAAAAAAGGCGTGAGATTATATTATTATATATTATTATTATTAAAATATAATAGGACACAGAGGGTACAATGCGAGGAAAATCTGAAACTAAAAATTATTACCTGGTGATAAGTCTAGTGTAATTCGACCGAAGGACAGATCGCGTTCATACTAACTGACATGACGCTTGAGATCAAAGTTTTTGTATGAAAATATTCCCAATACCTCCTCTATGCCCCATCATATTTAAATCTCTTTGGTAAAAAAATTTGACGTTTAACGTAGAGCATGAGTCACAACAATTTTGGCCAATCAGAGAGCGAGGAAGATGGCAGAAGTTAGACGCAGAAAAAACATGACATTTCTTATAAAGAGACTTCCTATAATGGAAACTTCTCACAACGAAAAAACTAATTTTCGATAGTCCGGTTGGCCGGACTACGCAACGGTACCATGTGTAACACACGATTACATTCTATATTCTCACAACTAAAACCATTGGTCATTTTGCTAATGAAATTTCAAAACAAGTTCACCAGGCTTCTAACTCCAAATGGACTATATTAATGCTTTCCAAGAAATACACATTCATTTTTTATTATAATTCCCGTTCCCGTGGGCATACGGGGATAAAATATACCCTATATGTTATTCTGATGTATAATGTATATAATTGTAAAGTTTCATCAAAATCCGTTCAGTTGTTTTTGCGTGAAAGAGGAACAAACATACATCCAGACATCCGTCCATAAAAACTTTCGCGTTTATAATATTAGTAGGTAGGATATATAGTTAGAATATGTGTATAAGTACTTACTTACATACCTATAACCGTGGACGGCAGCGTATATAGCCGCCCGCCCCGTCGGCGCCTGCTGGGCTGATCGATCATTCCGAACCTAATTACATTGTCTTGGTCGGTTTGCGTTGTTTGCGGCCGGCTTTAGACATTTAGACGTTTATTTCTGTGACCTTGATACAGTTCATTATGATACTTCCCCCCTAGAAACTCTTCAAAAATTTCGGTGACAAATGTATGTAGATGCATAAGAGGTTAGAAGAAAATCATTCTCTTTCCTAGGAGAAAGAAACTTTTTCTTTAAACGTCTTTGATAGATGCCTTTACCTATAGCAGATCACAGGTGGTTTTACCTAAAGGTTTTACCCACGTTGTTCTAGGAATGGTGTTATGTAGATATACTTCTTGTTTTTAGTACTACTTGTAGCCTTGCTTAATTTGTGATTAAAATATCGCTATCGTAGGTACCTATTATAAACGGTGGTTTTACCCACGTTGTTCTAGGAATGGTATAATGTAAATATACTTCTTGTTTTTAGTTCTTCTTGTAGCCTTTCTTAATTTGTGACTAAAATATCGCTATCGCACCTATCATAAACGGTAGTAAAAAAAAACCAAAAAGGTGGAGGAAAATCATTATTTTAGGATAGAGAAACTTTTTCTTTAAACGTCTTTGAAAAAAACCTTGTCTGATAACAGCTTTGTGCACAACAAAGATTTTATTTACACTAGTAACACATCTACCTCAGTTTTTATGAATTATCATTGAGACATAGACTAAATCGTCCTCGTCGTACCACCAGCCATCGTCTAGACATTTCTCAGTTTATTAGTAGATGGACCCATCTTCTGGTCCGTGACCTTCCAAATTAAAAAACCATACAGAAATCCCCAAGGGTTGTGAAACAGGTGACAATTTAGGCCACTTTAAGCCAAAATGAAGCGTGGCGCTCGAGTTAAGCCATTATCCCTTGCACGTGACCTTTTAGGGCTATTAAGTCTCAGGCCACAAATGTGGGTCGTTATGGTCATTCTGTTCTTTTGCCTCTTGAGCTTAAAGTTTTAGAAAAAATAACAATGTGACATGACATAGCTTGCAATTCGACCGCATCTCAGCTCCTCATCAGCGTATGTTTGTAGAAATACCTTTGCCGACTTACACTCTTGGAGAAAATTTTTAAAACTAAGTTTACTTACAATTACTTAGGTATACGATATTTGTCGGTCCTACATAGAACAAACAAGCGCCATAAACGGCAAATTACGTCATTAGTTCTAAACCAAGGCCACAAAGTTTTTACAAGAGTTCCAATATCAATCATTGGACCACGGTCTCCAGGGACATCACTTCACCTGGCAGAAGAAAAGTAGATATCACCGACTATAGACATTAAAAGCTCTGCCCGGTTTACAACTAAATAACCCTGTGTGAACAGTGCTACCATTAAAAAAACTCTAATGTTAAGGGACAGCACGAAATCTCCTAATCAGTGTGATAAATACAAACATCCCTAGTTTCGAAGAAAAAACTTTAAGGCCCATTTAGTGGGTCATAAAGCAAAGTGAATTAAGTTCAGTTAGCGAACCAAAGGGGCAATCTGCGAGCTAATTTGATAGCTACAGACAAACGAGCGGACATTAGGCGCGGCTTAAGTCACGAGAGAACGGACAGGATTGATTTATAAGCCGTCAATACGTATGTTTTTATACAAATACTAGCGTTTCTGCTCGGTTTTTACTCAGTGGTAATGGGTTTTACCATTAGTGGAAGAATTTTTAAAATCGTTCCAGTACTTTTTGAGTTTATTCGTAACAAAGATACAAACATACAAATCTTAACTCTTTCTAATATTAGTGTAAAAAAAATACCTTGTTTCGGCAGGCACGTTAAATAGTTGGTTCCGGTTTTCGTTGAGTTGACGCACAATGGAAGAAATACAGTTAGATATTTGCCACTGGCCTAAATATTTTTTCAATATCGAACGGCAAAATTAACTGTTTTTTGTATTTTTAGTTATATTTCGGTCTAAGATATAGTACATATATATTAGTTAATTAAATATAATTATGTAGTTAAGTATGTTAATTATTATAACACCAAAACATCGGTAAGAGTTGCTGAAAATATTCAAAATATTACCATATTATAAGTTGATTAAAACTAAACTAAACTTATAATTAACTGAAACCAAGAAACACAATAAGCGAAACTTCCTCTTTTCAAGCTCACTTACAATACTATTACTCTTCTACGTCCGGATCTACAATAGGTTTAATAAATTCCTAAATTTATTTTATTCAACAGATTTTT